>JACCIC010000021.1:2417500-2445000 GCA_018907035.1 Sycobia sp. Sy_11
ATATATATATATATATATATATATATATATATATATATACGCGCTTGCGTGCGCGTTTTATTTTTTCCTCCTTTTTTCTGTGTATATTCGGTATAATGCAGGCGCGCATTTAACCGGAGATTGTTTAACGTTGTGCATTTATATGCGCGCGGCCCTGACGATGTTTATTTAAAACGTCGCGCGGGTTTTGTTATCCTCGTGCGTTTGCGTATGTGTATATATGTGCATACACATATATTGCTGACCCAAGTATCAAGCATTATATATATGTACACACACACACACACACACACACACACACACACACGTACATACATACATCATGCGCGAAAATCTCCATAAAATTGCCAAAGACCATCTTTGTTCTATATAGTGCTACTAGTATAATATTGCTTGAGAATTCGGTAATTTTCAATTATGCCGTTTGTTTTAGATTATATCGTATGTGATAAAAAGTGAAGCTTTTGTTTTTTAATTCTGGAAAGTTACCGATTAATTTTCGATGACCATGTACTCTTCGTAATATAGATATTTGTCAGGAAAGTGACCCAACTGCGGGTCACAGATTTTAATAAGAAAAATTTCGAAAAATTCACCTTCATCCTCGTGATATCAATAGACAATGTGATAATATTAACGTATAAGCATAAATGATAAAATACATATAATCAATTAAATAACCAGGTAATGTGTAAACTATTCAGACATATGAGATATAAATTGAACATCTAATTTGAGGTAAAATAGAATAATTAACGTGAACTCTGATCGAGTCTTAACTTAGCTTGTCTTTCACATTAGAAAAACATTCGATTAAATGAAATATAACAAATTTATGATTGTTTAATAAGTGAAGCTATATGAAATAAAATAATCATCAATTATTGTTGCCATTGTTCATGGTACTACTATTGGTGATTCTATTTTACAAATTATCAACTATTTATAAAGCATAAATAAATACACAATATATTTTTTAAATCATTATTCCTTAAATCTTAAAAATTAATGTATTTAGTATTGAATAAATTTATATCTACTTATCTGTAATTATGAATTTTTTCTTCTTCTTTCATATACTGTCCTGATATCATCTATATTTATCACTCTTTCTTATATATATGTGTATATATATATATATATATATATATATATATATATATATATATATATATATATATAATATAAAACAATTAATAGAAAGAAGAAAAAAGTAAAAATTAATTTTTAAGGTGTAAAAGATAAAACAGTTTATGCATTCATTTATAGAAAGTTGATAATTAAAAAATCGCCAATAATTAAACAATGACTGTAAGCAGAAGCAGTATTAAGTAAGGTTTTTAATAGTTCGATTGATTAAAAAGTCATGACTCGTTATATTTAATTAAATCGAACGTTTTTATAGTTTTATGTTTTGTTAAGACTAGACCAGTGTTCGCCTTAATTTTCCAATTTTACCTTATATTATATTTTTAATTGATATGTTCTTTGTTAATATTATACTTATATTCACTGCTCATTGTATGCAGTTAGCTCAAAATAACGCTTTAATGTATTTCGTGAAATTTCGAGCGTTAGAACGAGTTGCAGGGTATATTATCGATTCATATCATAATTAAGATAAAGGTAAATTTTTCCTATTACAATCTGTGATCCGTAGTTGGGACACTCCTCTTCTTAGATCCAAACATCCAAAACTGCTATTTATTAGTATTCGTGTATATGCGCACACACGCGCGCGCGCACAGACACATACGAATGAGCAAAAAAAAGCGTATCTCCGATATTAATATTTGAAGTTTTTATATGTAAACTCTTTACCAAATGCAGTATTACAGTACATAGTAGCGTCGAAATAAAAGAAAATGTAGTTAACCGAATGTAAATGAATTTTCATGCACACACAGGAAAGGCTCCAATGATATGCAGGTTACTGAAATTTATATTCGAATATTTTCAACAGTGACACACGCTCAGTATTCTAAGCACATTGTCGGAATATTGTAATATATATATATATATATATATATATATATATATATATATAATTAAATTAAAAATATTTAGGAAAATTAATTTAAGCTATATATATTAGAATATATAATTGCCTTTTTTTTGAACATGAAACTACGAATCGACATTATGGACATCTAAAAAATTTAATTCTTCACTTTCACCCTGGCTTGTTCAGCGATTAATATCGATGTGATATACAGAACAAGGAAAACGTCCGCGTGTTTATCAAAATTTAACGTATTGCCATGTTCTTAACAAAATAAATCTCGGAAATAATCAATCCTTCGTAATTCGCACGTTAACGTGTTATTGTTCCGATAATTATCTGTTTTTTATTTTAGTGAAAATTCAGGATGTGTTTTAAGTTTTAAAAATAAATTCAAGTTTTATAATCATGAAATGTAATGGACTGAATAAATTTTAATCTACCAAATAAATTGCACTTCGTGTAAGATTATAAAATGCAAAATTGAACAGAAAATTTTTTATTTTAACGTCAAATCTGCGTCAATGTAAAATCGCATTAAGATATATTAAATCTTATCGTTTTACTTTTATTGAATATCGTATATCTAAATTATTTCATTAAATTTTCTGTCTTTCAAATATAAATAGCGATTAGAGTGTTAATTATAGAACGCAAGTACCAATATTTCTAGGTAATTGACTTTTTATTTCAATGTAATTCATTTAAATAAAAATAAAAATAAAAATGTTTCATTGGGAGTTACTTTTAAGTTTATTCCTGTATCCTTTAAATGTCATAAATAGACTTTTTAGTCGCCTGAAATAGTGAATTTGTTATATTTGTACTAAATTGTATAATATAGCTTCAATTGCGGTAGTCAAATTCTAGCTATTATTTTTATAAAATATTCACGAAATAGCAATTTTTCTTGAAAATCTCACCGTCAATGAAGAAGGCCGTCCAGTCATACTATAAAAGTGACATTGAATAAAACTTATATTGTTAGAAACTAATAAGGAAGTTGGAAATTGGTAAGCAAAGTTTAAATCATTGACAATAATTACAGTCAAATTACAGCTTCTTGAAATTTATGAAGACAGTCTAATTAAATGCAGTAAAATACCCTCTCTCTCTCTCTCTCTCTCTCTCTCTGTGCGCGCACGTGCGAACGTGCGAACGTGCGTGCGTGCGTGCGTGCGTGCGTGCGAATAACGTTGATTATAATAGACATACACTAATTAAGATATATATTGTTCTTTTGTATATTGTAACAGTTTCATAAATCATTTGTTAGAATAACGTTTTGACGAAAAAAAGAATGCCTACAGAAATTCAAACTTTCCTAAGAAAAATGTTCAAAAAATAGCCAATTGTGTTTCACAAAAGAAAAATTATCAAAATTGTAACAAGTTTCGAATATTGAATACGGCCATTTAACTTTTTTTTTTAATTCGGAGAAAATAATCAATAGGCCAGAAAAAAGAATTTAGATAATTATGAAAATTATAATAAAACTAAAATTATAGAGCATAATTTTTTACAATTCTTCATCCCCAAGAATTCGCATTAAATTTAAAAGTCAATATCAATTACACGGTCACCCTTTTATCAACACTACACAGCTGACGTAAAAGAACTAGTATAATTACTTAGTCCGTACAATTAGAGAATAATAATGTTAGGTAATTAAAAAAATTTATCTCTAAAAAACAAATATATATCATATAAATAATATATATAGCATATAAATTTCTAATAATAAAATATTAAAATCCATTCTTTAAGTATACTTAAAATAAATTTGAAAAAATTCAAGATGATGATTTTATACTTCATATTTTCAGAACTAGAACTATTATTAATAATTATGGTATAAATGTGGTATAAAGCTTTCAAGTTAATTTTCTGCTTTCGGAAGTTGTGATAGGTTTTAAAGTTAATTTTTCGTAATTAGACGAAGAATATATTTCTAATGTGTATAAATTAGTCCGTGCGTTAGTACTAATCAATATTTTAAGAGAGAAAAAAAATATTTATCATTGGGATCAATGAATTAATAATCCGTTATTTGAAAACGCGGTATAATCGATCGCTTTACGATAAAGATAAATTCTGCAATATTCTTTTCATTGCGTCATAATACTAGCATTTACTAAAATATTTAAAAATATTATTTGAATGAAACTTGTTCCATAATATTATTTAAAAAATTAACTTTATAAAGCAATATTTACAATAATTTAAAAGAGATTATTCATCTTCTTATTACAACTAAAAGATAAATACAATTAACATTTGATCATTATTACTCTAGTTATTACTTGATAAAGAATTATTCATGAATATTCTGCATATCTTTCTTAAAAGCTTCCAAAATCAACTATTATCATTTTGTTAATGTTTCGCACTTCAGCCTTATATTATTAACGTTTATTACTAAATTAATATTATAATGCACGGCAATAACTAAAAATAGAAATGTTGTATACAGGTAGAGGTTGAATTGGAATAAAACATAATGAACAAAAATATTTTTAACACTCTTTTCCTTTTATAAAGTATTATTGAATACAGTACACACACATATATATATATGTGTGTGTGTGTGTGTGTGTGTGTGTGTGTGTGTGTGTGTGTGTGTGTGTGTGTGTGTGTGTGTGTGTGTGTGTGTGTGTGTGTGTGTGTGTGTGTGTGTGTGTGTGTGTGTGTATGAATTCATTTATATATTATGAACTAAGTACTTAAAGATTTTATTGATTCACAAAATAAACGCACACACGATTTTAACAATACATTGATAATAGATAAGATACAATTCTTTTTTCATTGAAATTTTTCAATATACGACGGTATACTGACCAAGAAAATCATTTAGGTAATCATCGAATCAATACAATTTTTTTTCTTTCCAAAATAATTATTGTAGCGTTGTCAGTTGCGACTAACCGCAAGTGAGTCATATTGATTATTTAAAAATGGCACTTACAGCATCATTTATCCAAAATTAATATAATAGAACTATTGCGAAGACAGTTTTTCATTATTTCTACATCTCAGCTAATGTAAATTTAGCCGCAGATGACTTTGCAGTATTCTTATAAGTATAGATGTATTATAGTATTGTTTACTTAATGTTTCTAATAGACTCGACAAAATTCTTTGGAATTCAGTCGGACATTGTACATAAAATTCATCGTATAATTAATATTTATGCCAGCAATTAAAAATAAGGCACGTATTAAAATAATTAAATAATTTTATCAATTTTATTAAAAACAACGTTTTCTTTATTCGATTCGTTTCTTTTCGTTACGACTTTCACTGAAAAAAATAAGCAAATTACCGACATCACTCAAAGATTAACAAATGTACGAGCGACTTTAGTAGTGATTGCAGGAACTGAGGTATGAACCTTTCATTTTTTTTCGTGGTTATTAGTTCTACATGTTTTGGTAGCTTCTTTTTATAGATTTAGCGAGGTAGACGGAGAACCAAATTCCAAGTGCCTGAAAAAAATAAGATTTAAATTTTTAACTGACACTATTATAGAATTAAAATAAGCACGATATTTTTCTAATAAGATGCGGGTACTTTTAGTTGATTATATCATATATACAAAGGTGTATTTGACCTTAATTTACATTTTCTTATTAAATACAGTTTGCATATTTTTTTATAATAATTAAGATGAAGTATTAACTATTAAGACTTTCATTATGCCAAAAACTATATTTATCAATAAATGTTATTTTCCATTTGAATTTTATTTTGTTTTTATGAAATATTAACCATGTTTACCAAAACTGTTTTTTATAAAAAGTATTATTTATCAATTATCAGTAATATCATATCTTCATATTTTTATTTATCTTATCTGAGACCATATCGGTTTAAATTATTTTTATTTAAACTGAAAAAAGCTAATCTTGATTTAATTTAACGTACAGAATGGATTCATAAAGAATCAATTTAATAAAATAAACCTTCAAGGATGTACATAAAAATTGAAACACTATTGCATTTAAACTGATAAATATGTTTATCAGTCTTGTAGTGTATAATATAATATAATTAGAATAATAAAATAACGAAAACAATAAAAATATTTGTTAATTTAGTTTATAACAGACTACATGAGTACAATTTTTAATTTATATAACCTTTGATTTTTAATTTGTAAAACATTTGTAAACAATTCATGGCTTAGAGAATAGGTATTATTTAAATATTTTGAGTAAATATTTCGAAAATAATATAAATATTTTACAAACAAAAATGATCAAATTTAATATAAAATTTGACAAGAGTAAAACTTTAAAAAATTAATTTGATATCCACTAATGTAATTTTCATAAGAGCAATGTGTTTGACATATTGCAGGAATACTAATCATTTTTCTAATTTATCGTTATATTTAAGTGAAAAGTGGCTATTGATGAAAAAAAATCTCAATCGTTGCTATTCAATACAAACAAAGGTTTCTTCTATTGTGAACAAACTTTACATCATTCTATTGCACGTTAAATTTGAAATGTTTTTTTATTTATTAATCGTGCATAGAAATGTTGCATATTCTATTATGTCACCTATTAGTTTTGATACTATAACTCTTGGGATCTGATAGATCTATTTATTCAATGAAAAAAAATTAAATAAAAATTTTAATCACTAAAAATGACAAATCTTAGAACTCAGCTATTCTTAACAACAAAATCTTTTTTCATTTTTAATTTTCTCTTTATACTTTTTTAAAGATACTTCAATTGAACGATACCTGTGAAAATGATGAGAACAAAAGTCTTGAAAATTCTTAAATTGTAGAAATTTCTGCGGCGATATTTTTACATAACATCTTTACTTCCGCAAAGTTATAAAGGATTGAGAGGAAAAACAATTATCGCTCAAAGTTATAATAAAATTTATCAGTTCGTTTAATTTATATAGGAGAACCATAAAAATCGCTCAGCATAACGTTCTTGAACGAGCTATAAAGAACGACGTCGTTTGCGTGTCATCAAATCAGTATTTTCTTTCTGCTGTTTTTTTTTTTTTTTTTTTTTTTTTTTTTTTGAAGAAAAACACTTGTTTTCTTTATCGTTACTTTCTTTCGCCGGCAGCTCATTTTACGCGCAAGATTTCCCATAGTCGAAAATTCACTGTACCTGCACGAAGGCGATCCCGAGGCCGGCCCCGCCGAGCTGCACCGCGTGCCCCTTGATGAAGGCGGCGAGGGTGTCGAGACAGCCGTCCGTGTATGCCGTTTTCGTCGACAGACGGCACTGGTACTCGCCGATGCTGCCGCTCAGCTTGGGACAGCAGGAGGTGGGCAGGGCGCCCTCGTCCACCAATGTGGCGTTGGGCAACTGCTTCCAGACCTCTATCCAGTCCTCGGGGCGTACGGCTCCGCAGCAATGGAACTGTTAGAAACGTAAAAAAATTATAATGTTTTAAAAGTTCGTGTTAAAAGTTTCTTATGGAAGTTAAAAAATTATGATGTTTTAAATAATAAATATTGAGTCATAAATTATTAAAAAATAAAGTTACATTAAAAATATTAAATTGTATTAAGTTATAAATAAAAAATTATCATGTTATAAATGATAATGCTTTGTATACTATGATTTTTTTTATATTCGATTAGCGGTATTTGTTAATGCTTGATAGTATTTTTTTAATTTGACATTTCGCCGTAAATTTACACTGATATACATCGCGTGATCGGTTTTTTTTTCTATCTGAAAAATAGAAAGTATTGGAGTTTTCTTTCGACTTCTCCGTTTAGCGTCTATTATTAGAAAATATATATCAGAAATTCATCAAAGCCTTAAACAGTGTAATTTAGATAATCAACATACTGTATAGGCAAATTTTTATGAACTACATTCGCGCATGGAATGACACCTAAATCACGTTAAAAGATGAAAAAAATCAGAATAGAAGAAATTATTTTAATACGGAATATGAACTAATTGTTAATCTAAAATTCAAACTTAATACACACTAAAAACATATTAAAATTAATATTCGCTTATTTATTTTTAAACAATTTAACTGTTTTCAAATTCTTAAAAGAGAATAAATAAATGAATAGCAAAAATTATAAATTTGTTCATTTATAATTTCCATTAGTTTTGAGTGAAATTTTAACCTGTATACAGTCTTCATTATTTTGATACAAAGCTTTTATTTTAATTAATAAATAAATAGAGTATAGAATAAAAATCTAATGATAATAAAATAGAAGTCAATAAAGCTTTTGATTAAAAAAAAAAAAAAAATTCTTGCAATAACTCGATCAAAACGAAAAATGGCAATATTTAATTTTAAAAAAAGTTATAGTTGTAAAACGATTTATTGCCAATATATTATATTTTTTCATTCCAATAAATTTCATCTATTATCGATGTAATTCATCATTGTATAAACTTTAACAAAAAGTAAAAATACAATAATGATAGAAAAGTTTAATAAGTGTATAAAAATCTAAAAATTCATAAAATCTTTTTATGTGATTTGAGCACACGGGCATATTTAATAACAATATGTTTTTATATCAATGATACAGATATATTTTCAATATGGAATAATTCTTTACTCTTTTCTATATGAAAATAATAATCGATAAATACAAAAAATATGACAGTGACTATGTGCAAAAATATATAATTAACGAAGGGCCCGCACGCGATGTCGTATGAAATTTACAATGATTTATAAAAGAAGAGCATTTCGTCGGATGAAGACCGACAGCATCGTAATACAAGATATCCAAAGTTCTGTAGCAAGAATTTTTTCTCCAATACTTTTATATATATAGTAAACGAAACATTTTGGGAGATTGTTTTCGAGCAGGAGAAGAATTTTTTCCAGTGTATATACCTCTTCCTGCAAGGCGTCCCAGGCTTTGTAATGTTCCGTAGTGTTGCTGTACAAAATCATACTTGATTTCATTTTCTCTTGGATAAGATCTTTAGCATTGCTTCGCAGAACGTAGCCGGATATGCCAGCGGACAATTCCAATATGAATATCAAGACCATAAGGGATGTAAACTAAAAATAAGGAGCATAATTTTTAGATCGTGATAAAATGTTTTGATTTTTATTTTCTGTCTAAATATAAATAATCGATTATATCAAATAATTTATATTTAACAATTAGATAAATATATTATACAATTTTTAAAAGTGGACATTATTTATTCTTTTTAGGATTAAATTTTCCTTTTAAGTACAATATAAGCCCAAGATTATAGAAATAAGGCTGATCTTTTTAATGAACAATTAATTATTTTCTAACATTTACTTTAAAAAAAAAAAAGAAGATTTATGATACGATATTTACCGTGATGATCATGCAATAATTTTCACGTAAAGCACCGCAGCATCCAAAAAAGGCGATGAAAAATATTATCGATCCAACTGCTATCAAAAGTGATGGTACAGATAGAAACCTGTTATCCAAAAAATGTTGGTAGTTGTAATAGACCCCATGTATCACGGACCCTATCGACAGGAGAATGATACCCGTGATCTGAAATTCAGAAAATTCTTTAAGATTTTTATAATCTCAAGATGATAAGGGTTCTCATTTCATGCTTTTTTTTCTTAACAATCCTAAACATTCATACAACTTGTTTTTCTTCATTCGCCACTGTACCCATTCGTATCCAGTAACTTTGCATGCACGAAGGCATATATATAGTTACCATCATCCATATAAACACAACACACACACAACATTCATATGAGCGTTTCGTCCCGAGGTTACCTACTGCACGCGTTCGCGCGCGGACTCATCAGTAAGGCTATATATTGAAATGTGAAAATGGTAACCTCTGCCTTAGACACCCGGATAGTGTATTAGACCGATCGGCGTTATATAGTAACCGAGACGAAATCTTGTCGTTCGCGCAAAAGTACTACTCACAGGCAGCCACCTAGCGGTATATTCCCACATTTTCGTTTAAGCGCGCGCAAATATGAAGACGCAATAAATTATGTGATTTTCCTTGCGCAGTCTGCGAGGATATAATTTTCTCAAATTTTCTTTGTTTATTTGCAAATACGAATAAAATCTAAAAAGTACGTATATATTTATTTAAAAATAGCAATGCTTGCAGTAATTTGTTTGGCCTATTCGCGTAATAATTTACACTTTCACATTTCAATACATTTTCTTGCACAGAATAAATTAATAGGATGAGTACTGGGTTTAAAAATATTTTTATACATTAACATAAACAGTCTAGAAAGATATTATTTCTACACTTGCTTTTCCGAACGAAATTTTACGTATATAGGTTCAGTGTCGGCAATGTAGACAGTCTTGTAAGTTACCTGAATCAATAGTAGCATTATTGCATCACGTATATTGTATATATACGCACATATACGTGCCTGCATGTGCATCTGTGCGACTTTATATCCATATATATATATATATAGTATGTTACATGCTCTCATTGATCAATTAAAGAATATATTTAAGAATAATAAACTAAATAAAATCTAAGTTAATTTAGAGGCTAATATCTACAATTTCAAAAAAAGATTTTCATGTAAACAAATTTTGTCAACTTTATTTACAGATTTTTTTTTTATTTTCTCTATTTTCTTTTGTATAGTTCAAAATCAAATTATTATATGCTCAAGTAATCGATGTCAGTAAAGGCAGGCGAATGCTCATATGAAAAATCACTGGATACAATTTGACATATGGCTAAAAAAAACCATAAACTCTAGAAATTTTTTCTATAATGAAAATCAGTTGCAGTAGTGTGATTACCGTATTACACGTTCTTTACTACGATGAACTTTTCAGGGCAACTTATGTATACATATAGAGCACAATGTAGTTCAGTAGAATAATCAAGTACGATACCGCTTCTTACAGCATTTACATAATTTTTTTTTATATGGAGCAACAACTCAATAATAAGTCTTCGCTAATGGCGTTTGCCTATTTAGATTATTCACGACGGTACCCTAGCCTCGCGTCGTCCTTTCTTCGGCTTCTCTCGGTCTTATGTTCCAATTTTCTATACAAAAAAAAAAAAACCGCGTAAATCCGAATTGATTTGAGGGCGCGATGTAATGCGTGAATTGGGGTAAAACAAAACGATGGACTTAATTAGATCTAATTTAATTTAGGTATTTGTAAAGAAACGATGTCAATGACTTAGAGTTCGGTTATTATTGGATTGATCTTGTTGGATTAATGAGAGTTGTTAGTTAATTTTTCTTTACATTTTTTTATAAGTAATGAAAAATTCAGATGAAAAATTTTATATTATTTAATTTTCGAATTATACGAAAAAATTAGTATTAAATTTTCGGTAAAGGTGCTCTTTATAATAATTAAAAGTATATGATTATTTAGTACAAGTTCCCTGCTTATAATAAAAATTTTTAT
This sequence comes from Sycobia sp. Sy_11, assembly GCA_018907035.1. Classification (NCBI taxonomy): domain Eukaryota; kingdom Metazoa; phylum Arthropoda; class Insecta; order Hymenoptera; family Epichrysomallidae; genus Sycobia; species Sycobia sp. Sy_11. The sequence goes on from JACCIC010000021.1 coordinate 2,428,897, forward strand.
CAAGTTTTGTTCAACAAACTCTTACTAATTATTTAACAATTGCCTGAAATATATCTATTATTTAATGTACGATTTTTTTTTTGTATTTCAAAAATTAATTTTTAACGATCTCATGACTACACGATAGCTATACGAATGTATAATCCAATAATATTGAAGAAAAATACTTTTAATTTATTAATTTATTCTAAATTAAACGATGAATACGATTCTAAAAACACTTGTATAACGTGAAGCGATATAAACGAAACTCAGTCAACGCAGCTGCGGTGTCCGAGCGGTTAAGGAGATGGACTTGAAATCCATTGGGTTCTACCCGCACAGGTTCGAATCCTGTCCGCAGCGAGTTTTTTTTTTTTTAAATTAATTTATTTGCACTTGTAATCATCTTATACGAATTTCTTTTTCAAAACTATAATAATATTAAATGTCATATTCAAATCTATTAGAATTAAAACATTAGATAAGTAAATAAATAAATAAATAAGTAAATAAATAAATAAATAAATAAATAAAAATATAAATTTACAAACGCAAATATCATCGATTATTTTTATTTATTTGTTCATTAATAAATTAATACCTATATCAAAAATATTGAAATTGAGATTATAAAAAGTGACTTTCAAACAGAAACTGTTTTATATATAAATATTCGTTATTCTCTGCAACACAAGGATGGTAAAAAAATGATATATTTGACAATTGTAATTATATACAAAACTAATTAGTAACATTTTTTAAAATATAAAATGCAATTTCTTTTAAAATTAAAATCACATATAACATTTTATTTGAAAATATTAATTTTATACCTACTCTCACAAATAAAATTAAGTAGTTAAATTTATATAAATAATTTAAAAAAAATTTTTATTCGTTGTAGTTCTAAGATGGAGTCATTTGACATGTTACTGATGAGTCCAATAAATGAAATTAGGATAATTCGTACTTATACTTCTTTTAACTTTAGTTTAAGCATCGAAGCTTTATTAATACGTGCTTTAATCATAGATATTTTAAACATTCAAAAATTGAAACCATTAATAAATACAATTAAAAAATGGAAAGCATTGTTTTTTATGAAACTTAATAATAAGTGTTTTTATTTTTATTGTTATAATGACCTGTTATGAATAACTTCGTAGAAAATGTACATACTTCATATATTTTTACGATATACGGTGCACATATACGACAGCCGTGTTATGTTATAAATTATGCAAAGGAAAGTTGACTTGAGCGTTACGTTCATATTCCTTACATAAGTAACCCATTAATTCGCTAATATGAGCGCACGCGAGTCCACCACCGATATATATATATATAATATAATATAATTGTATATATTGAATATTGGTAATGGAGCTGATATGCGTCCACCGATTTCACATTTTCTGTAAATATACATACATACAAACATACAAACATACATACATACATACATACATACATACATACATAGTATACATATATACATATATATATATATATATATATATATATATATATATATATATATATATTCATTTTGCGGCGTGCGTTATCATATACCCGATTTCGCTCGACGAGTCACCGGTGCTGAATGTATTGTTACCTCAGGTTATATGATAACGAAACGTCGTCGTTTCATTATTATAAGATTCAATCGTTCCCGAGTAAGAAAATTTTGCAGTTATTATAGATATATACGTATTGTAGGGATTCAAACTTAAATAATTTATCGCGTTCATCTGTCTTCAATATCCCATAAAGTCGCTTTAATTTACAATTAATTATGCTAATTTCTATTTTTTCGTTCTCTCTCCTACTTCCTCTCCCTCTCTCGTTTTTTACGATAACATTTTGCTTTTATAATATGAAAGTAACAACCAAGGATGAATTAAGGAAATGGTTCCGACACACACGCACGCATGCAGGCACACGCACACGCACACGCACGCGCGCGCACACACACACACACACACACACACACATACATGCTCATAAAAATTTCTTGCTGTTTCAAAACCAGTTTGTTTGCTTTCAATATTGTAACTTTATAAGATTGAGCAGCTGTGTGTGTGTGAGTGTGCGCGCGCGCGCGCATGTGTAATAACCGATATAAACTCTTATTTACTATCCTTTTCCCCATTAAGTTTTTCATCGTGTATAGACATTGCACCTCTATATATGTATATATCGTTCGTTTATCTTTTTATATAGATAAAAATCGAGGAATGCCGACAAATCCAGCTTTATGTACTATATTATCTTGTCGCGTAAGCGTGTGTACATTGAATTTTCGTTTTTTAAAAAAGACCGCAAAACATCAGAAAGTCGCGTTTATTTTTCAATTGGAAAAAAGAGGAATCATGTATAAGAAATCAGGAACTTGTGTGAGCGATATTGTGATTCAAAAATTTCGCGATAACTATCAGTATATATATATATATATATATATATATATATATATATATATATATATATATATATATAGTGTGATAATTTGTTGAAAAAAAATGTACATATACTTGCTACATATAAACTTCCTCCTTTCATTTATTAATTTTATAATGATCTATTGTGAATATATAGGATAAAAAGGCACGTTTCAATCTTCCCTATGTAGTCACACGATACTTATGATTCAAACCCTGAACGAATTCGAAACAAAACTGTCCGCTACCAACCTCACCCCCCTCATGAATACCACGAACATGCGAATACGGACGGCCCCGCGCATCGTGCGAGATGTTCGCACATTGGGTAGGACGATTAACGCGTCGTAAAAGCATAAACATATGACAGCGCGCCGCGCGAAGCCGTTCCATGAAAGCGCTGGTCAAAGTTTTGGAGAAACTACAGATATGCATATTGAGATTTTGTACTCACGACGAAGATCAGATTGAAGATGAACATCAGGTACTTTATGCACTGGGAGCTCGTCGAGAGCTTCAAGCCGCCCATCATGATTGTTGGTTGAGATGATAACCGCTGACGATGATGGATAGTCGTCCAGGAGAACACGGTGCTTTTGTGAGGCGCGTTTTTTTCTATATATATATAGAATAAATGTATATGTACGCACTCTCGGCGCTCGAACGCGACTTTAGTATATTACAATGTATATACACACCTAATACGGGGGATTATCTGACGTGCATATGAGCCCAAGCGTTGGCAATATATACGCACACAAATAACTCACTCACACACTATATATGTAGCTCGCACCTGGCGCACGAGCGAACACGCTGATGAAGCCGCGTGGTGTGCGCGCACGGAAAATATGTAGTGATATATTAATAATTGAGTACGCGTGCGCACGCGTTTGTGTGTGTGTGTGTGTGTGTATTAGGAAAAATCGGAGAAAAATAAAAGCTCAGCTCCGCAATTCGGTGCGCTGACGAGCGCTGAGCGCCACTAACTCGGTATACAACGTACGTCCGTGTGTATCTATGTATATATATTTAAGTAGTGTAGTGCCGCGCGCGCCGGACTCGACTACCGCTGCTGCTCCTCTCGCGCCGCTGTACTTTGATATTATACGACTTACTATCTGATAGCTAGACTGTATGTGTGCGTGTATATATATATATATATATATATATATATATATATATATATATATGTATATACCTATTATGCGAAGGAGCCGAGGTCGTCGTCGTTGTCGAGGCTGGCTTATACTCGCGGGACCGGCGCGGCGCGGCGCGGAGATCGGAGAGCGGGCGCGCTCGCGAGTTGCGACTTGCGACTCGAGAAATCTGAGAGGCCGGGCGTGCGCTGCGCAGCTGCGGCGGCGTGGTCTCGCGCTGTAATGCCGCACGCGTTGTTAGGTTACGCAGTGCATTGCTTGCTCGCGAGCCGTGCGCCGTCATATATTGCATATATATATATAATATTACCGTGTATATAGCGCAGGGTTGAGCGCAGGTGCTCGGCGAAGGGGGCGAGGGATTGATGTGAATGCACTCGCTCTCTGTGGCAAAGCGGACGGGCGGGCGCCCCGACGCGACGCGCATCGAAGGACAGCGGAGGTCGCGCGAGCGTAATATTATGCAGCTGGTTTCGTCGAACTGGTCTCCTACGATACTCGCGATGGTCGCTTTGCCACTGAAGTTTCCGAAATCGCATTATATTGTATTAATTCAGGGACGTCCGGTTTTTCAATCTGTTACATATATATATATATATATATATATATATATATATATATATATATATATCACCTTGAATATAGGGGCGAATAATTTTTAAATTATTCAGTACTAAATGTCGAGTAAGAAATAAATAAAATCAGTAAGATTTTGAAAAATTCATAGATTAAAAAATTTATGATGGATATCGTCTGCTGTTCATAAGGGCCATATAGTTTCAATAAAGAACAGAAATGATAGAAGCCTTCATTTTTATATATAGACGATTTTGAAGGCAAAATTGATTTTTGATATAATCACGCAATTACACAATTGTTCCAAATGATTCTAATCATCTTAATTTATATGAGGTTAGACTGTGTATAGGTAGGTATATGAATATATATCTGTGTAAGAAATTTGATTTTATTTTATTATAATAGATATTTAAATAGATATGCGATTTAATAGATATATAAATAGATATTATATAGATAATATATATATATATATATATATATATATATATATATATATATATATTTTAAATCGTATTTAATTAATGATTCTAATCAATCTACAAATAATTAATTTTAATTTTATATGTTGTATTTTATATCCCGTCACAGAATTATTGATTTTTCTCCAGATATATCATCATTAGAAAAAATTGTCTATAGGACTATAGATTACTAAATTGAGTAATCTCTGCATAAATATTTTTTAACTGTAAAATAAATCGGCTACATTATCATCTGGGCGAAGTCGAGACGGGGGACCCTAGTTGATAATAAAATTAAAATATTGTATGTATATAATTACCTAGTAATTATACTATAGTCAAGTAACAACAATTTTCCTCAATTTATATATATATATATATATATATATATATATATATATATATATATATATATCTGAAAAAGGATTCATAGTTATTTGGCCTTGAAAAGTGGGTAGTAATAAAATAGCCAGCAATGCTGGCATTAATAAAACATAAGGGCAGTTTTTATTTTTTTTAGACCATACTTTTGAACAGTTAGGCCATTCTACTCGCTATGAATCATGAACTTTATTCGAACGTAAAAATTAAAACAATTTTCATCTCTATATAAGCTACAAGTATTTGGTACATACATGAATAAAAACATTCTTACAATTATTTTGTTTATGATGTGTCTGTGCGTGTGATTGTGTGTGTAAAAGCAAATATAACGGAAATTTAAACATTTTAATTTTAAAAAACAACATAAATCTGTATACCTTCTAAAAGATTAGAGAGTCGATCACCCAATATAATTTAAAAAGAATGTAATATTTATCAATAATAATTCTTAATTGATCTGTTCATAATATTTGTTATATATTTATATATAATTAAGTCAGTGTTCAGGGTGATATCTATATTTATGATTACAGGAACAGACATAAAGAGCCATACCAATAATTTTGCGTGCATAAATATACCGTAAACGAAGAATTTTGAAAATAATTTCGATGAGAATGAACTGTTTATATATTGTATTAGTTACTTCCAAAAAAAACTTTGAAAAGTTCAATGCCAAGACCTAAAATTAAATCTAAAGTAGAGTAGGTATATAGAAATGTAGAAAAATAATAGTATTTTTCTTTGTTCGTTGTTTGTCGAATTGCTTCTGTATGTATATATATATATATATATATATATATATATATATATATATATATATATATATGTATGTATGTGCGCGCGCACACACATGTATGTTTTTTCCTTTATTAATAGTTAATTTTAACTTACTCTAAGCTGATATCATTTTTGTTAGAAACAGAGATTCTGATTTTATGTACGTTTATTACATTTCAAATAAATTTATTAATGATAAAAAAAATAATAGAAAACATTCTGCTTTATCTGCTATAAAATTCTTTCCCTGGATTAATAGATATCATGTTTCCCAGTAGCAGACAGATATGAAAACTAGTTCTATTTTGTTTACTGACACTACACGGGAAAACGCAAAACGGTTTGGCAAAAATTACTAATATTTTCGATAAGAACGAGGAAGCACAGAAAGAGTCTAGCAAAATTTTAATAATATATATAATTAAATAATTGTCAAAATTAAATCTATACTTAACTATCTCATTAATAATAGAGTTATACCTTGGTTCTATCTTCTGGTTCTATCTTACTTGCTATCTTGGAAAAAGCTTGATACATTTTCAATTTGAACAGAACTTTATTATATAAATTTTTATTACATTTATATCAAAAGGGACAAAATATTTAAAAAAAAAAGAATCTTCACACCTCTGAGTATAGTACAGTTTCTGCGAAACCGTTTTCTTCGCACATTTAATTGATGCTATAAAGTGCTTATGCAGAACTCATAAACAAATAGTTCGATCGTTTTTTCTTTACTAAGTGAATTCATGTAAATCCGAATTCTGATACAATAAATTTGTATGCTTCTGTTTCAAACGAAACAGCTTTTTGCTTTTTTCTGCCTTTACAATAAAAAAAATTTTACACACAATTATTTTCGTAATAATTATTTTCAATACAGAGCTACGGTCTGAAAAACATTTATATTATTTGGTTTATCGGATGAATTATCAAATTGTATTTTTTACGTTGTTATATGTGGGAGGTAAAATGGATCCTTACGTTAAAACAGCAGTTTGTTTAAAAAAAATTAAGATGCGACACAGTATATAGATTGTAGATACTCGAAGATGACATAAGGTTCCACGAATAATTCATAGAGACCTATTGGGCTATTTATCAAAGTACAGAAAATCTTACAGCCAAGAAAAGAGCCGGTGGAAAAGCGCACAGTTATCCACCTATATGCATAAAAGTTTCCTCTTAATCATCAAAAGGAAAAGAACCATATAAATATATATATATATATATATATATATATATATATATATATATATACATATATAAATATTGCTTCACAGGATGGCGGCACGCGAATAATATAACTGGAAGCGGAAGCTTTTGCAAAATTAGGAATATATAGATATTCACACGCACGCGCATAATTAATGGGAGCGTTTCCGCGCGCGGATAGCAATAAGGAACGAGAGAGAGGGAGAGAGAGAGAGGAGAGAGAGAGAGAGAGAGAGAGAGAGAGAGAGAGAGAGAGAGAGAGAGAGAGAGAGAGAGAGAGAATATTACAGGATTTTAATGCGGGTATCAGGGAGAAGGGGCGCAGATAAAACGAACAAGTTATTCTGTATTTCGTGGCGCGAGAGTGACAAAGAGGCATAAGTTTGCCACGTTCCATATATACATATATATATGGATAGAATCAAAGCCGAGATCTTTGCCCGGTACGTGTTGAGCAATAATTTAACGCTTTATTGCAAGTTAACATATATATATATATATATATATATATATATATATATATATATATATATATACATCTATACGTACAGTTTCAATGTGCGGTGGTTACGCGCAGGTGAATTTTATGCCCTACTTTGCTATTATATATATATATATATATATATATATATATATATATATATATATTGCGCAAGTTGTGCGAGCGCTCTTTTACAGGAGCTTTGCGGTTTACTTCCCGTTTTCGGAGGAAATTTCTTTTTGGTAACAAATAGAAATTCCCCGTTTAATAATAAAGTTTTTACGCGCAACCATGCGAGATTTGCTATAGGAGGTGATCTTAATCTGATTTTTGTTATATAAAAGTACAATAATAATAGATGGTTTCAACATCATTTCAGCTGATTGCAATTGATATGCAATTAATCATTTATTTAATAAAAAGGCAATATTTATAAGTCGTATCTATATAAAATGTAAATATTTAATCATTTAGATAATGAAAGTGTTTTAAAGGTAAATACATGAACACTTTTTTATTCTTGTGTGGTAGAAATTAATAATTAAAAAATAAGAATTAAGAATTAACAAACTATCAAATAGTACTATCAGATACTATCGGTCTTGCACTCCTATAGTAAAATGACACGCAGACTTTTCTTATTGATCATTCTACCCGTAAAATCTGAAATGTAGTTCTAATACAATTGTAAAATCGATGAAAATATTTTATACTTATTCTTAAGTCATTATTAAGAATTATAAAACCAAATGTAAACCAAATCGTACTTAAATACAGATAATAAAGAGTATAAATACAATTGGGTTATTTTTTATGTATATAGAAGTATCATAAGAGAAAAAATATGCATTTTAAATTTTGCAAATGAGTTTTTTATAAATCAAAACCTTATTATATTATTTCTGATATTTCTTTTATTTACTTCAGTATTAGTATGTATACATGTATGAATGCATATGTGTATGTATGTAGAATGTCTGTATGTATATATGCGTGTATATATATATTAGATCGGCATCTATAACAGCTGCCTATAAATAAAATTAATTGTAGTACATTTTCCAAGAGCTATTGTACTATTTTTATTCATTTAATAATAACATTATAATCCATTTACTACTTGTGTTTCACTATCTGAATAATTACATTTAAATTTATTATAAAAGAATTCAATAATATATTTTACATTGTAATATAGATGAAACATTTCAATGGTCATAAATAATGTTCACTTTAATTATATTAATAAATTAATTTATACCTTGTTCTTCAAATAAAAGCACTTAGTTTATAAACAAAATTGTTATATTTCAAACGTATTGATTCCCATCTTTATCATACATAATGTTCCGAGCTTCTGCATCGTTCGTATAGATGTCAGTACTAATCAACAACTTCCATGTATTTATCGACACTACAGCTACGGGGACCAGTGGAGTAGTGTTTCATGCTGGTACATCATCTTTTCAAATAACAGAATATTGAAGGGCATTTGATCATTGCCTTAGTAACTTTGCAGAAATGAATCTTATAAATATATAGAACGTTAATAAGATTTTGTTTCCGTATAAAAAATAATATTTCACCATTCGACAATCTATATTCTTCTCATAAATTATATAATTGATATGATCTTAATATAAGCGAAGCTGTTTTTTTTATTTTCTAAACGATGAAATTACGCATTATGAATTTTTCAAAATTTGTATAGAACAATAAAATTTTTTGTGCTAGTGTATAGAGTATAATTATAATGTATTTTCGATAGTTGTATGCAGTACCAATATCAAAGCACTATTTTTATTAAAAACTATTTAATAGATAAAATACTCGATACAATTTACATTTTTTTATTTATATAATATATTGGGATCAGATAAAATGTACAGATAGCCAATAAATTGCCTCCTTTCCTCTTTATTACGGAAAATAAAACACCGCGCGCTCCATTATGTGAAAAAAAACTACGAACTTTAGCGCGGAATTGATAAAATAATTATGAAATTCCGAATCGCCGAGTGAATTCTATAACGAAATATAAGAATAGGCTTAGGCAAAAAAAAATGCAAGTTCAGTATTGTATATAAACTTCATTTTATCGTAAACATGTATTTGGAATAAGAATATGTTGTATACAATATTATTAATACGATTTTTATAGTTCCTTATACATTATATGTATACATAAATATTAATTTTTTAAAAAATTATTAAATATATATGTTTAACATGATTCTCCATGAATTCAATATAATCTTCGATAAGATATGGTACTTACGCAAAAACAATTTGATATAAAATCCTATATAATAAATATATAATGTAATATGTATATATTATATATATATATATATATATATATATATATATATATATATATATATGGTAAAAAGGTCTAAGCTCACGTAGTTTTTCTAAAAGTTGTTTTATATATAGTATCGATCGCAAACCCGCCTCGTCTCAGCCCACGCCGTCACATTCTTATAAGCACACCACCGCACAATAAAAAACGAAGCCTCGCTTATCTCTGATAAAGTTCATTGTACAATGTAACCGTGTGCGATAAAGCACATAGGCTATAATATAGAATGGGGGTAAGTGGGATGGGGTTGGGTGGTAGACATCGGACGGTGCATATATATATATATATAATAAAGGGCGACCCGCGCTCGGGTCGGCCGCGCGTCGCGAATGCGTGCGCCACTTGTAAACTGGAGAAATGGAATTAAAAGCGATCGGGGCTTGCGTAAGGGTGGTAATATTATGTGTGCGCTTATATACAGTGACGGAGTATGGACATATATATAAGAGGATGTTTTCAGCAGTAGTTTCAGGGCGCACATCAGATATTATACACGGGGCGCTGTATGCGCGAGGGAGACGGGAAATATACACAGCCCATCAGCTTTTAGTTTCCTCTCTTTCTCACTCTCTTTCACTCTCTCTTTCTTGCGCCCTGCGTCCTTATTTCTGGAAAATTGTTTGCGCTGCAGAACGGCGTGTGATATATGATGGTATATCTACATAATAACGTAGTATAATACGTGTATAGTTGTACAGATAATACAGATATAATGCTTGTATATATTTATTGGCAAATTTTGTGGGATTCACAGGGAGGAATTCCAGAAGTCTATGAGTTCTTGTATAGTATATTTACTATTATTACTGTAATAAAAACATACTATCGTCAGAACACTATTGGATTTTTTAAATCTTTATTCGTCAATACATTTAACTACATTATCATCTATCTAAGGTGTAGCGTATTGAAAAAAATTTATGATATCAAGTAAATATTTACTTGTTTTGTACAAAGTAAATAATTTTCTTAAATTAAGAAAATATTCACTAGATTAAAGACGAAGTATGGTTTGATTTAAGTTGGACTACTCTTGCTTCAAGTAAATACTTCCGTCATTTAAGAAGATACTTTCTCAATTTAAAAAAATAATTTACTTGGTACAAAACAAGATAATATTTACGTCATAACAGACTTGTTTTTTCAGCGAAAGTATTAATTTTTTGAGAATAAATTCTTTAACGACTAAAATATATGATATTTTATCGAATATGTAACGGTAAATCTTAAAAAACTTCTGAATACTTTTTACAGAAATTCATATCCTATTGACTATAACTATTATTGTCGTATATATAGTAAGTATTTATAAAAATTTTACATGACTTTGTAGTAAACACGTGTATCTATTGAGAAAACGCATCTGAATTGAAAAACAACATAATATTTTCAAATAAGTCATCGACAAAGTGTTATCTCAAAGGATTGTCTGTTTGTTTCTTGATCAAAGAAATAAAAGAGCTTAGTGAAGGGCATTTTTAATAACAATATAATTATTCACTGTACTCGTAAATAGTTCTTAATATATTGTGTTCGCCTGTTAGACAATAGAGAATACAATAATATAGCTGTAAATACATTATTTTCATATATCTGTTTATTTATATAGTTTTTGAAAGCTTCACTAAAAGTAGATAATTTAATGTTAAATTATTATATAAGAAAACATATAAAAGATAAAGTAAATCCGTATATACGCCAATTTATCAATAAATAATTAGTAATATTATGCATATATAATAAATTTGAAGATATTATGGTATATATGCATTTCAATCTAATATATATATATATATATATATATATATATATATATATATATATATATATATACTCACGCATCGACGCTTTCCATCAACATTCAATCTATTATAATATCATCTTCGAATCAAACAATTTAGTTTCTTATAATTAACCTTTTTTGAAGATACCAAATAACTTTTATATTCCTCCGATTGATTTTGATATTTTGTAATTACAGTACGTTGACCTATGTATACCATTTAAAAGAGAGTGTGTGTGTGTGAGAGAGAGAGAGAGAGAGAGAGAGAGAGAGAGAGAGAGAAAGGAGGAACAAACGCTTCGATAAGAACGCCCAAAGAGAAAGCTGATAGTTTTTCTTTGAGGGTTCTTTTATTTGTTTTGTTTTTGTCTGCTTCCATTGTAAACGCTCTCGAATCTTCCTTGGAATCTCTCGAATCTTTATTGGAATATTTGTTTATCATTTAAATTTGATTGCATTTCCATCAGTTTATATATCATTATAAAATGATTATAAATTTAATTTAATTTTAAACTATGAAGAGCAGTAAAAGCGATTAAAACTAAGACATAAAAGGATTTGATGCCTGAACTCAGGCTACAAAGTCCGACAGGTCGTCCGTTAATTAAGACGCAACCCTCGAAGCCCGAGCCACATTAGTCCGCAGTCGCGCACGCACTCGTACTTAGAACATACGGAAAAGAGGGTTGAAAGCGTTCGTATACTTATTGGACGATCGAGAGAGGGTTGCCGGTAGAAAGGTGTCTCCACATCGATTGTTCCCCTGCTCTTTCGGGCAGGGGAACTGAAATATTGGAAAATTGTAGGCGGCCGGAGAGTGAAATTTTTATTCGCTAAAATTATTGGCCCACGTTCGAAATCTATACTCCCTGCAGCATCGTACGCCGTCCGCCGGTACTTTTGGGAGATGTCAAAAATATCCGCATCAACGCGAGAGCGTCAGAAATTCAATGAGGCAGGCAGTACACCGAGAGCCGGAGAATTATTGCACGTTGTCGGTCCCAAGCACCTGCACGATTATTCACGTATTAAGGCATCGTCGAACCTCATGCCGGGATCGTCGTCCGCGTTCTTCCCGCGGGCTGGTGTATACATTGGCCGCGATCGTTTCGGCGCGCGGTGAAACAGCTAGCCGCGTTACCAGGGTGCTGAAATAACCGGCGACGTACTGGCCGCCTACAGCGTGTGCAACCGATTTATTAAGCGGCTAAATCACACCCGTGTAAAAGAGTATTATATTTGTATTTCTAATGATACTTTTATTCTGTATGATAATCGTCGATCGACTTCGATCTAAGCATCGAGTGATCCAAAACAATTCTAGAATTTTTTTCAGCCTGTATAGTCGTGTCGCTGAGTAATTTTTCGTTTGCAATAATGTGCGCGCAAATAATGAAGATTTTTTTTTTTAACGTATTTAGCCGACGACTGTGAACGCGAGCTTTTTTGTGAAACACGCCGGAAATTTTTTTAAATGATAATAATTTCGACAAATAGAAAACACTTTCCTGAAAATGTGGTCCAATGGAGGTCCAATTTAAGAAGAAAAGCATCAAAGATTCATCCCCCAAAAATTTAGTCCTTTTTATCAATTGCGTCTACTTATAAAATGGCAATTAATTCTTATTTTTAAAAATTTTAAAACGATATTGTCGATTTAACTATTTGAATTATTTTAAATCTTTAAATATTTATATGATTTTAAATCCACGATTTTAATATACAAAAAAGTTCAATTCGTAAATAACTGACAATGAAAGAATATAATTGTCAGGTACAAAAAGAGTCAAACGTTTATCGATATTATGTAGTATTATGTACCTAAAATTGTTTACTTAAGAAAAAAACATTTTTAGTGTAAAAGCATTGAAAAAAGGTTTGAAAAGAAAATTTCATTTCGAATATTCAAAAATTTTTTATTTATTTTCTTCACTGCTTAAACCTTAGAAGCTTTATGGATTAAAATATTTAACAGTAATATTTTTTTGGAAGATCAATCCCGAGGCTGAATATAGCCTGTTCTTTAAATTTTTTTTGTCGCGGGAAGGGAAAAATAATGAAGCCTATAGAGACAATTAAATGGGCGTGGATATTTCATGCTAGCAGGTGACAAGATCTCTTGCAGAGATCAGAGGTTTTAGGGGTGATTTTTGAAAGGGTTCTAATGTTGGCGTTAGGGCGTTGAAGAACCGACATCCTCAAGCTTTTTTAATTTAACAGAAGGGTGGCCTATTGGCGGTATGTTACTCCAGTTTTTTTTATAAATTTATTTGTTGTGAATAAACAAAAAAAATCTGGAGATCAGATATTAGCAGCCGAATAAAGGTGCCTTGTCGACTTTTAGGAGAGATTTGGATCCTGATATTGGGATTATACATGTTGCGATTTTTATAATTATTGGATGAAAAGCTGAAGTATTTGTTTTATTCGTCACAGACTTATTAACGGGCGATCATGATGCAGAGAATGGCGGGAAAATCTACGCAGAATAGGTTGAATATGGTGGGGGCAAGTTTCAAGTCTTGAGAGCAAATCCTGTGGTAATTGGTTTGGTTATGGTAATTATGAGATATTCGTGCCAGACTCGTTAGAAAACTTGCTGGATATCCAAACTTACCATGGCAGTATGGTCTTATTTGTTAAGGTGATTATCTATGAATTCTGAGACCCTGAAGAGTTTATGGCAGGTGCCCTGGCTTTCGAAAACTATGCTGATGATTAGAAATAAAGCCGTTAGCTTCGGTGATTCACTTGAGACTGTTAAACAGACTGATGGGACTATTGTTTACTGTTTGAGGGTAGACTTTAACCGAGCCCGACGTGTGTACAATTGGTCGGTTGGTGACGCCTGTTTTGACGATAGCAGAGTTAATTTTTAGGCATTTCTTTTTTTTTTTTTTTTTTTTTAAATAAACGATAACCAAATCCTTTCGAAGATAATATAGAAGTTATCGGCCGATAAAGCGAAAGCTAGGTGCGACCGGGAATGTGTATGTAATATACAAGTATATATTTAGAATTTTACGGCAATGGGTTCAGTAGTAGTTATTTTTTATTGCCCGTTAGAAGCAAGTTTAGTCTTTATATATAATAGTATGAAATGTTATGTTGATGATACGAAGATAGAATAATATCTACATGATTCGATAGAGTATGTACCAGAATTTTTCTCAGCCTTATTCGTTCGTCCTTTCAATTTTTATCGTTTATTTAAAGATTCAAGAATATTTAAAAAACTTGTGAATTCCAATATTTGTTTGTTCTGCTTCTCTATTGAAATATATTGGAAATGGATAAAAAGTTAATTGAAAAAAAATAAGAAAGTTCGCATATAGTATGGAATAAAATTAATATCGATTCACCTCATTTCTTCACGGATAAAAATATTATTTTTCGAACGTATATATGCGCATGATCGCTATAAATTTTATTAAAATTTTCGATTATTTAAAGCCATGCATACATACCGCGCGTATAAATATGGTTTTATAAATAAACCAGGCTTGTACTTTGAAATGTACATTCACGATCAACTGTAAAACATCGTAGTCGCGCGGAAAATGCGCGAAAATGCTTTAGGGGCGCACCAAAGTACCCCTACGGGAGAACTTCTATGTAATTTATATATGTATATGTGTGTGTGCATGTGTATGTGTATGTATGTATGTATATAATTATATCTATATACTATATCCGTGTAATAAAAGCAGTATCACTATATACAATGAATAAAAGGTAAATGTGTATTTAGAGAGGGATCGAATGTATGAGAACATTTTTACAATTTTTTGTTTTTCATTTTGAGAGTATCGAAATAAAATACGCGGCTACATATATTCCCATTCGCTGACAAACTCAGCTCTCTGTAAAATGCGTTTTCAATCGGCAGTAAAAAGACCGGGAACGACTCTTACACGCTCTTATGCGAAAGTATATATGTATATTGTGCAATTGCACATCTTATCGATTAATAGAGCACGTGAGTATAGGTATATATACGTATACGTGTAGATATGTACACACATATGATGCGCGCCGTTTCCATTAATTTTCATAAGCATCCATCGGGCCGCTTTTGTGTGCCACCTGCTTGCAGGAAGAATAAGTATCGTCCCGTCATCAAGTATTGTAATATAGATAGTACAATCGGCTTCCTCAAATCCCCTTTACTCTAATCGCGCGTGACCTGTGCATTTCGCTTTCACGGCGCGTAAATCGCTCGTATATGTTAATATAAAAGTATACACCAACACACAGTCTTATATATATATATATATATATATATATATATATATATGTGTGTGTGTGTGTGTGTGTGTGTGTGTGTGTGTGTGTGTGTGTGTGTGTGTGTGTGTATGTATATATGTGTTATATACATAATCTATTACAAGATTCATTTACTTCGAAGCGCCACGACGACAGGTGTTGCCGCGAGCTCTTGCGCGGATGAATTAGCCCCTCGACAAGGGGCGAACG
>JACCIC010000021.1:2450000-2890000 GCA_018907035.1 Sycobia sp. Sy_11
ACATATAATCAGAGCAATGAATACGCAGGAATACGGAATGGCTGTATTTGTGCAAGAGTTTCCGACAAATTGGCTCTTAGATCGTTAGAATAAGTTTTTTATTCTAAAAAAAAATAATTTTTATATACGACGAAAAGAATTTTTCGAATATTTCCATCGGTTTCCCATGACTGATCTTTTCTATAGAAATCGCATATATTATTCTTCGTAAGTAGATATGTAACTGTGAAAAAATGACTAACGCGGAAAATGATCCAAAGAACTAAATACCTTACACACACACACACACACACAACGACCGGACAGCGAGACATTGGGGTGTATAGGTCGGAAAATAAAAAGTCTATTATCCTCGAGCGTAGAGGGGTGGGGCACTAGGGCGACAGGCGAACGTTTGCCGCATCCCGCGGACGGTTGTTGCCGAGTCTCGCTCAGCGCGCGGACATCAGAGAAAAGAAGCGAAAGAGAGAGTAGCCAAGGAGAAGGAGGGAAGGGCAGCGGAAGGAGGGTGCGTCCGTCAGCTATGTCTATTCTTTTATATATATATATAGAATAGTACTTTACACGCTGCAGCGGCCACACTCGACGCGTTTCTTATGCTTTTTAGATGCGTGCTTTGATTTGCGCGCGCGCGCGCGCGCGCGCGTGTGTGTGTGTGTGTGTGTGTGTGTGTGTGTGTGAAGAACAGTTCGTGTATTGACGCGCGCACACACACACACACACACACCTGCATATTAGAGCACTATATACAACCTGCCATCGTTGGCATTTCCGCTCGCCACCACCTTTGACAGTCCTTAAAGCTGCGTATTTGGTGAACTAAATAGTCCGGAAAAAAATTTTCATTGGCACCGAGCACCGAAGCAATCTGTTTTAAAGTGTATTATATATATATATGAAATTTACAAGCCTTTGACGGCACATGACCATGTGTACCCGCGCGCGTGCTGCTTGGTTTTTGCGTGTTTGTGTGAATGTTTGTACACGCGGGTTACGGTAACCTACTATACTAATGCATTAGCTTTGATGTAATATATTTTCTTTAATGAAAGGAGATGTTAACATTTATTTCCCCGCTCAACACTTGAAGCGTGTTATTATCGCACTTTATATACATATGCATTCAATTGAAAATAATCGTCATTATCACGGAGGACGATGTACAGGAGAATGTCTCAATGTTAACGGACACATTCATGGCCTTTTTCTACTTATAATTCATTACAATTTTAACTATATTTAAGGAATACTTCGAGTATCTAAAATAAAATCTACATTGACAGAATCGTTGTTTAGTTATGTCAATAAAGATGTAGTCCAAAAATAAGAATCAAACTTATAGAGAACTATTTCGTCCTAGAAGTTATTATAATATATAAAAATTTAATAGATAAAAAATACGTTATCTCAAAATATGCTATTATACAAATCAAATGTGTCGAACGATTTTCGTAACCTCGAGTTTAATCGCAACCGAATATTATAGAACAAAAACTTTTCTATAACTGTATTTATATTATTGTATTTAATGTAAATTATCTGTATAAAACGACCATATATGAAAGAAATGTTTTCTTAAATTGTTATAACGAAGATATAATGTGTTTGATGTGTAATTTCTTTTTTCCACCCTTTATTTATTAGATCATAAAATATTGAAATTGTCCAAGTGTAATTTGGCAAGATTCATTGGATAAATAATATGATGGATAATATAATATTGGATAAATAATAAATTGGATACTGATTAATTCATTGCATAAATAATATTCATTAATATTAAATTAAGATTGAATTTTCATTTTTTTCATAATTTAATTAATTTAAAATCCAAACAATTATGCGATCGCAGAGCTGTAACAATCGCTCTTGGATTCTTACACAACACGCGAATGAAGTTGTGGGATTGCAAGATTCTATTAAAAATGTTTTTTTCTGCGGTGATTATGTGATATCTGTTCATCTGGACGTTTGGCGAGTCTTATTCTGCTTTTACTTTTATAAAAACGGATTCAAAGTTTATAATATTAGTATTTCTATCTTCATCTTTCATTTTTTCAGCTTTCCTCATCGTGTCTTGCAAATTCCGGTTCTGCTTTCATGATATATATATATATATATATATATATATATATATATATGTGTGTGTGTGTGTGTGTGTGTGTGTGTGTGTGTGTGTGTGTGTGTGTGTGTATAAAATTATTATATAAATATCCATTCGACGAGTGAACGAGACTAAAAAATCTCGTCTTTTTCAGGAACTCTCGCACGCGACCCAACGCGACTATTACAAAGAAACGAAGAATCGACGACAACGCACCCTTCGGCTATTCGGTAAGCACTATTATACATGCATTGCAAAGTGAATCCTTAGTGAAAAGTCCGAGAAGGGTGGTACTTTATGCACACGATTCACGGGTTTACCCAGCGAACGTGCGCACACGTTTTACATTCCCTCTGTCTGCCATCCTGTCTCTCTCTCTCTCCATCTCTCTCTCACTTGCCTTATACACGCCTAAATAAAAATGAAAAAGAGAATGTATAACAATCCAGGCAATAAGTACTAATAAGTACAACGCTTGTTCACACCTTGTAGAAAATGTAAGCGCGCGCGCTCAGACGAAGAATAAAGAGAGAAAGATGCTTGAAATATGTCTATATATATATATATATATATGTCTATATATATATATATATATATATATATATATATATATATATATATATATATTATATTGCTTCGATTGATTACTCCTGTGGTGTTTTCAATAACCTCTGTTATATTATACATACCTATGTATAAGAAAAAGAAATATAAATCTTGGATAAACTATATGCATGATATTATTTAAGCGATGATTACTAATGTGCACGATAAGCAGCGTGCACGAGAAATCGCCTTTTATTACGTGTATTTTATGTTACATATACTATTGTCCATTTCGATTGCATTAAATTTTTGTGTCATATATGCCATAATATAAATTCTATATACAAAAACATGCGCGCGCAGAGCCAGCGCGCTTTCCTCTTATATATATATATATATATATATATATATATATATATATATATATATATATATATATATATATATATGTACATTTAAAGAGGAAGCGGGACGCATAGATGGTGTATATACACATACAGAACCGGCGTATATGATATATATATATATATATATATATATATATATATATATATATATATATATATATATATATAATGCGTTTACAAAAAGGGACGAGCGAGCGAGACAGAGAGACAGAGAGACAGAGAGCAAGAGAGATGGCTCGACGGGGAACCTATGCGCGCGCGGTCGCGTATGGCGGGGATAGATCGCCGGCGCCTTTGAGCGAACGAGCAAGAAAGAGAGAAAAAGAGAGAGCCACGACGGGAAATATCGGCGGCACGAGCACCCACCACCAGCGCACGGCGACGACACGACGGAGCGTGCGACTCGTGTGCGAGTGCAAGAGAGTCAGTCAGTCAGTTAGTCTGGTACTATACTGGTGAATTAGGTAATATATATATATACATATATATATATATATATACATAATATATAGATATATATATATATATATATATACTTCTATATCGTTGGACTAAGGAAGAGGAGGACCGAGGCAGAGAGGTGAGCGCGCATCAGCCGTACAGTCGGTGGTGTTACTCTGTTCGCGTGACGTGCGCTCCTCTCGCAGCAAATAAAGAAAAACGAAAATATAAAGCAAAAATAAATAAAAAAAAATAAAAGTTGCGAACGTAGGTTACGTTAATATAGTATTTTCCCTATTATCCGGCGTTTTGTAACAAAGAAAGAAAGAAGCGGCAATAATCAAGTGTGTTTTGCGAAGGATTCGTATTCGTGGGCCATCCAGTGACGGAACGTAAAAGAGTCTGCAAACTCAACTCAGTGTACGTGAGAATACAACTGAAAAACAGAGCGGCGTCCAGGAATATTATAATCAGAATCCCGAGTCAGGGTCCAGGACTGCACGCCGAGCGAGACGCTCGCGTGCGCGCACGCATCGTCCAGTGGCGAAGGAGAGCAGACACGCACTGTCTCTCTCCCTTTCTTTCTGAATTTTTCCTCTGTTACATCGTCGTCCAGTCTGTTATTATATTCATAACAGCGGCTTTGGAGAGACAGAGCGAGTTACACCGCGCTCGTTTCTTGTTTTTCATCCTCCCTTTTTCGGGACCACCGGCACGCGTCTCTCTATATAAAAATAATATATAGATACAAAGCGCATCTCCATCCCAGGAAGCGAAAATGGTGTCCGGCGGCATGGCCTGTGTCAAGTATCTCCTTTTCCTCTTCAATCTCATCTTTGCGGTAAGTCTTTTAAAAAATATATATATATATATATACACACACAATCCACATATATTTATATTACGTGGTATTACGCGATAAGCGACACGCACGGCGGACGGTCAGCGTCTCTACCCCTCTCTGTCCCTCTCTGTCTTTCTCACACTCTCCCTCTTCTTTATCTCTCTTCCTCTCTCTATCTCTTCGCCGCTGTGTTTACCTGCAGCTCCAACGCCCGGTCTCGGTGGAGGTTGACGACGAGGACGAAGGGAGGAGGAGTAGCGAGACAAATACAAAAGAAAGAAAGGAGACGAAGATAGACGGAAATCGCACGCGGGCGCTTTTGCGCCGTGGTCCTGTAAATACAAGTGCACGCTCTGCTCGTGATGTTACAACACCATCTATATACTATATATATATATATATATATATATATATATATATATATATATATATATAAAATCTATTTACGTATCTCTTTGTGTATACGGCTTGGTTTCCATAGGTTTTCGCGCGCGCGTGCTCGAGGGGGTTTGTAAAAACTCTACGCGTGCGTGCGTCCATGGCTGTGTGCATATATATATATATGTATATAAGCACGTATATATACATGCATCAGTTTCTCGTCGTTCGATAATCCGCGGGAGCAAGACAGAGAGAGGAACTGTAACTGCGATATAGACAGACGTCGTCGTCGCCGTCGTCGTCGCCGTGAGCTCTACTCTACTTGCTATCTATATACCACCCCCCCTTAATATATATACATATATACATATATATATAGCCGGAGGGGCGGGCATAGCAGCATACATATACGCGCATGGGCCGGAGTAGCCGCTTTATTCCCGCTATATGACGCGTGGATCACGAGAGGGTGGAGGGAGGGCGAGGAAGAGAGAAAGACACCCCGGCGACGACGCGACGGTGCATTATAGCCGCGCGGCGCCAATGCCGCCCAGAGCGGAGCATTCGATTTTTCACCCATACGCGCGCGCGCGCGCGTTCGTGTGTTACACGCATGTATACACATTTCTGTCTTCTCGAGCGCGTCCCTCTTTCTCTCGTTATATACACATGTACGCACGGATAAACATTACCTACCCTCTCGCTCCCCCCTCTCTGTCTCCTTGCGCTGTGCTGCATGCCTTCTTTCTCTCGCACTCGCGCGTTCCGCTATCTCAAATTCACAAACGCGTGTTCGTATGCGCGCTCGGGTGAGAGACGGCCCGCTTCGTAAGCATCGCCACGCGCGTCTCGTGCGCGTCGCGTGCACGGGGGAGGGGGGTGGTGGTCGGTCGGTACGGACGCGCTGTTAACCCCCTTTATAATGACACTGTCGAGGATTGCGTGGGTGTTCCCTTTTATTTTCGGAGATCTTACGCGGGAAATTGTTTGAGGCTGACTCCGACGTGGAGGGGAGGTTGGTCGATATGATGCTGCTCCAGAAAACATGCGTCTCAGTGCGTATGTATATAAGGAACAAATACGGTAGTCCTATATATATATATATATATATATATATGCGCGAATCGTGGATGCTGTTGAGATATAGAAATTTATATAAACGCAGTATAGATTTTATCCCCTCGAAATTCTAGTAACTTAAGTACGTTCTGAAGTTGTTTTCTTTTCTTTCCTTTTTATTCTTGACTTGTGAAAATTGCATAAACAACATGTAATGTTGCCGTGCGCAATCATCGCCGTATACGCGCCCACAAGTTTTGTATTAGCTCGCGAACTATAACACGCGCGTAATAGAATTCCAGTAACGTCAATAGCGGGAAGTGTTGGATTGTTGCGGTAAAATCGTAATTGAGCCGTCGCACCGGAACTGTGCGTCGAACGCCGTGGTTTACGCATACGTAGATAATATCTGAAGAGGGCGGGGGAGGGAGGGCAGCTAGTCTCGCGAAACACGCGTACCCGATGCGTTAGACAATGACGTTGTTACGTCGTCGCAAGCTTTTCTTTCTTTCTTTTTCTTTTTTTTTTTTTCTTTTTCGTTCCAAGGTTTCGTTTAACATACTAAAGTCCTACAAGTGTACGAGTTTTTCAACTTTAATCATTCAAGGGAAATCTATTGCATTGTTAAATAATTTACATTTCTTAGGTCCTGTATGTTTTGCCTGTATAGTTAAAAAAAATGTCGCCTTCTACACATTTCAATTGTCCGGAGAAAATAAACGGGCGTCTTCAATGATGTCGTAATTTTTCCCATTTTTGACAATTTGCTATAATGAGTCGGGTTTACATTTGAATGAAAAAATTATTTTCTTACACAATAGATAATATGTCGCTGATAATACTCACAGTTATTCTATTTACACGTAATATAATATATATTCTCAAAACTCGTGTATAGTGTAAAACGTGCAATCGCAAAATTGCGCATTAATGGTTTCGATTTCTTAAATTTAGAAATTCACTACGCGTATGCTAATAGTTATTGTTTTTTATATATTTTTGATATTCTACTATCCTTGAATTATAATAAGAGGTTGTTTTTTCAACGTCGGAAAAACGAGAAGTAATATAGATTGACAGGCGTCTTTTAAATCCTTTGTGTAAGAGACCGCATAACTGTAAATATATATGTAGCAGTAAAAAAAAAAAACAAAGATCATAAATTAAAGTAATGTTTTACGATTCGAATGGGAGTGTATCAAATGCATATAAAACACATTATTTTTATATCCTTTTTAGATAATACTAATGAAAAAAAAGTTGATATTTCCTAAGTTCGTGAGCCAAGCAAATGATGATTTTCATATTATGGTAAATAATTATAGCTGATATATTTACCGCATGACACATATTTCAATTATACCTTGTCATTACAGTCAAACTCGTAATATCTCTTTTGCAAAATAACGAGAAATTGTTTTTAAAAAATAATTTTTCATTCATCAATTTTTCGAAATAGTCAATTAACTCTAAAACTTTTGTATAATAGGAAAATGCATCTTCTTTAAAAAAAAAAAATGTGCTTTCTTACATTATTCAAAGCGAAATGCTGTCGCAGACCGAAAATTTTCTAAAATTGAAGTTGTAAACTAAGGCGCATTGCACAGTAGCTAGGGGCGACTGACGTGCGTGAAATTGTGGATATATTGACGTGGAAAATGAGACTGCGAGCAGTTGTGTAACGATAATCTATTTTAATAAATAATAACATGACGAGCGTACGATCGTCGATGTCTCGTGCGACTGTGCAAACTCACGATGAACAGTCTGGCAGATAACAGATTTTAATCTGCCAGGAGATAAAAGCTAGAAAAAGACGTAAAATTTGGTACAAACTGGGTCATCGAGCAGATCAGCCCGTATAGAAACATTATATTATTCATTTGAAAAGTAGTTTAATATAAATACTGCAAACGAATAATAAATTTTACACTACGACTGTTAATTCAAGAAAGCTTAATCTAAAAAATTATGAGGTGTACTTAGTGAATTGTAACTCAATGTCATAATATTTTCGATCATGTAATATACTATGTGTACTATATGTATATTCTGATAAAAGTTGTGATAAACCGCAGAAATGAACAGCCAGAATAAATTCTTTTTATAGGCCATGAAGTAAAAAAAATAAAAAAATAAAACTTCAAATAAGGTAAAAATTCGCCCGTCTAGCTTGATGCACCCGTTAAATCGTCATATTACTGTTAAAAACAACTATTTAACAAACTTAACCTAAAAACTTATAATTTGTATTTAAGCCAATCTTTAGAATTCCTACTCGCTTTAAAGTCCTGCTGCTTTGAACCTGTTGCCATTTTTAAGAATCTTCAACAGCTTAGGGATATTAAAGCTTCTGGCATATCACTTCAATCAGGTTTAAAAACCTTTTCTCTATCATCATTTAAAATAAATGTTTCGAGAAATTACAACTATGGATGTTTTTGTCAGCCACGAACATATCTCACGTACTGTATTAATTATTTTTAAGTATTGCTCATTATCAAAAATTGTTAATTTTTTAATCTTTTAAGAAAAGTCACAATTTCACTTGAAATTTATTAATAAATTGTATACTTTAATTTTTATGCCTTTTCTTGATATGACTCTATTACAGAGCGAACTATCTGATTTCATACTCCTGATTAATCGTTATTCGAGGCTCGTCCGCTATTATTCAATTAAACATCTATTTATGAATTTATTATGTCAGTTAGAATTTGAATACGCAGAATTAAAGCACCACATAACTAATATACATCCATGATGGGAAAACTAATAACTAATACACTTCCTTTCTCAATTATACTCACTGTCTATCTATCTCTGTCTCAGTCTTGATTTAAATGCAGTGCGCGTGCACGCATCGGCAGAGAGTGTGCCAAAACGCATAGCAATAAATTCATTTCCGACAAAACCGCGAGCGAACGCTGGAGGAAGACATCCGCTCCTCTATATATATGCGCGCGATAGTTAACGTTTGACAATCAAAGTGAATTAGTCTTGCGGGGGGCAGGGGGCAGAGGGATGTAATTAGTTTTCTCTCTCCCCGCTCAGTGATATTAGTTATACGAACTCTTCTAATTACAAAGATTGTACAACGCTCTCTCTCTCTCTCTCTCTCTCTCTCTCTCTCTCTCTCTCTCTCTCTATACATATATATACATATATATATATATATATATACATATATATATATATATATATATATATATATATATATATATATATATTACAGGGTATCGGAGTTGGATACGAAAATCTAACGCTACTTACTTTCAGCGGCGTTATAATAGGTGACACGGTTCGTAGAACTCGATGTATATACATACACACTGTGACTCCCGTGGGAGAGATTTCGGGCCGAGGAACTGGTATTAGCTATATATATACAAGTACACTAAAGGAATTATTGCAATTCGCTTTCTTCCGCCATTAAATAGAGCTCGAGAGCCGAACTAGCAATAGTGCCTATATATATGTAGTATAGTAGTGTAGATGTCCATAATGGAACCGGTGTTACCGCTGTTTTTTCCCTCGGTTTTTTTTTTATATACGGTTTGGTTTGCGCGGCGTTACGCGGCGTTGGCTAACAACTTCAAAGGATGTACACTTTTAAAACACCAAATAAGCTCTTTGTTCTCTTCAATCCCGCAGCGGTATAATACAACAATTTCACACTCGAGGCTCCGTGTCTTTCGATGAAACAATAAAGAGCTTGTCGATTTTTATTAATATGTTTTTATTATATATATATATATATATATATATATATATATACATACACTTACATACAATTGAAATCACACCCCTGACTATACAGATTCTCGAATTTTTATTTTTCACGCTTGCGACTCTCGAAACCGTAAATTAACCTATAAATTATTTTATTATTCGTTGGAATTTCGTAGGCAATGGCATTCCCTTGAGCTGGTATTCTAACCTTACCACATACATACCAGTATATAGCACCTGAAGTCCCTCGAATAAAAATAGAACGCGCGGGTTTTTCCTTCCTAGAAAGTCAAACTTCGATCAATCTTTCGTTTCCTCTATACGGCCCATTATTAATTTCTTTGTGAAGGTGCAAGGTGCACATATCTCTCTCGTATACGCCACGAACTGGGTTGTCATTACTGCTGTGTAAATAGCATATTTAACAATGATTTTTTCTTGTACATGTACTAGGCGACGAGGCAATAATGCATTCCGCCCCGATTTCATGATCGACGGTATACGCAGATGAGCACCAGAGAGAAGTGCTCCATGAGTCTACAACTATTCGTCAGAGGAAGAGAGAGAGAGAGAGAGAGAGAGAGAGAGAGAGAACCGAATAAGTCTTGGAGGATTAATATAATCACGTCTAATCTAATGGTGATTACGGACGCGGCCATTCAACCTTTTCGGTTTAACCATCGGGGCAAGGGCAACTTAGAAATAAAGAAAGGAAGAAAGAAAAATACTCGGCGAGAGAGAGAGAGAGAGAGAGAGAGAGAGCGATAGATCGCGCTTTGTTAAAAGTTTCAAAGCCTGGATGGAATAGAGTTTTCAGCTATGTACTTATATATGTGGATCGACCACTCATCCGAGTTCCGTTGTATGACTGATGACGTCCGAACTTTGTGGGAAAGCACACACGAACACACACAAGCATGCGCGCGCGGGCGCGCATCATCGTCTTTGATGTTCGGCCCATCAGTTCAGTGCCCTCGATGTAGTCCCCGTCCTCGGTATCTAAATTTTATAAATGATATATATACACTTAAGGTGGCTCCATCACGAAGGCCCGCGGCTATATGGAAGGGCCTCGTTCGGTGCTTATTTATATATCGATATTGATTTCACTAAATATGCCGTTGAAGATATTCGGCTTATTTCATTTATACGTATTACGAGAAAAATTTTGAATAATAGTTTTTTTTTTTTATACTTGAATATTTCAATATTATTTATGGTCTTGCAGCAGCGGTCTTTTACTACTTTGGCGGTATTTGGCGTATTTTTATTGCAATAAACGAATACTTCTCCTAAAATCTTCTGGCTAAGATTGTTATTATTATTATTGTTGTTGTTATTGTTATTATTATTATTTGTTCGAATCTGCGAACGTTAAATTTAATCTCAAGTTTTTCTAAATGATTCGATTGGTTTGGACCTGGTTTTGTCTTTGAATCAGGCAAATGAATTTCCATATTTTTTCATTGGGAAAATTTGCCGTAAAACTATATTTCGTTTAAAAAAATAATCGAAATCAAGCTTTTTCAGAGGGTTGACGTCTCTTTCATTATCCTCGTGATTCTATATTAAATTTTTGAACATTCGAGAGATATATATGATTTATGCTGACATATTTGATGGATATTATTAATATTATTAAAAAAATAAGAATATATAAAAGATCAAAAAAAATTTTTGATACGCCGAATAATATTTCATTGAGTATTGATTTACGTATAAAAAAAAATAAAATTTAAAACATTTTATCATATTTTTGCAACAGTAAAAATAACTCGAACATATAAACATAGGATATAAATTTTCTACGTCTATACTCGTAGACGTGTAATATATATAATATATATATATATCTATATACTCTATATATCTATATATATATATATATCAGATTGATACTTCGACCGTATACACAGAGCTCGTGAAATTGGGAAACATTGAAGAACGAAATCTTCGTCCCTAAAAAAATTTCTCTTTTTCCGTAAGTACTCTATGAGTGACAGTCAAGTAATAACACACTATACTATTCAATATATATATATATAATATATATATATATATATATATATAATATATATATATATCGCACCGTTTTCGTGATAGGTCGCGCACGCTGCACGCAATCAATGAGGTAGCGATGTTAGAAAATGTTCTCTGTCTCTCTCTCTCTCTCTCTCTCTCTCTCTCTCTCTCTCTCTCTCTCTCTCGCTCTCTCTCTCTCTCTCTCGCTCTCTCTCTCTCTCTTCCTCGCCTCGGCTCTCTCGGCAATTTCCTCATCTCGTGATTGGGGCACGAGCAGTAAAAAAAAAGCAGGAGGAAAAGAAAAAAGAAAAGTAAAATTCGTACACCGGCGATCTGCGCCGATACTTTCGATTCCAACCGCAAAGCCGGGAACGCGATGGCTGTGGAAAGAAAAGGGAGATCGTTATTGTCGTTGTTATTATTATTGTTCGAAGGCGCAGTGAGCAGTGAACGCGCGGCGTGGCTTATATATCTATATATATAGGTTGACGCTCTCTTTTACAGTCAGGAAAGTCTTTGTTTTGAGGAGAGAGAGACCGGAAGAGAAGAAAAAATTTCTTTCCCTCTCTCCCTCTCACTCTCTCTGACTCTCTCGCTCATTTTTCTTCTTTTTTTTTTTACAAATTGTGTCCCCTCTATTGTTAATCGAAGGATTGGCGATGGGTATCTGGTCGACGACGTTGAGTAACGTGAAAACCTTTTTAAACCTCTTCTCGCGTTATAATGCGACGTATAAAAATGAAATTGATGTGTATAGTCGTAAGGCTTTTCTATCTCGTATTGGCTCTCTTCCGCGTCTTACATTTATTGAATTATAGAACTGTCAAGTTTCGTACTAATTCAAGTTTGTATTTTATATCGCTTCGGCGACTTGTATCTCTATGCAAACTCTTTAAAGGACAATACTGAATCCATCGTGTGTAAAATGAAAAAGTTCAAGATGGATATTCATGGATTATGAATTTCACGACGGCGGTATGTGATACGTGGATTTAGTATTAAATATGGCATATTTTTGGTTAAGTATTTGAAAAAGCTCATTTTCCAGACTATAATTTTACTTAAGGAATCGAATATATTGTATCCAAATTGTCATCGAATCACGCGAGTACTTGCTTACTTGATAAAATTAAAAAAAAAAGAAATAAAGAAGAAAATTGACCGATTAAAGGAACTTTCATAATAGTTGTATATGCCTAATTGGAACACGGCATTTTATTTAAAACTAATTGTATTTCAACAAGTTCCGCCAGTCATTGATCTAATGAATGAAAATGGCCTCTCATATACTTTATTAATAAATGATATTAATTAAGATTTCCATTAACAGAGTTAAGTGATTCTGCTTAAATTGCCATCGCGCATAATAGGATAAATGAAAGTCCTAATGGCTCGCTAGACTCAAATTCAACTGCTAAAAATAAAGATAATAAAAATAAACAAAATAAAAGTCCCATTAAAAAAATAAATAAATAAAATCAAATGCATATTAAATTAATATATGAAAACGTTTCAATGAAAACGTTCGCGTGTATGTTTTGCATAGTGGTGCTTTTTTTCAATTTCTTTTTGGCTTATTTTTACAATGAAAATAAAAAAATCCTATACTTTCGACTACACGTATTTGCTAACTATCGAATACCATGAAAAATCGTATATGCGTATTTTTCTTATTTATATATTTTTTTATAACACGTGCGTGTCGCTTTTATTATATGTATTAACATGTATTATAAATAATGATTAAATTGGATAATGTAACTTGATAAAATAAACTTAATTAAACATTGCATAAGAGAAATTAGAGATCAGTTCTGAAATAATAAGTTACGAAAAACGTGATTGAAGTAGTTATCGTGGTAGTTATAATTAAGAAAAGAAGGCTTATAACAGCTTGTATGTATATATATATATATATATATATATATATATATATATATATATATATACACAGTGATAATATAGGTCCCAGTTAGTACATAAAAATATTCCTTCTCAAATGAATAAGCGTATAGACAATTTGAATCCCTCGTTTAAAAATTATGACATTAACTGATGAAGATTTTGAGAACTATATTTAATTAAAACTCATCGCATTAGAACTTATACGATGTATTATTGAATAATCATGTATTTCAATATATCAAAGAAATAATACAAAATTGCAATTAAATATAGGATTTATTCAATTTCAATATTTATTTTTTCTTGTCCTTTAATGGACAGTAAATGATATATGAAGTATACAATTAATAGTAGTGTATTATATTTATAAGATTTTATTTAAATAAATACAAATTAAATAAGGTTATGTATATAGAATGTTATATATTTCAATCCTATATTATATTTACGAAGATCATAATATATATATATATATATATATATATATATATATATATATATATATATATATATATATTAAGACGATTTTCTGTCAATAAGTAATGCTTGTCAAGCCTGGGGCGTGAAAAAGACGTAGCAGAAGTATCGAACTCATTCAAATCCAATCTTGATATTCAATTCATTCGATTGGCCATTCTACATACGTAGAATATCCGACACTTCGAAAGAAATCGTTCCTTTAGTAAATGCTGTTGAACGTTTGCCATCTCATTGGATCGATTATATGAAGACACTATGAAAGTAGTGTTGACGTTTCTTAGCTAGCTCTTAAAAATTTTAGTATAAAAAGGATTCAATGGTGGATTATCACGCTTTAAAGAGTTTTTCTGTACATAATAATTATCGCAAAATGTACTGTGGAATAACCATCACACATTATATAATAACGCATCAAACTAACTTTACCAACTACCTTTCGCTATGCTACGAAGTTCTTTGAACTCGTGTTTGAATCTTGGTAAATCGATACAATATTAACAGATTTTAAACATAAGTTTCAATCATTTAAGTTAACGTACAATACTTTATTGATTTTTCTTTTCAGTTTTTTCAATTTCCTATTTGGAATTTTCGAATTGGTTTGAATTTTATAATTGATTATTATCTAACGATATTATAATAAAATATATTATATATATATATATATATATATATATATATATATATATATATATCATTGGCATATACAGGGTCTGTAATTTAAAAAGTTCGTATTAGTTATAAACCCATATCTAACTTCTGCGTCAGTCAAAAAATATTAAATTTGATCTGTCAGAGTGAAGATAAGTTTATATACAAAATTTATTTCTTGCGTTGAAAATACCGAATTACGTGCGAAACAAACATCATGTACGGAAAGTTTTACTTTATTCGTTTAATTAAAAGAAAGTTCATCTGAAACTCATCGTTAGCTGAATCTGCTGCAGTTCCCAATGCCAAAAGTCGTTTACGCATTTCAAAAGTGATGATTCTGATATCGATGGTAAAGAGCATCCGGGCCAGCCAAAAGTTTGAGGATGAAGAATAGAAGGCATTTCTCGATTAAGACCGGTGTCAAACGCAAGATGAATCAACTGCGCCGTTTCGAGTAAGAAGCTCAGACATTACCAAGTGTCTAAGAAGCACTGGGTTTAATTCAAAAGTTAGGAAATTCGATGCGAAATCTGCCGTCGTCATGAAAAAAGAAAAAAATGGATCAAGTACGGCGGATTATGAGCAAACTACAAGAGAGCAAATTCATGGAAACAAGTGGTCGAAGGGATACGATCTGCTATGGACTGACTAAAAAAAGTCTAAACAGTTGATGGACCATTTTATCGAACATAATTGACGCGTGCGAAACGAGCAATGTCAGAAAAAAAACGGCCAGAATGACAGACCAGACATGATACATTGGTTTTTCGCCATGACAAGATTCAGGAACAGGTTCATTGTTGTCAAAAATTATATAGAAAACAATGGATAGAAAATTCTTCTGCACACGCCTTAGAGTTGAAACCTTGTGTCTTCTGACTACCTTTTGTTTCGGTTTTTTAGTCCATCCAAAATGCCCTCACACGAGTGAGTTTCACTTCATCTGAACGTATTAAAAATTGGTTTGATTCGTTGAAATTCAAAGGACCAAAAATGTTTTCAGGACGGAATCGACAAATTGCTTAAATAGTGGGCAAAAAGGCCCATAATTACCGATGGACAATATTTTGAATAACGTATTTATTTATTTTGTTATTGAAAATAAAGATCCAATTTTCATCAATAATACGAACTTTTTAAATTGCAGAGCCACTGTATAAATCATAAAAATTCTAATGTTAACGAAATGCAAAATACGTCTAATATTTAAATTTACGATTCTTTTTAATGTTCAATGTCGTATAGAAATTTCATAAAGTACGCAAAAGAACCATTTAATAGGTTTTGCATTTCTGAATTTCTGTAGAGTAGAATCTAAGTATAGGCGTGAAATTTTCATTTTGATAGGTACAAAAAAACTTGGAAGAGGCCACAGAAGAATAAAAAAAAAAAAAACACCCGCCGTGCATTATCCCGCGTTTTACACCCAATCGCGGCAGTACAGTAGCGCAGTAGTAACGGCAGCAGTTTGAGCAGCCGTGCTCGCAGTAGCGGATAATACCTACATAGTAATGCCAGCAGTTCTCGTTCGCTGCTGAAGTTTGCGCAGTAACAGTATATACAGATATACGGCCAGACATTAATCGGTTATGCAATTACGTCAGACCCCCTCTCGGCCCGCTCCGCCTACCTCGCCCGCCTCCGCACCTATTAATGCACTACAGAGCTCTCGATCTCCTTCCCATATAGGCAGAGAGCGCGCGCGCTTACATTTCTTCTTTCGCTTTCACACACACACGCTCTCTCTCTCTCTCTCTCTCTCTCTCTCTCTCTCTCTCTCTCTCTCACCGGACATATCGAATGCCATGCCGTTTGCATTAGTTCAGCGCGAGAGGACGACAACGACGCCTCGGCATCCCCTTTTTTGGTACCTCGGCCGCTCGCTCACGCGCCGCGTGCCTATCCGGCTGTAAAGGATTGAAGCCCCACGCTTGCCCGAGGGCACAGGTAGAATATCCAATCGGACGCGCACTCTCGAAGATGGCGCTCGAAGAGAAATCTGACAGGGCACGACAACGATGTATATATATATATAGAGAGAGAGTGAGAGAGAGAGATTTATTGTCTATAATATATTTCATTTCACAAAGTCGATCGAATGAATTATGATGTAAATGGGGGGGGGGGCGTTGGTGTAACAGCACCTGATCCTGATTGCAACGTCAAGCGGCTAATCAATAGCTCTGGACAATTGATCGTAGACGATTCTCTCTTTCTCTCTCTCTCTCACATTCATTCTTCGGGCACAAATATACCGAGTATAATTGTATCATTACCGATTGTCGTTTGATTTTATCGATTGATGCTTAAAAAAACATTGGAACTGCATTTGAATATACGGGTTTATTTTGTTTACATTGAGTGATTACTCCATTCTTTCTAAGTTTATTAATGCACATCTCGAAGTAAGCAACTCATTAAATTTTATATACAGATTTGGCTTTAGTTTTAAAATTACGGTTTAGCATTTCTATATTGTTATACAAAGATTCATTCTCATAAGTAACCGGTATAAATGCGAACCAGCAAGAGTAAAATTAATTTATTATCAAATTATAACCCCAATAGAGAAAGACACAAAATCTGTAATAAAATATAAAATTTATATAAAAGTAAATATGATTTTGTTCAAGAATACAAATATAAAAATTAACAATTTTTATTAATGATTAATAATTAAAAATAATAAATACAATACAGAAAATATGTTCGTGACTAAAAAAACATTCTATCATTTCCTTTTTCTTAACGCAATAACAGCATATGCCAGCGTATATGTAAATCAGTAGTAAAATCAGTAGTAATTCCTTAAAAAATTTATTTTAGTAAAATGATGATAAAGAAAGTTTTTAAAGCTGATTGAAGTGGTTTGCCATAAGTTTTAATATACCGAAGCTGTTGAAGTTTCTTAAAAATGGCAACAGGTTTAAGACAGCAGCATTTGAAAGAGAATAGGAATCCTAAATTGATAAACATTGGCATAAATACAAATCATAAGTTTTTAGGTTACATTTGTTAAATAGTTTTTTTAACAGTAACATGATGATTGAACGAGTGCATCTTATTTTTTTTCTACTTCCTGGCATAGAAAAAGATTTTATTCTGGTTGTTCATTTCTCCATTTAGATACAGTCTCGCAGGCAACATCGAGTATGCGATCTATTTTTCACTCGCTACATTATTATTTATTGACATAGATTCTTTTGTCTTGACTGTCGGTCTTTGCCGCTTAATATATAAACAATACCACTAGCTTCGTCTTCCTCTAACTAGTGTAAGGTTCTTCTTTTAAAATTATATTTAAACAACCTCTTATGACACGAACATCGCTTCAAAAATATGGGAACATACCTTCAAGAATATACCTGTGTGCTTTATAAAAAAATCATATTGTTAACAAAAAGCTTTTCCCTATTTTTAAAACCGACTGAATTACAAGAATGAGGTT
The DNA here is from genome assembly GCA_018907035.1 of Sycobia sp. Sy_11. Classification (NCBI taxonomy): domain Eukaryota; kingdom Metazoa; phylum Arthropoda; class Insecta; order Hymenoptera; family Epichrysomallidae; genus Sycobia; species Sycobia sp. Sy_11. The sequence goes on from JACCIC010000021.1 coordinate 2,468,024, forward strand.
TCTAGTAATCGTGTGTTTAACAAATTTAAAAAAATGAATAACATTTTTTAAATTTTCTAAAAAAATTTATTTAATTATAGATATTCATTTCAATAGAGGATTTATTACAATGGGATCTGACATTACTATTTAAAGTTCTACTGATATGAAAAGCAGCCGACAGTTTGTTCGAAGTTCTGGTCAATAATGAAAGATTTTTATTTTTTACGAGATTTGTTAGAAATTCAAGCTATATATATATATATATATATATATATATATATATATATATATATATATATATAATTTCAGAACTTAGTTAACGAAGTAACTTTAATGATCACAGTGTTATAAAGTTTCTGCAGCTAATTATTATTAGCTGCATTATTACTCTTGCCTCCGGCGGTCGAGACTAGTGCGATTTAATTTCTTGTATAGGTAAATGCGAAAATTTGCTTCTTGTGAAGACGCTGCTGTTTATATATATATATATATATATATATATATATATATATATATAATTATTTATTTATTTATTTATATCCAAACCCTGTCATTTTCTGAAACATATCTAATGAAATATCTTCAAAAGTAATGTTTTAAACAAAAATGGTTGTGTTTGAATCACGCCATGAAAGTTTTCACTAATTTACCTGAGACGTGGATATTTAGCATTAATAATCGACCCTGAATTTATGCCTCATTAGTCAAATCAACATTTAAAAAAAAACTGAGTATATATAGTATGAAAGATTTATCATAGCCCTGACGCATCGGGAAAAAATATTAACTAATGGATACATATATATAGCTTGGAGCTGGGTTCATCGATCCAAGGCACATATAGCAGTTAATGACCCGAGTTACGAGGTATATGGACGTGTGGTAGTTTTGCTTTTCTACATATATATATATATATATATATATATATATATATATATATATATTTCCCACGCGATATATAGACTGCACAATGAATTTATCATGACCGTACTGAAATTCGTTAACGTCAGGAACACTAACTATCCGATATATGTAATTTCTGGCATTTCGATTGAAACGCGCTTCTCCCGTTGTCCCCTCCTCTATTACCTTTCTCAAGAGAAACTATATAATAATGAAAACGTCCTTTGCAGATAACCGGAATCGTCTTCATTTCGGTGGGGGCTGTCATTCTCATAGGGTATCGGGGGTACAGCAATTTCGTGGACATATGGATGTTTGCCGTGCCCGTGCTGATGATCATCGTCGGCGTGGTCGTCTTCATCACCTCGTTCTTCGGTTGCTGCGGCGCCGTCAAGGAGAACCACTGCATGATCATCACGGTAAGTATTGTTACGAACATTTTTGGGTAGGAATTGTTTCTTTGGATTTTTATGTTTTCTTTCCTTTTTTTTCATCGCTAAAGTTATCCAGCAATTAAGTATTCAAGGTATCTGTATACCGAAGAAGTGGAGAAAAAGGTTTCATTTTTGAGGACAGGCAATATTGTAGAATAAAACTACAAATTGTTTAATTGTACGATATTTCGATAGCTTGGGATTTAATTTCTTCTTCGAGTTCTTTAATGCATTCTTCATCGTTATTATAATTGGCCAGTAGAGTGTCTCCACCGCGGGTCACGAACTTCAATGAAAAATAATTCGCTTTTATCCCTGACTATCTAAGAGCCTGGCTATCTAGCTCACCTATCTAGCTTATCTTTGTTATGGGATATGCCCTACTCTTATACCCTGAAGTTACTCTGTATTGAACTGTTGAAGCATGCATATAATTAATAATATTAATACATATTTTGTGGCTCAACACGATTAGCAGTAGTTAATGCAATTTTTTTGCTAAAATATTCTTGTTACTTAATACAAATTGTTTTATTTATCAAATATTAGTGCAATAATAAAACCACGCGGTCCTGTTGAACAAGTTTGTAGCATTCCTGCACAGTGAAGAAATTTTAGAGATTTCGAATTAGCTGGTCTGAGAAACATCTGTTTATAGATCCAGAATTGGGGTGAATTAATTTCCCAATTCGGAGCATTCACATTTTGCGAGATAAACAATGATTACATATAGAATTCAAGTTCAATTATCGTAAAAAGTATAATACGATAATGGCAAAGTGGTCGTGCCCAACAGTTACAATAACGATCAACGCAGGAATAATATTCGTTTCACTTCTTTCTCTCAATTTTCTAAATTTCATCGTCGTCCCTTGTCTTCACGATCTCTACCTTTTTCTTAAATTAAAGCAATTAAACATTCAATTGTCATACGAATTCATAAATACATGTGCACGACTGAATAAATATATATAGTCAAATTGGCATCATCTTCATGTATAGAAAGAGTTCAAACACGCTCGTTAAAATGTAAATATTTACATGGGCGATTAAGACGCCCACGAGTGGCGATTTTCTCTATGGGATAGACGATGGTCTTTTTTCTCTCCCCGCCTCTATCTCTCTCACTCTACTCTCAATCTCTTTCTCGCTCTTTGCCCACCCTAGCTTAATTCCTCTTTGTGCGACGAAGAGGCCTGCAATTAAATTTAATATTCACGGCTGTATGGACTATATCGCTTTGTTGATTTAATTCCTTTTTTTTTTCTTCGTCTTCTTCTTCGCAACTGCATTTGCATCACCGATTCTTTAATTACCTTGGAAGACAATGTACAATAATCCTGCACAGACGGTACTGTATACGCATATTTTTTTTTACCTAAAATTATATACACGTGAAGAATTGATCATTATGTGCTCGTTGCGTTGTAATACAGCGTCTCGCTCGTGTATACTTCCACACGAAATTTAAAATTACGAAACGTTTCCTATATATACGTTCCTCTTTTTTTTTATCTGTTTTACGTAACTTTTTCCCTCCCTTTGTACACAGTTCTCGGTACTGCTGCTGCTGATATTCGCTCTCGAATTGGGCGCAGGGATCTCCGGATACATGATGCGCAACAAGGTCAGCTCGATGCTGGAAAAGTACATGAACGACACGCTCATCCAGTACAATACCAGGGACGATTATCGCATGTCGTGGAACATCATGCAGCATGATGTAAGTACTCTATATATATATAGATATACATATATTGGCGCAGTGAAATTTTGTCCCTTTTATTTTTCACATGTTGCATTAGACCTTTTTGTTTGAACATAATTAATGCATAATCTGTGGAGCGTCATTGCCTGAAAAAAAAAGATGAAACACGGATTGTTTTTTCTGACAGAACGAAACGGTCAGTCCGAATCATGTTCTGAAGTTCAAAAAAAAAAAAAAACAAAGGTCGCTCAGTTATGCTTTGTTACACATAAGCCTTCCCGGCCGCACCTAGCTTTCGCTTTATCGGCCGGTTGTGCTCCAAAACTTTTCATTTGTGCTGAACTTTTCTTTTAGTTACAGATCTGTATCAAATCATTGCGACTTTTGTGGAACTCCAGTTGATAGTGGGTTCCGAACCACTGTGTTCTGAAGTTCAAACTAAACATGAATGAAATTCTTCATTGGTGTAATAGAGTCAAAAGTCAATGTTGACAATATAATTGTTAGGTTGTATATACATAGCATCATTTATCTCATTATTTTCTTTTTATTACCAATAACGTTACCTAAAGGTGGATCAGTATCGTACAAATATTCTTTTGTAACCATTTCAATTTTAGTACTCTTTTTAAGAAAACAATAAATGTTGTTAACTTTGTGTCAATGGACTAAAAAGTGCTTGACATTGAAGAATATCATATGTACCAAATTTTAAATTACTGGAAAATTTAGTTAATACAGCCCTTTATTCATGTCTACTGCAAACTTTCAAGTAGGTTCGTCAAGACTCATGGAAATGAGAACGTTTTTAAAATATCATAACGAAAAATTATAAATAACATTATAAATAATATTATGAAGGAGGAAAAATTTTTTAATTCACGATAGTTTTAATACTATATATTTATAAACATAAAAGTATTTATTTGGCTAAATTCTAAACAATAAGTAAGTAAAGTTCAATTTCAACAACGTTTACCAAGGCAATTAGTTGATTAAATTCATTGCAAAAATAGTGTTTATATGAAATACTAACATGTCACCGCAGTAGCTTGAAATAAAACGGTATAAATAGCGAATGGTAAGTAGGTTCGATATCCTTTCGGATGCCGAGCGTGCGGTAATTTATAGGATCATTAAAAACCAAAAAAAAAAAAAAAAAAAAAAAAAAATGAATGGAAAATAAAAAATAAACCGAGCCGACTTTATTGACACGGGCGAGTCAATGCGCGACCGCATTAACGAGAGGCGTTTTTCTCGGTTTCCCGCTCGCCCCTATGCATAAAGGGCGGTATTATGACGCCGGCGCCGTAAAACGGAGCGGCCTTTATTTAGTGTACTTGGAATTCTTTGAGGGCGAACGAGCGCGCCCGCGCGGCGATCTAACAATCGCGCATCGAGTTGAATATAACGTCCTCGAAGCGTTGTACTTGTTCCTGAAACTGATCGTTGCGCGCGTGCCTGTGTGTGTGTGTGTGTGTGTGTGTGTAAACGCATATGTAGAGTAGAGTATAAGCATCTAATGTAATTTTATTTTCATTTTCTGAACACGTATTTGAAAATAATTTAATGAAAGGGCTTATAAATTTTACGATAGTATAAAATAGGTTTAAAAGTGATTTTTTTTATATTTACCCATTAAACAAATAAAATTCGTTTTGAGAGCAAGGCTTTTATGTATCTTTGTACTATAAAATTTTAACTTTGAACCCTTCATTTTGCATCAATATATTTTCAATTTAATATATTAACGTTTATACAGCTATTTAAAAATTGAGTATATAGAAATTATAAATAATTTTCATACATTAAATTGATTGTTTTTGAATATAATAAATATCACCAATAAGTGAACGGCTGTCACTTGATAGATTTTTAGAATAATATTGCTTTGGTATTATTTTTCGATATTATTTTCTTCTTTTCATCTGTTTCATATAATAAAAGCCAGAAAATACTGTACTTTTAAATTTCTCTGCCTATGTTGATCATTAACAGTATGAATACTTTACTTTATGTAGAAAATTATTAGTTTAGCCATTCATAGCTGTGCCAGCCGGGGAAAAATTTAATAAATTGAATTAAATATTGAGTTACCACGCTTTTCCTTAAAATTCGTTAGGTGAGAAAAAATATTATTTAATACAACTCAGTGTTTGAGAAGAGAAATGAAAGGTCTATTTAATTTGGAAAAAAATATTATATTTTCCTTTATTTCAACTAAATATTTTTACTGGACCGCGACGACTAAAATATTTATTTGAATTTATTAATCCTATTTCATTATATGTATACAGAAAATCCTCTGTATGAAATTTTCGAATATTTAAAAAATCAAAAAAGAAGAGTAAAAGCTTATGAGAGGCAATTAAAATGTGAAAGTAACGCTGTATAGCAGCGCTTTATTTCTAATTCTTACTTATATTCTTTCACGAGTAGGAAGCTAGAAATAAATGCATCCGTTTCATTCGACGGTATTGTGTGTGTGTGCGCGCGCGCGCGCAAAGGAATAAATATTTCTCCATTTATAAACGTTTGCAGGCAGCACAGCGACAGACTTATTGCCAATCAATATCTCATCTTGTCGGAAACTACACGACTTATGTACTACACACACCCACACAACACACACACACGCGCGCGCGCGCGCGAGAGAGAGAGAGAGAGAGAGAGGGGGGTGAGGAAGGTGCTATATACTATATGTGTAGAAATGACCATTGTGAGTTTATACACACTTACGCAGAGTACGAGTTGCTAACGGGCGCAAAAGAATCTTTATTATAATATTTCGCGACTGTCCAATAGATTATATTATATAAAAAAAATTCAGGTTAATATTCTCAGAAATTGTCGTCAGTATTGTACATACTTGAATGGCTGATATAGTATCGATTTAAATGTGAAAATGTATATTTTATTACGTATTACAAGTGAATATGTTCACCGATTTCGAACATTACTTGACACCTTGCGAATGAAATCATAAAATTTGAGTATTAATAATTTCATAAAATTAAAAATAATTACAATTGCATTAAAGGTAATGCATTACATAAATGACATTAGAATATCGTAAACCGTATATAATATCACAGTAACGTAACATCATAGTGTTCAAAAAATTTACCTGTTTTGCATAGTTTATTCAATTGTATAATAAGAAAGCTATTGGAAAAGAATTTTTTCGAGTAAAAGTCTTAGTGATTATAGGCAGCGTGTAACGCTCGATATATGTTCACTTGATTCCACGCTCAGCGGTAAAAGTTTGTAAAATTTGATCCATAAAAATTCGAGATCAGTGAAGAAGTTTTTTTATAAATTTTTTTGTTCATAATAAAGATCTTCAATTAATCGCTCGATAATGCTTACTTTTGATCATTTTTAAGTCTGACTCAAGTCTATATACCAAGCAACCCCGTGGCTATTCTTATAATCATGTACATGTCGTTGAAAAGATTTTATTGAAAAATCACCGAGACGTATAAAAAAAATTATGTACACGTACGCGATCGTTCGTTCTCCTCCATTTATTTCGTCTCACTGATGCGTGTTTGTGTATTTGTGGATTACACGCGACATTCACACATACTGCTGTGTATGTGTATATATGTAAGAGCGCGTGTAAAATTATCTTATACTTCGTACTTCTCTTATACGTGTTTCCTATACGACCATATATATAAATAATATGCGCGATGTTCTGCACGCTATATATCCTTGAAATTGCACACCGCCAATATTGATTTACTGCAATATTTAACCGCGGCGCACTCACACACATACACATACGTGCGCGCGCGCATGTATATATATATATATACACACGTATCGATTGAGACACATTGTTTTTCACCTCTCCCTCCCTCTCCTTTATCGCTTCTTTTTCCTTTCTTTTTTTTTTAACAATAAAAGAAAAAGCATCCGCGCTTTATGCGTTGGCGTGTCTTAACGTAATTTTGTTCGTTGCCCTATCCCGGAGAGTAATTATATACACCCCGAGATTTAATCACTCGGTGGCTCTCGGCGATCGCCGCTGCAATTTAAAATATTGTTGTCATTAAGTATGAGCGTGTACGATAATACGTTTTTCTTTTTATTTTCAAATTCTTCGGCTTGAAATTTCGATGTATACTATTCGATTGCAAAATTTTGGAATTATTTCGTCTATGAATATACGGAAAACTGATTGTTCTTTCAAATACTTTCTTAAATAAATAATTATTTAAATAGGACGCTATATATATATATATATATATATATATATATATATATATATATATATATATGGATATTACAGAATTTACAGGACAGAAGAGTGCGTTGCACTGTTCGAAGCATTTTCGTATCTACATGTATAAATTAATTTATAAAGCCCATAAAAGATCAGTCGATGAACCGGTTTTTAAAAAAAGATTCGTCACTCACGCACATATACACACATGCATGCGCAGGAAGTAAAACCGAGTAAAACATATACATGTGTATCATATATATACACATCGATCTTAATCTAGAACCTTTTGTACACCGATGCCAGGCGGCACTGTAAGAATATCGGGGCAATATGGGGCGCGAACCCATTATATTATAATTAAAGATATGTATGCATGTGTATATATATATATATATATATATATATATATATATATATATATATACATAGGTATCTAAGCGCATCGTGAAATGCCCACACACTAATTATAAAAGCTTTTATCTGATTTACGGATCGTGCGCGCGTTGTGTTAAAAGAACGATCTATATATATAGTCAATACAAATAAGAGCGTCGGCGAAAATCTAAAATATAAATCAAGCCGGGGGGGGGAGGAGTCAGAAGTTCTTAATTGTGTAGATTAAAATTGATTGCTCAAATACTGGGGAAACTTTTATTAATCGCGCGTGTATATAAAAATTAATTTCATGAACTTTAATATATGAAATAAAATGTTAAAAGTATCATCTGGTTATCAAACTTATGCGCTAAGCCGTCCACCTTTGAATTAGAAATTCAATATATATAACAATTTACATTATAGAAATTGCATTAACCGAATTCCATTGTTCTTTTTTTTTCGTGCTAAGACTTCGTCCTTTATCGTTTCTCCCCCTCACCACGCCCTACCTGACTTCCGAATTCTCTCCCTTTAACCCCTTTTTTCATCTAGCATGAGCGATGTCGATATGTATATATATATATATATATATATATATATATATATATATATATATATATAAAGGAAACAGGAAGGTGTAACAGTTGACGTGAAATCGTGTCGACGCGTATCCCGTCTATGCATGCACGCCTGTATGTATATATATATATATATATATATATATATATATATAATAAATACAGTGCCGTCGACAACGCGATCTTAGTCCGTGATAAGGGTGCGCGGGTGGGTTGGCATGTCCGGCTCTCGTTTCTTCGCTTTTTGAAATTCGAAGTGGGCTGCTACTTTTACACGCGCCTGCGCGCACGCGCGTGTGTGTATGCATGCATCTAAGTGTGTATTGTATGTATACGTATATAATAACCGGGCGGCACACTGTTCCATTGGCGCGCGTGCAGCGCTCAGCCGGAACCAACCCCTGCGCGCGAGCGCTATATCTGGCTATATATAATGCTCGCCTTAATGGAAAGGCCTCCGTGGTTAAAGTCTCTTGGGGGTTCGTGTGTATATATATATATACAAGCGCGTTTGACGGTGATTTCTGTCTGAAGTTTCATGGGTTTACGGTTTGATTGCCCGTTAGCCTAGTGAGCTGGATATGTTGTTTATGTTTAATGAGTGCGGTTGTACGTGCGTGTGTATATATATACTGTACTGTATATACGGTACTGAAAGATGGTACATTTCATAGATTAGAAAATGTTTTACGTTTTTATTTTCATATGTATTAGGCGTTTTTTTTGTGTGTTTTTTTTTTTTAAACTTGTTGCATGTTTTGTGTAATTGTAGTAATCGAAATTTTTTCCTACAGTATCCTTAAATGTCGTTTCTAAGAAGAAATTTGAAGATTCAGCAGAAAGAAAATGATTGATTCGTGAAAAAGAATTGTGATAACGAGACTGTTCATTGTTATGGCTTTGTCGAGGTCGAATCAGAGGTTCGGAGCCTTTACGAAAATATTACTTGTTTAAATTTGTTCTTGTGCATAAGAAATTTCTTCATAATCATTCACGATCTAACTATACGTAGTATATTACTTTGATTTAATTTTAAAACTCGAAGACTTATCCTTATTTAAAATATTGCTTAAAAAATGCCACAACTCTCAGTATGTCGTCAGAAGATGGCGAAAGGCCTATTGTTTATTTTCGTCCTTGATAACTCGATTTGAGCGGTTTCTTTTTGAACTTGCGACGATAAGTCGAATTATTTTCTGAAACAAACGAGAAGTATAATTTTTACGATCAGTCGCGACGGAAAAGCTCGAAAGCTTCGAGGGGAAGACTCTGAAACGAATCATTTCCGTGGAGTGAAGGTTTCAGGGCGCGTGGAAAGCTCGGGGCGTTACTTTGGAGCGTAGCTCGAGTTCCCCGCAATTCTCACGAACTTTCCTGTTCAATGTCGTACCCTATCGTATAAATTAGGGCTTTACGCAACTCCAAACTCGAAAATCACAACTTTACAACCTACGATTTTCCGGCTTTCGTCGCGAAAAATCTAGCCTAATATTAGCGCCTAGGTGGCTTTTTATTTTTTACCTCGCCCTCCTGTTTCTTCTAGCTTCGCTCGTGGATCAACCAGTCACTCGCGGTGGTTAATAAACTTTCGCGGTCGTTTGAAAATGCACCCTTTGAGCTTACAGAAAATCTATATCGGCTGCTCTCTAGAGAAAGAGTGAGGGAGGGAGGGAGATAGAGGGAGAACCCCGATGAAACATTAAAGCTTACGTGCCTCGACCCAATGTATTATTACAGTCTCACTTCCGCGGCTTTTAAATTAATTGGAATTTTTCAACAATAAATTCGCGCCCCATTATCACGTTCCTTCGTCCCGAAAGCCCGCGCACCTGCGGTTTTGTTAAAAACAAACAAAAAAAAAATAATCCCCGCTCCTCCCTATACGGCTTTCGAAAAAAAAAAAAAAAGAAAGTTAAAAAATTATCACAGAAGCGTGACGTGTGCGACGTTTGCTTATCCGTTCCAGTTGCAGTGCTGCGGCATGCACGGCCCCTCCGACTGGGCGCGCGCCGGCTTCTCCGGCAATACCCTGCCCAAGTCCTGCTGCACCGAGGTCTCCACCAATAATCCGACCTGCGACTCCAACGACGTCAAGTCCTTCAGCGAGGGCTGCCAGAAGCAGCTGCAGAAGAAGATCGAGGAGAACGCGCTTATACTGGGCGGCGTCGGCATTGGCGTCGCTCTCATACAGGTGAGATATGCGTGTATGCATATTATATATATATATATATATATATATTTTTTTTTTCGTAGACTCTCCCACGGACAAAGTACATATTTCGTGTGTATATAATGTTACGATAATTCGTATATTAAATAACGATAATTGTCAATTGGTATGGATGAGGCATTGTGAAAATCTTTGATTTGACGAGAAAATTTAGCCTCGACTTATTTCAAGCACAGCTAAGTGGGTCCTTAAGGTTATTTAGATATCTGAACTCGCTTCTGTCGTCGATTACATCTTGAATCCGAAATTTTGAATTTTTAAAGTTTGATTGCGGAATCGTATTCAGCAAGCCCGAATATCCCTAGGGAAACATTTTTGAGGCTTAGGAAATCTTCCAAACGTTTTTTACGAAAAAGAAAAAATCTACCATGCGCATTATAGTACCGAGCTGGGATGACGTCTCGAGGCGTCATTTTCCGTTTCGCCAAAGGCTTGACCTTAGTTGAGTCCGTTTTCGTCTTCTGTGCATGACCTAAACTCATATTATTATAAAAAAAGCGAACTTTTCAAATTTCTCAAATCCCGGCACTCTAAAGGTTAATAATTCAAAGGATTCCGCATATAGGTGCGCGCGTGCGCGCGTGCGTGTGTCATTTTCAATTCAACGTATTGATCTTTACATATACTTTGATATATTGCTGTACTATTATTAATTGGACAAAGGGCTCGTTTTATTGGCATATACACAACACATCTGTTTTAATTTACGTGACCTTTTATTGATTGACAAACAAAGCATAAATCACCTTTATTCGTTAGTAACGCGCGAGATTTGATACAGCGACGTTTAATAAAATAAAAGAAAAAGCTCTTCGATAACCGCGAGATAAATTAGTCTTTTTTTTTTTTTTATTACTTAGAAAAATACAAATTTTGACATATTTTCTCAGTGAAAACAGTCGTCTGTTCCGTTTAGCGCGAAAAATCGCCTACAATGGCAAAATGGCTGCCCCCGTTTGCTCGCGTCCACTGCCGTCGCGTTACGATCTATCTAGGTGTCAAACTTCTTTGTTTTCGTTCGTGTCGCATACGTATCTAGAACGAGCATCTCTCTATACGAGCGGAGCGAGGGTGCATATTTCAACTTTTCTGGAGCATGCCGTGCAACAAAACAAAAAAAAAAAAAAAATAGTAGAGATTTCGGAGCATTCTCCGATAATTGATGTGCTATTATGCTAATGGAAAAGTCCTCCCAAGTACGAAATAATGCTTTTCACTGGCGTTCAGTTTTCATTCAGGATTTACGTACTATATATATCTATAGATGTTATTGAATTTTTTTTTTTGGCACAGCTTTGCATCTGCTTTACATCGAGTGTACTTTGTTAGAAAATAAATGAGAAAATTATCGGGAATTCCCGTATATTACTATATACATTTATAAAACTTAAATACATATAAAATAAAGTATCAATTTGATGCATCGATAGACCCGTGAAGTAGAATTAACGCTAAGCGTTGCATGGAAGTTATTGCTTCGATTAAAAAAAAACAAAAAACAAAAAACAAAAAAAAAGACAAGTAATTAATGAACATGATATAATCTAATTCAACCCAATTGACAGTACGATTGTTTTTCTTTGTAAAATGTTTCAGCTGATTGGAGTGATCTTCGCGTGCTGCCTGGCCCGGTCAATTCGCCGGGAGTACGAGACTGTGTAAGCTGACTGATAACGACTTTTCAATGCAAAACTAAAAAAAAACTAAAAAGAGAATATATATATATATATATATATATATATATATATATATATATTACGTCTATTGCGTGCACACTTTTCTATCGATATATAAATCTTTTTTTACAATGGCTATATTTATGTATATATATACACACACTCATATATATACACACATATATATATTTCTCTGTGTGTATTAATTTTGCGCTGTTTTCTTCTATGACTTTTATTCAATATGCACAAACTTCTGCGCACGAAAATCTACGCTGATGCACATATGCATAAATATACGTACACATTCATGTGTATTTATATATACAAACATATGCATAAGTGTATTACTTAAATGTGTTTATTTTCACTTTTCCAATGTTCATGTACATGATTGTCAAAGCTTTTTTTAATGTACATTTTTGATATGTAATAACAGAGACAGCATAATGCGCATAAAAGCAAAAAAAAAAAAAAACAAACAAACAAACAAACGCTAACTTTTTGTTTTTTACATTCTGTAACTAATATTGTACGTGTGGTGGCGAGGAAGCTTCAGGGTATGTGATGCGAATTAATGTATTATATATGTAACTCACAAGAAAGTAGATGGACGCCCCAAGCAGCGTTCACATACTATAATGCACGAAAAATTATAAGAGTGGAAGAGAGAGACCCTCTTTTGTTAATAATTTCGATCCACATCATAATGTTTCACATTAATCCATTTGGCTTTCCATTTTTAACGTTTCCAATATTTTGCAATTTCTATTCTCTTAACTGAAAATAAATTCGATTTTCTATTTTCTTAATTAATGTTCTATTTTTAAATAAATGTTGCAATATTTTTAGATTGAGATTTTAAAATAATATTATCTATTAATTAATTATTTATTAACGTTATTTTAGTTCTTCCAATGTAATTTTACTTTTTTAGATCGTCATGTAAAAAAAATCATGCTACATAATTTCATCAGTCTTCTATAATTCATATAATAAATATACTTTTTTAAATACTCAAAACAGACTGTTCAAAACAATGTATTATGATGGATATCAGTTGATAATTATTGTAAAACTTATTGATAGTATTATAATGGTTAAATTCAATAATTCTACTTTCCTTATATTTATAATATAGTTGCTAAAAAAAGACCATTGCATTATTCTATTTATATAACCAAAAACTGCCAATTTAATAAGAATAAAAATTTTCAGACATATTTTACGATAAACTTAATTGTTAAATTTAGACAAATCATTGAAGCTATTTGAAAACTTCGATAAGTATAAAAAAATTTAAGCGAATTAAAAAAAAAAAAAAAAAACTTCAGCACGTTGAATATTGTATTAGGAAACGCAATGCAATTTTCTCAATTTTGACGGCAATCTTATATGATCCAGTTAAGATAATCCCAAATATTATAGTTTCCTCCGAGTATAGTATATATAAAATAGGTTATTTATAAAAAGTATGTTTATTTGACGTGCAACAAAAAAAAAACAAAACAAAAAACAAAAAAAACGGTATTTCAGAAAAGGAAGCTGTCGCGAGTCGTGATTGAGTATTTCACAACGGCCTTGACCAACATGAGCACAATAATATAATGGAGGAGGAGGCTCGAACAAGAGAATTGTACAAAAGGTTCACTGAACTTCAGTGAAATCATTGAAGTCAATGAACTTTCTTTTACATATAGATCTTAACAACAGATGCCAATCATATATGTTGTATTACAGAAATTATTATCCGCCATTGTTCCTAAACAAATGTTTTCTTTTTCCATTTAGTTTTATTTTCATTATTTTTATTTAATGGGCTTCCTACCTGTAAATTCTTTTAACGAACTTATTCCAAAAAGACTAATAAGAATATGTGTGATATAATTAACAGTAACATATATATATTCCCATTGCAACAGCTATATTTCTTAGTTTAAAAACAAAAATTTATATATATATATTTATCTAATGATTAAGATGATAATTTCTACATTGTTTTCTACATTGCAAAGTCTACGTAGTGTTACGGCTATTAGCAATTTTTGTCAGTATCAAAGTCTAACGATAAAGTTTCGGTTTACATTTTGTACGAATAATTGAACAATAATACGACGATTGGTCATTCCTGCTGGACGATAATTCGTCAACTTTACGCGAACAAAAACACTACGTCATCGGACTGAAAGGCAGAAAACTTGGCTTTTGAATTCTATTGTGTAAACTCTCTGTAACGATGATATGTCTGTATGATTATATATATATATATATATATATATATATATATATATATATATATATATATATATATATATATCTGTTGAATCGTCAGTGTATCTGGGCTGAAAAGTGGCTTTTTTATTTCAATAAACTTTGGATCATAACGGGTGGCAATGTTTTATTCTGCTTGTTCTGTGTGTTTTTTCATTGTACAATTAATGATTTTTACGACAAAAAAAATCCCAACCGAGGCACATAATATCCATGGCGTCTGTTATTCTTTTTTTAATTTTTTTTTGTTTTTTTTTTTTTGACTCCTCTAATAATTAAGCGCTTCGTTCTGTATTAACTGAGACGATCTGCTAATTTCAGAATATTGAAAATTGTGCTTTCAAAATTAGGTCTGTGACATTTTCATGAAATTGCTTTGTAACAAAAAAAAAAAAAGAAAACAAAAATGAATTAACGAATGAATTTTTTTTCAATACTCTGAAATCTGTCTGCAATTAATGCCATCGTACATACGTTCCCAACTGTTCACACCTATTTGTCTTCGCAAACTGCTTTTCTCTACTTATTCCTTCTGCTTGTTCCATGTATATTCTTAATTAAGTAGAGCGTATACAATTTAACCACGCACCTGTTACATTATATATTATTACATGGCTTGATTTTGGTGTCCATTATACATATAAAAGCTTTTATATTGATAAGCAAAAAAAAAAAAGGAATTCTTTTTACTCTTGCAGCGAGACCACGGCGCACTGATCGGCCAGCCCCTCGGAGGCGCGTAAATCATAATCTTGTCCATCATGCATTGCGATAGATAAATGTGTAATGAAAAAAAAAAAAGAAAAAATAACGCAAAAATTAATTTATAAATATATATAATAAGAATGGTCGCGACTCGTCGTCTACGATATTACGCTTGTGAGCTCATAGCAATATATTCTATATACATATTTATATAATGTAATTAATAAGATATTATGATAATGGCGAGCTGGCTGAGACGCGCGGCATCATAGGGCGTGTTATTTGCAATCTTCTTGGACGCCAGCGGTGTATAAAATGGAACGACATCTCCTCCCTCTCCCCTCCCTCTCTTTCCTTCTGTCTCACCCGGCAACTTTAAAGGGGCGCGAATCCATCATACGCTGTACGAAAATGCAATAAGTATCGAATAAATACCGCGGGTACTACTACACGGATGCAAAAAAAGAAAGAATTGAGTAACAAATGAAGTTAATCCATCTATCTCGTGAAGTTTGCAATAATAATGACGATGTTACGGGATGAAGGCTGAGCTGACAGAGAGAGAGAGAGAGAGAGAGAGAGAGAGAGAGAGAGAGAGAGAGAGAGAGTGAGATAGGAGGGGGGTGAGGTGGCGAAAATCAAGCGAGCGCTCTTTCTTTGTTTTATTCGCGCGCGGCTATTTTACACATTATTGTACATCGAGCGACATATTTATACACTCGCGCTTTTACATAAAAGCGTATGAAACCGCAAAAGCAGTATACGATGCGTATTATAAAAGGCGGCAGCATTATGGCTTATGTAATATAGCCGGGCGTGGAACGGCAGAGCCGTCGAGGATCCAGTTCGAAAAGAAAAAAAAAGAGGAAAATTGATTATTGAAGCTGGTAAAGAGTGTATGAGAGACAGAGAGCGCGAGAGAGATACGCGCATCGTTTAATAGATCGGAAAATTGAAAAAATAGATCGGAAATCAGCGCGTCGAATTCTTCTTTCGATTCGGAAAACGAGCATTCGGGATTCGTGTAAAAGTTGGCAATGCACAAACCAATATGCGTTTCAGCTCTACTTCGGTTGGATGTATTTTACAGATCGCGATGATAGCGAATAATTATCTACTACCGATTTCGCGCGGACGAGGATTATACCTGCGCTAAAAGAGAACGTCGTATAAACGCGCGCGCGCGCGTGTGTGTGTGCGTGTGTGTGTGTGTGTGTAGCTGATATATTTACTTTTTATTCGTTATGCAAACTCGTTATCAGTATTCGTTGCGGAGCCAATATTTAAAATGCAATAATGTCACTTCTCCGTTCTAAATCTTCTTGAAGTCTGTAATTATATACTATCTTTCAGCGCCTTTCCGCCTTTGTTCGATCTCGCAATCTTTCACTATCTCTCTCTCTCTCTCTCTCTCTTTCTCTATGAGCGTAGACCCGCACCCGTGGGGGGCGATCGACATTGTAAATTAGCCGCGCAATTGATCAACAATGACTGGGAAAAGTGCGTTCGAGAACGCGCGCGTCCTTCTTAGCAGAAAAAGAGAAGAAGAAGAAGAAGAAAAAAGCGAGCCAATTTCGGATTTCCGCTTGTGTAAGCTTGATGCCTTCGCTTATTCGGTAGTTAATAAAAAAAAAATAATAATAATAATAATAATACACGTATTCATATACATATATAGATGTAATAGTATATAATGTGGTTCAAGCTCTCGTACGCGTCGGTGAGTTTTCGACGATTTTAGAATCCTTTACGTATGTGTTTGCATAATAATAATAATAACAATAATAATGTTGCTCGCGTTCGCATTAATTTAAAGACAAGTGAATCGAGTGAAAAACCCGTTGAAAAAGATTGAACAAAAAGCAAAAAACAAAAGAAAACATTCGAAAAGAAAATAAATAATAACAAGGATATTATATAATTATGTTGTCTTATACATATATGGGGACCATCAAGGTAATCCTTAAAGGCTTATTGTTGATCATTGTGATACATGTACACACACGCGCGTGCGCGCGCGGACACGGACACATTCACGCACTCTTCGTTACGACTATCTATACATACATACACACAAATTCTACGCGTTTCTAATATTATTATATAAAATGGATAGCGTATTATAAAGCTGCGACAATGGGCTATCTATATTTTATTATACAGCCGAACCGAAGACTATGCGACACTATAGATACATGCATATACGTATTATGCATATATATATATATATATATATATATATATATATATACATACATAATACATACATACATACATACACATACATACATACATACGCTATGTAGCGCGTTTAATTATACATATAGCCGGCTGTTAGCCGTGAATAAAGAGGAAAAAAGTACCATATTGTGGAGGAGACAACAATGAATATATATATATATATATATATATATATATATATATATATATATAATATGTATATGTATGTATATACGTACGTACGTATGTATATGTTATATCGATACCACGGCCGCTGAGTATAAGACACCCTTGCTATGCCGATCGATATATTTGTAATAACGATTCTATAGCAACTCGTAAATTTATATAGACGTGAATTAAATATTTGTTCCATTATCGGATTATATATATATATATATATATATATATATATATATATATATATATATATATATAATATAAGTTATACATCTTTGATTTTTTACTCCTTACGCACTTACGTATAAAAATGTTAGTATATATAAAGTTACGCGAAAATTAAAATCCTCCATTCCCTTTCCTGTCCTTTTCCTAGATTTATCATAAATAGTTCATATATATATATGTACACCTGTTGTTCCCGTATTGAACATTTCACTAAATCCGTCTAGTGAGCGAGACGATTGAGGGAGATAAAAAGGCAAGACTCTTCAGAATAGAAAGACAGACAACTCATATACCGATAAGAGCTGGACGAGGAGCCGGAGAAACAAACAGAGAGACAGAGAAAATAAAGCATCGCTCGATTTTTTGAAGCTCACGATTATTATTAATATTACGAAACAGTACTAATATAAGCATATAGTAAATGTCGGGAGTGTGCCTAATGCATAGATATATAGCGAATAAAATAATGATCGATTTAAGAAGCAAATGAGTAACGAAGTTAATAAGACATCGTGGAGAAAATTTAACGTATGTGTATATGTTTACATGTGCGTATGTATACATATATATATAGTATATGTCATTATAAGTCGTATACTTAATATAATAAATTAAATAAAAAAAACAATCTCTAATTATCATTCGGGTATATGTATAATATTTATATATAAATATATGTATGGGCGTGTGTATGTGCGTGTGTATAACTTCGCTGTAACGCTTATTCGGGATCGTGGCACTTGTCCAAAGTTAGCTCCTTATTGTCTAATATTTGTAGGGCTTATTAATTTATTACGCACGCGCGCGCATACACACACCAGGCACACGCGTACCCAATACATTAGACGTTCTTGACGATTTTATTTATCTTTTTGTTTTTGTTTTTGTTTTTTTTTTTTAATCCTCCTTCGACACACACATTGTACACATGCTCGTTATATTCCTTCGATGATGCGTGCATTATAAATGTAACGCGTATAATTCTAGTTATATTATTATTATGTAACCAGGCCCATTGGACTGATGACGATGAGAAATGAATAAAGTTTAAAGGAAAAAAAAAATAATAATAATAATAATGACGACGCGTGAGAAGAAGTACTACTATAGAGACACGGTGTGAATAAAATAAAATAAAATAAAATAAAATAAAGACTGATGAGAATTAATTGTAATCAGTATTGACAGCCCATTGGCAGATTTTAAATAAATAACAATACGATCATGAAAAATGAACCGACATAGGGGGAGGGGTGCGAAAAATATATAATTTTTAAATTTTTAAAAGTTTTGTATATGGAAAAATCTATTTTAGCTGCCTAAACGCAAAATTTTTGTAATTCACCGCGTACAGCGTATAAATTTGGTAATATAGATGGCCCGCCACTTACATCGGCCGGATATATAATTGAAAATATTTGAGACCGAAATGAAAGTTATTAATATATAGATATC
Organism: Sycobia sp. Sy_11; assembly: GCA_018907035.1. NCBI lineage: Eukaryota > Metazoa > Arthropoda > Insecta > Hymenoptera > Epichrysomallidae > Sycobia > Sycobia sp. Sy_11. The sequence continues at coordinate 2,487,203 of JACCIC010000021.1, forward strand.
TATATATCTATAAATATATAAATGGGATGCAAGGAAGACGAAGAAGAAAAACATACTGTATAATCGACTAAGTATTATATATGAACGAAGTATCTTTTGGTCGTATTAATGAAGCGCCTTTTTGCGTTTGGCAATTTTTTAGGAGCCAACAAAAACTGTCCTTGGCACATATTTGTCTAGCATTTACGATACGCATATTAATAAATTAATAAAGATAAATTACCAATGTGCTCGCTTATCATTTCAATGTCCATCGTCCGAAAGATTTTAATTCCAAATCATTGTGTTTGTCTGTATACCAGTTTGAGTAGCGTTCAATCGATTTTTACAATGGCGCAGAAATTGCTGTTTGGTTTTGACTTATGCCGAAGTTTTATCCGTTCACCAGCTACCTGGACGCATCGTGAACTTAATTGTGATATTTTTAATCAACGGATATTTTCCTGGATACCGATGCTATTGTGGGACATTTTTCCAAAAAAAACTGTATCGATCGAGTACAGAGAGTAGTTTATTACTCATTTTTTTATTCCTAGTACGTTAAAATTTAACAAAATTCGTATAAAATTTTATTTTTGTCCAGATATATTGACCCACTATAGTGCCGATGCGGACATTTGATTGAATCGGACCGATGTGGACACTCGATATTCCCGGGCTGATCTAAAAAAGACAACGATATCAAAACATGTTTTTATAGGTAATTTTGGCTGATCTATCGGCTCCTGAGCTCAGTTTGACCCTACGCCCCTTTGGAAAGGAGCATCAACGGTTTTAGAGGGATGTTTTTTACCCTTGAATATTCTAAGTATTTGTTGCTGCAAACGCGACAATCTTTATGGATATCACTGTAAAAATGATTTCCGATCAATATTTTGATGCTACCTACTGGGGTTGAGGGTGAAATTTTCAAATATCGTAAAAATAATACTTTTTCGCCGCCCTTACTTGCTACCTCTTGAAGAAGAGTGGAATACGAAAATAGCAACCAGTTTGACTGCGAACAAATGAACTCAGGTACCGATAGACCAGCCAAAATTACCTATAGAAACATATTTTGATCTCGTTTTTTTTTTTGTTTAGATCAGCCCGGAAACATCAAGTGTCCAAAAATGTCCGCATGGGTACTATAATGGATTAATTATCTCCGTGTATAAGTTTAATATAAATAAATTCAAAAAATATGTACAGATATACTATTTGCTGAAGACAAGAATTTTGAAATATCATTGATAGAAACAGTAATTTTTTAATTTACCTTATATATGATCGTAAATATATATATATATATATATCAAGTTAATAAATATTTTTATTAGTCTTACAATCTTTACACAATAATCTAATTATAATAATATAAACACAATCAGACTGTCCTTATTTATAATCAGCCCACCCTAGAGTTTAAAATGGAGATTACGATATTAAAAAATAAAATAAAAATATAATGTTCTAGATTCTATGTTAATATAGGACAACTTGCCGATTTTTCCATACGCTCCGGTCCACCTTCAAGGACTACACTGTCGTTTTATTTATTTATTTATTGTATTTTTTAGTACTAATTTCCATTTTAGATTCTACGGGGGCGATTATAGAACAAAGACAGTCTTACTGTCATTATATTGGTCTCATAAATTATAGTTTTATATAAAGACTGTAAGACCGACAAAAATATTTATTAATTTAATTCACAACAGTATTGTTATACATATTGTTTACGAAGATTCAAAAGAGAAGTGTAGTATGAAAACAGAAATAAAACTGTACGAGACAATCGACGTATAAAAAAACTCATATTATCCTTCCAGAAATTTGTTGGGTGTATAAATAAAATTTTGAGCATTTCGAGTATAATAGTTTATTCCACTTTCATATCAATGCCATTTACTAGCAATACTAACATTTACTAATATTATGTCAAGATATTGGGAGGCAACGATATAGCCTCGGTTCATCTTTAATTAATTTATATATATATATAGACGCACGCGTGAAGTCAGCCTGGACTTGCGGGAGCGTCGTCGATTCGGTTGCCACGAATCATCCGAATTCATACGTCAGAACTTTTTTCTTCCTCATAATATTTGCAAATAATCATCAATTTATCTCGTATAAAATGGATCTCTCTCCTTTTGTAAATTCTCATATACGCGATCTTCCATAGTTCTAATCCTATTATATAGTTTTTTGTTTGTTTTTTCCCTCTCTTTTTTTCTCTCGCTAATTTTCCTCTTTTCTTATTATGTTTTTTCCTTAATCGTATTATTAGTATTATTATTATTGTTATTATTATTATTATTATTATTATTAATATTAATCTTTATTTCTTTCAAACGGCGCGTACCGTTGAATGTCGCTTATAGAGTTTTTACTTTACACATGATCACTAACATTATACACAAGCGGATACTGCACTCCCGAATTGAATCAAGTGAGAATACAATTTACCGATAATGTATTTACATTATAAAAAATACCGTTCCGCTCGCATCGGGCATTCTGGCGCAGCTCTTGATCGATCGCTTGCTACGTATGACTTAAAAGTAAAAAAAAAAAAAAGAAAAAATTAAATAATTTAAACAGATGGAAAACTTTTCAATGGACTCTCTCATTCTTGTGTTCATTCTCGCGCTCTCTCCGTATATTATAAGCAAACGGACATTTACATTATAGTGAAAAAAAGTTCAACGACACATTAAATAATCGATCAATCGGTGCTCGTAAAGTGGAGGGGGCGAGGGGGTCAGAAAAATAAAAGCATTTATTGTAATAATATAATTCGTCGGGCTTTATATTGGCGTTCTCGAAATGGAATTTTTTTGTTCCCTCTCGAGGGTCCCTTGCCAAGTTGAACAATTCGTAAACGTAATGAAAAGCCAGAAATATGTACAAGATATATTTGATAAAATTTACAACAACAAAAAAACTGCAAGTTTTACCAGTTTATTACTCTGTCAATTATTCAACTTGCCAAGCGTTGTATGAACAGTGAAATTTGTCTCTCAAACTATATATCGCATTGGTTTAACGTCGAACGTAAAGATTTCTCTGCTATTTACCAAAATAACTCTTCTTTTTGTGTTTATCCGATTGGAAAATAATAACAATAAATAAATAAATAAATTAAAAATTATTTGGGCGTTTCACATTAATTTTAAATAAAATTATAGAACAGATCATTTCTTTCCCATTACACTTGTATAACAATTCATTAGTTTTAGCTTGAGCCATGCCTCTTACAGCGAACGTGAAACGCAGCTTTTACAATGGCAACAGAACAGTTCTTTTTGAAACGCTTGTTGCGCGCCGTTACTCCTTGCATTTTTTTCCTCCCACTTTATTCATGAATTTTTCTTCCACCCGTCTTAAACAAGAAACATATAATAATTGGTTGGGCATTACATATACACGTGCTTGCTTCAATTCAAAAAGGCAGACAGTCATTACGGATTATTCGTGAATCGCGCGCGAGGTAATTGAGTCGTAATTTTTTTGTTTTTTTTTTTCTTTTTTGATTCACATATATTCATAGCAAAAATCCAGCAGAAATCAGTGTAATAAAATAATGAAGGTTAGCTTAATAGCATCTTGCTAAGTCGCTTTCCCAGTGCTCGAAATATATTTTTGTCTAACGACATTCATCACCGCTTCTTTATGCATTACAATGAAAGCCTGTACGAAGAAAAATCATTAATTATGGCGCTGCGCTTATACAAAATATAACTAATCATCATCGATCCATTCGATATTCTACACACGTCGCTCGTTACTCATCTGAGCAATTTACTGGGATCGATTCGGATTCTTTCGAAATTCTGAAACTGCATAATTGCCGTAACGGCGCGGCGAGTATCGTACCATTCGACTTCCATACTTGCCACATTTATTACCGATCGTCGCCATCTGCGCAAGCCAAAAAAAAAAATCAAATCTGTACTATACGAATTGCGAGATTGTAAATGTTCCGCGGATCGATCGTTCTATCCGCGGGGGTATTAATTAAGAGGGTCTGCTCAATAACGCCGAGACATTTCAAGATACAACGTGTCCAAGCGGCCACGATACGGTTACAAGCTATTTATGTATTATTTCGAAAAGTACCCTTCGAGAGTCCCGTCATCGTAACACAGGCCCCGCAATTGAACATTAAGAAATTTCGAAATTCGAAATATTATAGTCGTTTTTTAGTAAAATGAAAAAGTAACAATAGGTTAGAGTGTTGAATTTGTCAAAGCTGAGTTTTATTTGGCATTTATCAAGCGAATTATAAGACTGTAAAAACTGTTCAATTTCAAAAGAGCGTCAAGAGCATATTGCCAATATTATCAAAACTTCTTCGAAATCTAAAGCTTTCTGTTTTTTTTCCATATGATCCTAAAGAATCGCGGTAAAGAAATTTCGAAGTCAATAATTGAATTCGGTTAAATTTTTTTATACGTATATCTTTTTTTTTTGAAAATTCTATTTAGCTATTTTTAAATAATGTAGAATGAAACTATGCTTTTCAAAAAGAAATTTTACTGTTCATATTGATATTAAAGCTCTTATTAGATTTTTTCAACTTTTAAAAGGCAATGAGAGAGATAAAGAAATGCAGAAAGCGAGAGGGGGGAATAGAAGATGATAAATATACGTTACTTTTTCAGAATCTTTAGAATTGAAAAGAGATACATTTATATTTCAGAGTGTGAATTTAGATGTAGACCAGCAGCAGTGAGTATTGGCGATAAAATGTATAGAAAACTTCAGGCCTGAAATATTTACAGTAGCATCGTATTATTTTAATATATTTTATTTCGTCTTTTTATTCATTATCTATCTTTCTAACACAATTGATTATGTTTAAGGAAATACGACTTATATTTACGATCGCTATCAGATAATTTTTCGAGTCGTGACATTCTTGTGTATTCTTATTTATTTATTACAGCAGTTTCGTTTCGTATTTGCACCTGAAATGAAACGTGCAAACTTTATTTTTCTTAAATAAAAACTTCGTGATTTCGCTACGGACTGCGAGCTGGCCCACTAACACTTCGTTTAACAATTTTCAAAATTCACTCAATATCTTACAGACAACTACAGTTAATAATCGAACAGCTATAACGCGCGCAAGTCAATTATTTACAAAGTGGATCAGTTCGCTTTGCTTCTGAAACTCTATCGCTTATATAAAAATAACGTGGAAGCATAAAGAATATCTTAAAAAGTCAGTACGTTATTTAGCCGTTTACTTTATTTTGAACGAGCAACATATTGTGAACAGTTTACTCGTTAAAAACGATACATTAGATTCTTTATTACGAATATGTTGAGGTTTGCCTTTCTCATTATTTTTATTATGGTCAATTAAAAAATTATTTTTAGAAAAATGTTATTTCTTTTCCTAATCAATCATGTCATGAATATGACTTTTCTTATTCATTATATCTTTTTCAATAATTGTTTATTACTTTTATTTTTATAGTATTCTGTCTAATAGTTAATGTCTCGTTTCTTTTCTTCAGAAATGTACTACGAACGCACGCACACGCATACAAGCTCACATTTTTGATGGTTATTTATATAAAAAAAAATATATTTTGTAGAGCGAAAAGAGAGCGAGAATACAAATCCAAAAACCGGCATTCCTCGACGATAGTAAACATGAATATACAGAAAAATGATATATAATTATTTACAGTCACAGTTGGTTTTGCATTTTTCATCTTAGTATTTTAATAGCCCCAACATGTATGACCCATCCATCGTGTTTATAGATGCAATACTTATAAAAAAAAACTTGTGGACAAATTCATTGAATATACTTAACATTTAATTTTCAATTTGTTTTCAAAAATTTTTCTTACATTTTAATCATACACCTACTTAAAAATGAAATTAAAAAACGACTTTTATTCTTGTAAAATAAAATATAAAAATTATCGACAGCAGTCGAAAAAATTAGTTGATCACATAACTCCCGCGTCGATTTTTTACGTATAACAATATTATTAAGTTTAAAAAAGGACCATAAAACAATTTGAAAATAATGCTCGTCTTTCAAACGTCAGAAGATTAAAGAAAATATAACAATCAGGAGAGTCTGGGCCCCATGACATTCTCATTTTCGTCCTTACTGTCTAAGTACCTAATTACTTACAACTTAGAAATTTATCGTTTATTGTAGTCGTGTGTGATTTAAATACTAGCTTGTCGTGGTATTTTCCTCACTCTTCTACATAGTTAATTATCTTTCCTCTTTTACGCCTCTGTAACCTTTCTACTCCTCGTTTATCCTTCTTCCTCAATTTGTTTTTATTAAAATAAAAATACTCCTGACTCATGCCTCAACACATAATACATTGTTTATTATTAGGCACATTGTGCATAAAATGAAGACCTTTGGCCATTTAACGCAATACACTGGAGAGGGCGTATCCCTGGCGACAGGCCCACTCGCGCATTCGCTTTTATTTTGTTATTTGTTATTATTATTATTTTTTTTTTTTTTGCTATCGAGGAAGAAACTAATTTTGCGTAAAACGATGTCGCTCTCGCGCGTCGACGTGAAAAGATTTGTTGCAAAAATTGGAGTAAATAAATCACTTTTAAATCAGCGGTAAAAGAGAAGTCAACATCGATGTCGCGCGAATCGCGAAATCCTTTAACGCGCAGTTAATATCGGCGGCGTTAAAAAAAAATTTACTGAACATTTTATCATTTTTAATCGATCGTGAAAACATTTTACAAATTACCCGAGCTAGCGCTTTATGAAAAATGTGTGGGTTGCAGAATTGGCATGAGGCTAGGTAGGAGTTCTTCGTATTTTTACATAAAGATGCTCATGTCGCGTAACGCTTGGTCCATAAGCGAGCTATGCGATCATGTTCCTCTCGATTTTGTAAATATTGCGTTGCTATACTACCAACCAATGGATCCGCTAAAACAATTATTTTCATTATTTATCTTATCTCTAATAGTAAATAATGATATATACAATATATGAAATTTATGTAATGCATAGAAGTTTCTATAAATGTGCTCAATTGGATGCCAAATAAATTATTTTTTTTCTTAAAAATTCTTCTTAAACTATACTTATATTAAAAATTTATCATATTATTGTACAATAAAGTTTATATAAATCAGAATTAAAATAAAGTAAATATGAAAATGTAACTTATATATATATATTTAACACAACCTTTGAAAATTAATAGAAAGTTTGTTAAAAAATGACAAACAGAGAACTAAAAAAAGTATTTGTTTTTGTTAAATAGAATTTTTAATGCTAAATTAAATATTATAAAAAATAATTGAAGCTCTTTATAATGAATATCATTGTGTAAATATGCATTAAAGGACAATATTTAATAAAATACATTTTTATTATTACATGAAAAATAAAAATAAAATCTATGACTGGTTAAATAAATTGATAAATGTCTATCTTTTCCAAGTGATTTTATAATATTACTTATATATATATATATATATATATATATATATATATATATATATATATATATATATATATATATATATATATATATATACACACACACACACACACACACTATTAATTATATTAATATATTGATTACATTGATTTTATAAATTGATTTAATGTTATGAATATATAATGCTTGTAAAAATTCTTCAAACAGGTCTTATTTGAGAATATTAGAATATTGTTAATTATCAAAACTATTGTAGCTTGTGACTAAAATTTTTTATTTGTATTTCAAAAACGTTTATATTTTGTTAAAAATATATTTTGTTGGTATTTCATACAAATCTTGCAATAAAAAAAAATATTTAAGAACTTTACAAAAACAAATTACATACTAGAAATTGAATAGTTTAAGATTCTATAAAAAAAGATAGAAATCTTTAATAATTTTATCATATATAAAATGTTCTAATTAATGTTATATATTGAATTTATTTAATATACAAAACTTAATATATACAGTACTTCTCTTTTTGAATTTATGCTTCATAAATAGGTATTAAAAGTTTTATTTAGAGATTGTGAATTTATTAGAAGCATAGAAAAAAATGCAATAACGGTAGAGTAGTCAAATATTTTGAAATTATAGAAAAGCTTACCTGGATTGCAGTCTGTAAGGAGAGAACAAATGGACAGCAAAACTTTAGATATAGTCAATGCTGGTGACCAATTGTCTTTGAGGATGTCTAAACATATGACACCTTGACTGTTTATATTGCAATGATAAATACGGGTTCGAAAAGTCACCTAAATGAAAAGAGAAACGTCATTATACTTTTAAATGAAATTAAATATTAAAATTTCAGTTATGTACATGTTTCTAAAATATATTTTACCTTAGGTGGTTTAAATGGATACTCTGGTGAAAAATGAATGTCTAAAAAGAAAACACCACCTTCATATACTGAACCTGGTGGCCCTAAAATTGTCGAAACCCATTCATACAAATTATCACCTTTTGGACCGGCACTAGAATATTAAAAAAAGTAGTAATATCACTATAAATTTTAATAATAGTTATTGCATATTATATTTTAGATATCAATAGAGTGAATATTAAAAGAAAATTAGATTATTTCAATACAGTATTCATGTTTATTCAAACTAACCTGCAATTTGGTGGTGGATCTAAAGTAATTTCTGCTAATTCTTTTTGTATCCTAAAAGGCGAAAAAATTGTTTAGTTCGTATTCAATAAAATTGTTAGAATATAAATATGACAAAGTTTCAAATGTAATGAAATTATTTACCTCTTAGCTGAAGTTCCCAGTGCCTTAGACATCTTTGGATTAGGTTTAGCCTCCTTATTCTCCGGCTTATTATCAGCCAGAGATGACCCACGGCCTCTACCAGTACCACTAGATCCTGCTCCGGACGACATGTTTCTAAAAAAATATATTTAAATGTACAAGATATTATTATAAGCTGATGTAAGTTAATATTATTTATCAATTAACAAATAATCTTAAAACAAATGACTACATGTTAATGATAAAGAAAAGAGAATTTAATAAGTTTAAAAATGTTTAAAGTAATAACTTTATTTAAAAAAGAATAAAAAATTTTCATTCAATCATAATAATAAACACAATATTGTATTTAATAAAAAGAAGTAAATTCAAATTATATATTAAGTTTATAAAAATTGTAAAAGAAAGTTTGATTTTTTATATTCTATGTTATAGGTTAAGTAATTTATTTATTTCTACTTTAAATGAAGCAAATTCATTAGGTATGTATAAAAATAAGTTTTTAGAGGCAACAATTCAAGAGGTAGTATTGCTAATTATGAATAGAATATGAAAGTATTCATCAAACAGTTACGTTAACGAAATAGATAAAATCCAATTAGAAGCAAAGAAAAATTACTTGAATATCAAAGCATAAAACACATTATTCATATATCTAGGCCATTTTAAAACTTTATAATAAAATTTTTAATACAATGGTATTCATTGTACAAAATTATGGTATTGCTAATTATGTATGCTATTATTCAAATCATACAAACTTGTATAGTTAGTTCTGTACTTCAAATATTCTTTATAACTAACGCTTCTTGCTTATAACAATCAAGGAACATCAAACTTACTTATCCATATTTCGACAACGTAATAGAATTATTTGAGTTCAAAAGTATGATAAGAAACTAGTCCTACATATTTTATGTAGGACTAGCCTACTGTTGTCAGTTATCAAATAATATATATACTGAAATTATTTTTTGCCCCATTGCCCTAAAATAATAAGACCTGATCTTAGAACCTCTTTAGGATTGTAGCCCCATGTATTCTATACTGCAGCCGTAACAACTTACAATCACAGAAAATAATTTCTTGCTTCTGAAAAATGTGTTAAAAATGAAATTTTTAAAATTCTTCATCTATTAATCACAAGAATGATACGAATGTTGTTTCGGTCATCGTTACCACGAGCTCGCAACTATCTAAAAAAAAAAAAAAACAATTTCTCCTACGCAACAAAAGACCAAAAGAAGTCGGCAAAATGACTACAACTAGTAACAAAGCCGCATCGAGGCTCGCTGCCCCGTCAAGGAAAGAAGGTTGTATGTGTATTAGCTTTCATGAGCGATCCGGCAAAAGTCCTTTCGGTTATTTGGAAAAATAGACGGGAAAATGTCACATCGCCGAGGGCGCTGAACCGTGTGAGTCTATATTCTTACGAGGGAGAGGGAACAAGAGAGTGAGAAAACGAGAGAAAAAAAGTAGCCAAAGTCGCCGTCCATCTCTCATGCGTATACGCATAGGCATTTGTACAAACTTGAAGACTCGCGGACTCGCGGTCCTCCTAGTTCGTTAATTATTGCGTGTATAGCGTATCAAGGTGCACGCATAGAGGATAAACAAAATATATAGCTTATTAATATACGTACGGACAATCGCGTGTGTACCGCAAAAGCCAAATGTACTATCTCGATTCTTGATCCTCAGTCTCTCCTCCGTGTGGCATACGCGCGCACCGCACACCGTCGCGACGTCCTCTTCAACGAGAACGAGGTTCTCTTTCCCGCTCGGATGTATATGTGCCCGCTGCACACATACACTTTCCTAGCACGCGATTCTCTCTCTTTCTCTCTGTCTCTCTCTCCCTCTCTCTCTTTCTCACTCACTCACTCTCTCTTTCTGTTCTATCTTTTTCTTTTCAAACGGAATAATATATACAAGATAACGCCACCCAAAAGAGAAGCAAAGGCAGAGAGCGAGAGCGAGAGAGGGAAATAAATGACTCCAAAAGCGGCGTGCATGCGCGAACGTGTGGGTGCCAGAAAAAAAGAAATACAAGGTATACATACATGCGTGATGTATATAGATCAACACTAAACACGCACGCTTGCGCGTACACACATACGCAAACATATATCCAACAAGAGGGAAAGAGATGGAGAGTTCAAACAATGAGGGACACAAGGCGTGTGAAGAGGCAAAAAGAGGGAGAAAAAACGGAGCCAGCAAAGATCACCCACGTACTTGCCTGCCTATAATGATGCCTCCTTTTTAAAGTTTTATACTTGATCGTGACCTTTAGGCAGGGCCACCTCCACGTAACGCGGAGCTGCAACGTACTCGCGTATATATGACTGAAAGATTTTCGCGGAGAAAGCAAAGCTCGGGTGTATATATGTATATATATATATACGTATACAGATATATGTATATAATATGTATATACACATATATCTATATAATAATATTATTTTGGCGCATGCACACACGCACCTCGCACGCCAGTTCGCGTGTGCACTTGTGCAGTTATAATATCGTTCGCGCGCGCGACTACTATGCCGGCGCTTTACTAGCGTGTTTGTGTACGTGCATGCTTGTAGGTGTAGCTAGGTGTTAGCCCTCTTCTCTCTATCTCGCTCTCACTCTCCCTCGACCGTGTTCTCAACGTAGCCGCCGATATAGGCAATCAGCGTTTGCTTAGCTCTATCTTGATCTATCTCTCGTCTCTTGTGCTTGATTATTATGCATTATCATAGAGTAATTATTGTTCCGCGACAAGTGCCGGACGAGCTTGAACCTTGGATGTTTCCTGTTTTCTATATAAACACCTATGAAATATATTCACTACGCTTATGAAAATTTTTCCAGGAGTCTTTCAACTATGCTCCCGACAATGACAATTCAATTCCTTGAATGATTTCAGCACGTTGGCACCTATAGAATCTGATTTGCAGATATATATATATATTAATTTAAAAGAAGTCTCAGACCTTATATGGATTTCTTATATAAATTGCTTAAATTAATTCAATGTCTTAATCTGTGAATTTATAATAAATATAACTAGATTTCTCATTGTATCAGCGTGATATATGAAAGGAAATTTAAATTTCCCGCACCGCTTTTTACTCTTGCAAAAGAAATTAAAGGCATCAAAAAGCGCGTGTACAATGATAACTGATAATAACAGGTGCAAATGTGTGTTTTTTTAATCATTTTCGTCTTACCTTTTTGCTTAGTTGAAAATTATAAGTTCGTGGTATCCTGTACCTATATCTTTTATTCCCATATATGTTATTCTTTTTTTTTATTCAACTTTTGCAAAATTAGTAATTATAAACCTCTCTAACCTGCTCTAACCTGCTCTGACCGATGCAATTTTTATACGAAAAGGTCGCAACCAATCAAATGATACTTCTTCATTTAAAGAGTGACTAGTGGACCAATAGGAACTTGGAATAAGGCAATACAATCAAAATCCATTTAAAAATAGCAGCTGATAGCAGTAGATAGCAGCACCTTGTCTTAGATGGCAGCGCTATCGCAACGGTGGCGCGCGGGAATATAAATTTTGGGAAAAAATCATATCGAAGATATATTACATGCTATTTTTGATAAAGTTGCAAAATGCAGGATCTTTAACAAAATATAAACTATGGAATTGCAACAATTAATATTCAATTAACAGTTAATCACAATATACATTGGTTTTTAAAATTTTTACCGATGCTACGCCAATTTATTTCCTTAATAATTATACTTCCTCTTTATTTTTATTTATTACATATTTACCTATTACAGCATTGCTTTAGAAAACTTATATTTTGTTCTTAGGACCACTACTAATGTATTTTTCACAATTATTGAGTAAAAGTCTTCTTTCGTTTGAGAAACAATATTGAAGTTAAATGAAAAAGAATAAGTTCGGAAAAATTCAGTTTGTCAAGTCTTTTAAAATAAAAATTCATAAATCAATAATAATAAATTGTAATTTAACAAGTTGACGATGATCCGAGTTTGATTCTCACCATACCAGATTAATCGGGGGGGGGGGGGGTGGCGGCACCTTACAAGCAGTATACCATTGAATTTTCAGGGAATGAGAATTCAGCTCCTTGCACGGTGTTGTGGTTTTCTTTGCATAAGGATGTTTCAGTCGGTGTATAAAAATGAAAATAAAAAAGTTTAAAAATTTCATTTTAATACAATATTTTTATACAGATTTATTTTAAGACTATTTTTTAAATATACAATTATTAAGACTCAAGATTCATACAGATGGAAAAGTTGAAAAATTTCTCGGCCAGATTATTTTGTTGACTACCGTGCCGCCTGGCCGCCTCGATCATTAGTTTGTTTCGCGCGCAGAACGCGACCTCCAGCAGACTCCTCGACGAGCTCTCTGCCTCCAAATTTTTCCCCGCGCACTTATTGTCGCCGAGTCGCCTCGTCGTTTCCAACGGGTCCAAGCTCTCGGCTTTATAAAGGGAGAATCTCTGATACGACCTGTTGAGGGCGAGCAGGCAGAACACGAGGTATCTCCGATGATACCAAAGCGCCTCGTGGCCGGGAAAGCTGACGATCAGCTCCTCGTTGACGACGCAGTCTTCCACCCAGTACGAGAGATTGATCAGGGTCTGCTCGCGCCTGTCGTCCGCGCGCCTCGTTCCCTCGGCCCCGTGCAGAAGATCGAGAATCTCCGCGCTCGAGCCGTTGTGCAGGAGGAAGAGGTCGCTGCAGCCGCGCGCCACCGTCTTCACGTAGTCCATCACGATCTCGCGCCTCTTGCACGGGGCCTCGGCCGGCTGCTGCGGCCTCGTCCGTTCCGGGTCGGCTTTGCGCAGCAGCAGCCGCTTGAGCAGGAACTGCCGGTACACGAAGCCGCTGTACTCGGACACGTGGTGACGGCACCATCTCGTCGACTCCGCCCATTCGCCGTCGAGGATCGCCCCGAGGCCCGCCGTCGGCGACGCCTCCAGCATCGAGATTATCTGCTCGCGGTGGCTCCAGGCGTAGCAGTTGTTCCGATACCTGTCGGCCGCCATCGAGGCGACCCGGATCTCGTTTTGAAACAGGGAGTCGACGTCGCGCGTCGACTCTCTGCGGTCGGTCACGATTAATCTTAATATCCAGCGCCTGTACGAGAAGGCCTCGAAGCACTTGGCTTTATAATAAAGTACGATATTTACAAAACGCAGCTCCTCCAGCGGATCGAGCCTGCCGCTCCTGGCCAGCTCGCGCCTCATGTTCCAGAACGTGGATACGGACGGGTTCAGCAGTAGGGCGCCGAGGAGCCATCGCGACACCAGTACAGGCTCCTCCCGGCGATGCTGATTCTGCCGCAGATCCAGCAATCGATTGTGGACATAGCGGTAGAGAGGCTGAATGCACCAAGACGCGAGGCCCAGCGAGTTTTCCTCGTGGAATACCGGCGATTTATTGTTATTGTCCTCTGCGGGAATGATTTCGAAGCTGGATCTAAATCGAACGACGGCAGAGATGAAAATAAATGAAGATGTTTGTGTAATTAATCGAAGAATTTACGGACGAATCAAGTATCGAGGAAAATTGGAAGTATTATGATTGAATAATATAATATGTATATATCGATTTTTTTAATCAAAGCTCTTTTAATCAGAAAATACGAGCTTCGGATTCAAAATACACCAAGCACAACTATACTATTGAATGTATTCAACTGTAAGTTAATTATTTAAAATTGCTTTTTTATAATGAATAGTTCATTCCAATAAATAACGAGGCATAATTACAATTTCTATAAAATACTTTTGTTTTCAAGTTTTCATTTAAAATTTTAGTTTTATTTATTTCGTTTTCAATAATAGAATAACATTTTTAAAAAATTCGAACATTTTAAGTTGTGAATTATTTGATTTTGTTTTATTCAAGAGATAACTATAGAAATTCTAATTTCTTAATGTTTGGAAATCACAAATTTATTTCATTTTCAATTTCAGCATTGATTTTTACACGTCAAACAAACCGCACCTATCGGCTATCACGCGTACTTGAGATTAGTGATTAAATGTATCAAAATAAAGTAAAAACAATGAATAGAATGAAACAATCGAGCCTATCTATATAATTATAAACATTCGATCTTATATTTAATATGTTTGTATTATAATTATATCTACATATTTATTAATCATATAAATTTTACATATTTTCTCGTATATAATTATGATAAATTAACACACGGACAAAATTATTAAAATGTTTTATAATTATTTAATGAATTGAATGTCATAAAAGAAATATATTACTGTTGTTTTTTAAATTTTGAGAAATACTTTATGCACAAATGCTATATAAATAACAATATTTTTATTCAACAGCACAGCATGAACTAAAATATTCACTGAATACTTACAAATTTAGATCTTTCTTAAATATGTTTTCAACATCGGATAAAATTTTCTCGGCTGCCGGAAAAATGTCTTGCATTGTATGTCAACTATGATAATAAATCTTCTTCTTTTACCTCCTATATTTACAATATATTAATTATTGTATGTCTGTTAACTTGTTTATCAATCATCAATTCCACTCATTAATCTCTAAAATATAATAAAAAAAATATTAACGGTCTAACAAATAAATCTATCCTTAGAATCTATCGTTGCAAGTTTGACGTGCGATAAAGTACATACAAAATACAAGCAAATTATAACGTGTATATGTCAGATAGACATTTAGATGTAGACATCCTGTGTTTTATATGCAAACTAACCTCAAAATGGTTTAGCAGAGACAATTTTTTATATTTTTCTATCTTACAAAACCATTGAATAAAATACACATGGAGATAATAAACTAATATAGAACTTCTTTAAACACAGGCACTACTGCCTCTCGTGGACCGTGGCTATGAGAGGCAATATTTTGACAAGTAGGGTTAGGTTATAAATAGTTTACCCAACCTAAATAGTACGAAGATCAGCTAAAAGCAATAACTAACCTAACTATAAACTACTAACTAAACAATAAACACATGCATGAGCGTCAGCGATAGAGAATCCATAATCTATAGGGAACCACATCAAATATCCAATACTTGCTTAATAATTGATTTGTCTTTTGTTTACATTTCTCGCAAAAATACAAATTTAAAAATTCTACCTAATACATTTGATTCGATTATTGAATGAGCTGTTAAAGTGGTATGTCAATTTTCAACAGTTCATTCTGTCATCTTTGCTGCTGTTTCTAAAATTGTGATATTCTTTAACATAGTGAATCTCTAAATTTTTTGTTTTAATTATAAAATTATCTATTGTAGATCTTTCATATTACGACGACGAATTTTGTGAAGTTTAATCTTATCATTTTTTAAAGCAAAACTAACCGTAAAAATGGGTAAACGTCAGCATCAAAAAGATAAAATGTAAGTTTTAATTTCATATGATTTTTAAAGAATTTATTGTTAACAAAGTTCATATTTACCTATTATGTTTATAATTTATTAGTGAAGTTACATTATTTTCCCTGTTGTCATTTTCATATTTATTATTTATTACAAATTTAGTTCTATATCAAAATTCTTTGTTCTTATTGGATGTGAGTTTTTATTTGTTTGCGATTTTGATTATTATGTTGAAACTTTTAAAAGCAAACCAAAGAATATTTTCTAAAAAAATAATGAATCCATAGCTTTATAAAAGAATTATTTTGTGTAAAAATAGAGTAATAATTACTTTGGTTACAGGTATCTTACATACACAGAATGGACCACATTATATGGTGGGAAGATGTCTGGTACATCGACAGAAAATAGTGAGGATACTACTTTTCGTCGATTACCATTTGATCATTGTTGTTTGAGTTTACAACCTTTTGATCATCCATACTGTGATACTCAAGGAAATGTATTTGAACTCGAAGCTTTGCTACCTTATGTTAAACATTTTAAACATAATCCTGTAACTGGAAAATCCTTAGATACAAAGACTCTGATAAAATTAAATTTCTTTAAAAATGCTGATGGAGAGTATCATTGTCCAGTATTATTTAAAATTTTTTCCAAACATTCTCATATTGTTGCTGTTAAAACAAGTGGAAACGTTTTTTCATACGAGGCACATGTTATGCTAATAATTTTAACATTCTTTAAATTTTTTTTCATTTATATTAAAAATCTATGTATAAATTTTTAGGCAGTAGAGCAATTAAATATTAAGAATAATAACTGGAAAGATTTAGTTTCTGATCAGCCATTTGTTAGAAAAGATCTAATTACTATTCAAGATCCTAATAATGCTCGAAAATTTAATCTTTCTACATTTCATCACATAAAAAATAATCTTCGAGTTGAAGATGAAGGTATTCATTTGTTAGTTCTTTATGTTACAAAATAATGAAAAAAATAATTTATTATTGTAGAAATTGTGAAGGAACGAAACAATCCAAACGCAAAGCTTAAGACTGTATCAATGGAGACGAAAGAAATTTTAAATGAACTAAAAAATAGTTATAAACCAGCAGAAGATTCTAATACAGCAGAAAAAGCTAAAGCAGATAAATTTAATGCCGTTAGATGAATTATTAAAAATATTAATTTAATATTTAATTTTTGAGCTTTTTGTATATTTGAACCTTATATTTTAGGCACATTACTCTACTGGTGAAGTAGCAGCCAGTTTTACATCCACAGTCATGCCAAGGGTAACTGCTCTTGAAGCTGCTGTTTTAGAAGAAGATATTGTGCGATATGATAGAGTAAAAAAGAAAGGTAACGTTTTACTTACAGAACATGTTAAAGTGATGTTAAATATCTTCATATCTATTTTTTAGGATATGTCACAATTATTACAAACTTTGGCTCACTTAATTTAGAGCTCCATTGTGACTTGGTACCAAAAACATGTGAAAATTTTATGAAACATTGTCAGAATGGTTACTATAATGGTACGAAATTTCATAGATCCATCAGAAATTTCATGGTATGCACTAACTCTATTAATCTATTTATTTCTGGTTTTTTTAATTTATTTGAAATTTAATTATTTTTTTGGATTATTTAATAGATACAAGGTGGAGATCCTACTAATACAGGAAATGGTGGAAAATCAATATGGGGAAAGCCTTTTGAAGATGACTTTAAATCAAACCTGGTACATCAAGGAAGAGGAGTTCTTTCAATGGCGAATTCTGGTAAAAATACAAACGGATCTCAATTGTAAGAATAAAAAACAAGTACAATAATATAATAAATTCAAGTCTAAATACTCTGATTTATTAACTTTTAGCTTTATTACATTTCGTTCTTGTCGACATTTAGACAATAAGCATACAGTTTTTGGAAAGATTGTTGGTGGCTTAGAAACGCTCAATGCAATTGAAAAAATTGAAGTTGACAACAAAGATAGACCGATTGAAGATATAATTATTCAAACTGTACAAATTTTTGTTGATCCGTATGACGAAGCCGATGAACAATTGGCAAAGGAAAGAGAAGAGGAATTAGAGAGATTAGCAAAAGAGGCTGTAGAAAAGAAACTTTCAAATAAGAAAAATAACGATCAAAGCCTTAAGGTTTATCGACCAGGTGTAGGGAAATATCTAAACCCAGTAATGGTTGATAAAAAGTGAGTTTAGTACAATGTTGATATGACTTGAAAAAAGATACGGATAATTTTTAATAGGAATATGAATTTTTCTTATTTATTTATTATATTATTTTATTACTTATGATTTTTTTTTAATTTCAGATCTGAGAAAGTTGAATCCGTTTCAGCAGTTCCCAAAAAGAAAAAAAAAGTTGCCTCTGATTCATTTAACTTCTCTTCCTGGTGATTATGCATCGAAAATGTAAAATATAATAGTTAGGGAATAATGAAATGTAAAAATTGTATATGATTGTAGTTTGTAAGTTGTTCATTATATTATACAGCACAATAATTAGCCTGACATATTGTACAAATAATTTAATAACTACTGTTGAATAATAAAATTTCTTCTTAAAACCATTTATATATTAGAATTGAAAATTTTACATAATTTATCAGTGTAATGCGAAAATCGGCTATTGTGACTCAGTGCCCATACTTCTGCTTATGCATAGCACTTCCTGTGTTCTGCAAGAAAGTTACGCATGCGCGCCGGCGGTTCTATCGGATATATATATATATATATATATATATATATATATATATATATATATATATATATATATATATATCACCGACAACTGCGCGCGAGCGCTTGAACCCGTCCGTTGCACCTGTTCTCGGCCGCTCGTTTTGCTCACATCAATACAAGCGCGATCCCGTTCTCACTCGGTTAAGACCATGTTTGGAAGCTGGATTATCCGTTTCTTTGGGCGATGCACACGAACGCTGGGGGGAGCTTTTACAGTTTTGCCAGGTGAAAAATTCCAGTCAGTCGTATTTTGCGGCGGTCGGTTGAAGTTACATTCTTGAGCGACGGAGTGAAAATTATTTTTTCTTTCTTGTTTTGTTTTTGTTTTTGTTTTTTTTTTTGTTTTTTATCATCCGCATATATTTACAGTTTCAATTTTGAACTGTTGATCAGTTTCGTGCAGGTAAAAAAAAATTTTAATTTATACGCGAATGATATCAGCGATATCAAACTCTTTCTACTTTGCGCGACTTTTGTAAAATGCGTAGATGCGCGATATAAATTCATTAATCAATTTATATATCCGAAATTGAAATAATTAAAAACTAAACTTTAAAGGAAATAATTCTCAAAGTTTACGTAAAACCGGCAGTTCTACCAAGTTAACACTTACTGAATCAAGTATAATATTTTTTTATGGAAACTCTTAGATACAGTATAAATAAATTGAAATAAGTACAGCCTTTATAGAAAACACGGATTTAATCGAACTTATATTTACCTATAGTTATCAGTTAGTAGCGTGATGGTATTAAAATGTGAATAACTTAACATTAAGGTGTATTCTTAATATATCCTGATATTTTTAAGCTTTATACAGTTTTAGAGATGTCAAAAAAATAATACGATATCGAATTTATATTTGAATTCTTATTCTTTGTAAATTTTCAATTATAAAAGCTTAAATTATTTCTTCCTCACAATGATCTGAAATGATGTGAATATGTTTAGCCTACATATCCTTCTCTATATGTTTATCGCTGTGTAATTTCAATACCATAGTTCTAAATGATAACGTATTTTATTAATGTTCAATATTTCTTGATAGCAAATGGTGAAAACTGCTTGTTGAAATCAGTGAAGAAATTTACAAAAAATCGTTATTTTATCAATTACCAGATATATGCTGGTTATCATTGTTTTTTTACGAATTTTTATTCCACAATATTATATAGCTCTAAAAATGAGTCATTTATTACGTATTTTGAAGTTTTATTCATGGTAAAAAAATTCTTCATTAAATTTTCACACGAGTAAAGGAAAAGATCGTTTTAAATTATTGACGAAATTCATTGCTTGCAAATTAACACCATGATCTACACGCATATTTTATATTTAAAGAGTTAAAATAATTTTATAAATATACGTGAATTCTAATGATAGATAGATATTGCTTTGATAAAATAAGGTTAATAAAATTCTTTATAGTAAATGTTAATGTGAACAGTGGGTAATTTTTCAACCACAAAAATGTTTTTATATCAACTTATACTTGACTTGCCGCTCCACAGTTTATTCATCAATCTGTTCTTGAAATTTTATTCGATTTTCATATTTCTAAGTTAAAAGTCAAATTTAAAGTAATTTTCGTTCTTTTAGGAAACAATTATTTTTGCAAACGTCTGTTGAAATGAAAATCTAAATAGCAACATTTTAAATGCAACGAAATGCTTTTCATTCAACAGATTTGAAAATCTCCATTGCATTATCGACAGTCATCAGCTGATTTAGAATTCCAAATTATTTATGATTGTGATCAAGTGCAAATAAATTCACAAGAGCCACTGTAATTCGGGCCTTTACTACTTATTATATATATCAACAATGAAAGGCCGTCCACACAGGAAGAATCAGAGAACGGTCAAAGCGTCGCTCAGTAGTCGTTGTTCCCGGACGACCCGGACGGGATAACGGACGGAAGGAAGAGCGACAAAAAAAAGAGAGGGGAAAAAATCCGGTGACATTACACACATACGCACACGCACGCACGCACGCACACTCGTATAAAATACGCGCCTTATTATATGTGCTACATACAGGACGTGATCGACACACGCGCACACACCTATATATATATATATATATATATATATATATATATATATATATATTTTCGCGCTCGCACATATCGTACTCTCTTCCTGATATGTGCGTATATATGTGCATAATATAATATATATATATATATATATATATATATATATATATATATATATTAAAACTCCCTCTCCCCAAAATCGCGAAACCTCCATGTTTGCACTTTGCGGCCGGGTCGCGCGGAGTTTTGACTCGGACGCGGGCGACCGCCGCCGCTCGTCGCATTATATCGCGCATCATCAGCAAGCCATTCAGCAGTCAGCAGCAGCAGCAGCAGAGCAGAGCGGAGCAGAGCAGCAGCCGCGCGCCGATGCTCGGCGCCGCACGCAACAGCCGCGCGAACCGTGACGTTTCGGGCAATAATAGAAGTTTATAATATATGTATATATACATATAGCATATGATACAGTTTCAGTAGTGCAAGTGCAGGTGCGTCGGACAGCCGCTGATTCGATATTACACAAATGTTTATGTTTATAACCCGATAGTTTTTCGCGCTTATAATAATTATACACACGCAAACATACATATTAGCATAGGAAGGAGTGACACTTGGTGCGTGGGTGCGTGAAGTGCGTGCGTACCTATTACCGGCGCCGAGAGGACGACACCCGGGTGGCGATCTACGTGCCAGCGTCATGGACGATCTCGGTAAGTCTTTGTGGCAGTACTATTTTATACGCGCAGCCTCCTTGTCATCGTATCCAGGGGCGGGCGACGTTTTTAACCTCAAAAAGAGCGAGGGATCGTCGTATTTCCCGATATACTCGCTCTGTATAAAGGCCTGCGAAGTCGAGGATTTTTTAATTATACCCTACATTACGCCTCGTCTGCAGCAATCAGGGCGTATGCACGGGTTGGCAGAGATTTCTTTGCTTTTTATACGTACAAGTAAAAAAACATCGGGTCAGTGTTGTTTCCTCGGCGAGTTTTTTAGGTTATAAGTCGGATGGCGCGTAGGCGGTATATTTACAGCACCACCTGGCGCGAAAATTTCGGGAGGCTCGTTAAAGGGATGGATTGTTGTTGTACGCCCCGTAAATTCTTTGCGGCGATCGAGGGGGAGGGGCGTGCAAATTCCGAGAACGGGCTGGCGAGCGAGCGAACGAGCGAGCGAGCGAACGAACGGAACCTCCCCCCTGCGAAGGAATTCGAGATTCTTGGGGCGCGCGAATCGCGAGCGCGGCGAAGCGGAATTTGGCAAGGAAAGCGGTGTGCGTGTCAATGCGGGTATACGTGTAATGTAACGTGTACATTGGCCTCTGCCGATGCATTGCATTCGGCTTAGGTTCGCACGCGTATATTATATATGTATAACATGAATATAAACGCATGTGCATTTCTTTACGTATATCTTAATTAGAGGATTGGGGGTGGGGCTTTTTTCGCTCATTAACAGTTATAACTGCTGCGTGTGCTGTTTATATGATATTAAAACACATTTGACATGTAGCAGGCTATACAAATTGGAGTCGAAGTAAAATAAATGTTATTTTTATGGATTGTAGCCACGAGTGTTTTTAAATAAATCAATTAGCTATCGATTTATAAATACTCAAAAAAAATTTCTTATAGTAATATGAGAGTAAATATAATATATTCTTGTACAGTAGTGTACAATAATCTCAAAATATAATAATTATTTCGATGTGAAGAAGATCTGAAAAGATTTGATTCTTCAAATTAAAATTCATTTTTAATCATCGACTAATCGAGTGAGCAAAACAATAGAAAATTCATCCTGTCGCATAAGAATTAGAGTTTTTTTTCAACGTAATTACTTATCGTGGTACCAATTGAGACGGTCCATTAAAAAAAAAAGAAGAACAAGAATTTAAAGAAAGTTCATCTAAACACTTCGTACACTGTGACGTTGGGAATTGGACAACGAAATAAATACACGCGCACATACACGTGCGAGCATAATAATGCGGGGCAAAATTGTGATGGCGATCACTGTAAAGACTGTAAAGTTAAACGATGAGTCAACATGCAACTCTCGGTGTTTTCGGATATACTCATATATATATATATATATATATATATATATATATATATATATATATATATATATATATATATGGACCCTTTTTTATACGTTTTTATCTCTTCTCTTATATGCAAGCGTTCTCTCGACTCATATCTCTGTCGCGTATATAGTATATATAGATACGAAGGATGCGAAGGAAACGTGAGTTTCTGTCTCTGTATCTCACTCCTCGATTTGCATATTTTACTTCATTCATTCATTCATATATGATGGACAATATTATAGAGATCATTCCTTTAGGCATTTCTTAGTATACCGCAGTTCTTACATACACACACAATATATATATATATATATATATATATATATATATATATATATATATATTTGTCATATTATTGTCGACGCCTGTACCTAATTGGATACGATATAAATATAAAAGAATACTTTTCATTTATTGTTACGACCGAACATAATTTACAACAAAAAAACAAACAAACTTTTAACAAAAGTAAAATAGTTAGGTGAGTTTGGAGGTTTTTTATAATACTAGGAACTTTAAAACCTATATATTTAATCACGCATTAAAAAAAAAACTTATATAAACTAAACAGAGCCATTTGTTTTAATGGTCTCATTGCTTTAAGCTGTAGTTGCGTTCTATAATTTATTTTTTGTTAATATATTTCGGATTATTAACAACAATATATATGTATTCCTATAAATAACAGCCTGCATAATTTACATAATATATATCCGATTCAATTTAAAACTCCATTGAACACAATTAAGACGTAAAAAAGTAACGAGATCATTAACAAATTATCGAGTTCAGTTTTATACCATTTGTATATCTAGAACAAGTGACATACGTTGAGAATTTTTCTGGAAGTGTTAATAAGAGGTAGATAATAAACAGGCGAATAATAGATATTAAAATGAGTACGCACTTGATATAAAATTGTAATAAACAGACGACAAACAAAATGTTAGTATTTAAATATTACATATTTAGTTTGAAAAAAAAGAATCATCGCGAATCATTGTCGCTTTTTAGGTATTGATTTAGATGAGAATAAGTATCAGAAGATCGTTCACCTGATAATTACCGTTGATTCACGATCATTTGTTTTTTCTTAGATCACTTATGAATAGCACTGATTTGTAAAATAGATTTTTATGATATTTCAGTAAAATAAACGTTCAAATTGTTACGGAAAAGTAGACGTAGAAGAGAAAAAACGTTTATTAAAAAAGCTCAAATTCATTTGAAGTTTAATAAATATTCTGATAAAAAATTTAAATATTGATAGAACTTCTAAACTGATACATATTACTAACGTTGATATGATTTAAGTATTTAATATTGATCAATATCATATATATGTAATGTATGCATAAAATAATAATAAATTCAAACAGTAGAAAAAAATTTTTTTACATCGTATAATATCGTAACGATTATTAACAACGATTCTTTAATTCTAATCATTATACATGAAAGAACTTGTTAATCAATAATTTCGGCGGGAAATTATTCTTTACCCCATAAATGGTACATCATATACGTTGAGGAAACGTCTGTAAAAGAAAGTTGGTAAGAGTTTTTTTTTCTCTTTCACGCTTTCAAATTTCAATGTACCAATATAATGAAGTCGAATATATATAATGTATAGCGCTCGCGACGATTCTCAAACTCGCCGACCCACACGGCGCCTACGCCGCGCCGCGCTCGCGATATATATATATATATATATATATATAT
Organism: Sycobia sp. Sy_11; assembly: GCA_018907035.1. Taxonomy (NCBI): domain Eukaryota; kingdom Metazoa; phylum Arthropoda; class Insecta; order Hymenoptera; family Epichrysomallidae; genus Sycobia; species Sycobia sp. Sy_11. The sequence continues at coordinate 2,511,958 of JACCIC010000021.1, forward strand.
ATATATATATATATATATTAGCTTTGTAATTGCAATTTTCAAACGTTGCAATAATCAATTTAACGACGAGGCCGAGCGCACTCGGGCCGCGAGCTTCTGGTTATAAACGATTGTTTATCGCCCGCGTTTTTGCGGGTGAGCGCGCGAGATGTGGTTTTATATACATACTTACATATACATACATACATACATACATACATACATACATACATACATACGTACACACACACACGCACACCCACACCCATATATATATATATATATATATATATATATATATATATATATATGCGGTGCGAAGCGAAGCGCATTCCTTATTTATATGTACGTAAGGCGAAAACGGCTCTATTTTCCGCCGCGCGAACGAGCAACGCGGGTGTAAATAATAATTTCATGCACGGAAAAATTTTACGCCTTACGCAATTACGTACGGCTGATGATGCTATTTTTAAAGGACTCGAATTATATTGCTGGGATACATATGTCCGTGGTAACGTGTGAACTCTCTCTCTGTGGCGAACGGCGAAACGGCGAATTGTAGATCGAATGTATGAAGAAAGAAAATTTTGGACATCTATCAGTATAACCGACGCGTAACGAGAAATTTGACAAATTTCATTAAATTATTATTATCTTGCAATTCGATATATTTTAATCGATCGAAATGATTTTCTCGTACATCAAGAATCCACACAAGATTAACGAGTTTCTACCATATTTGACGGTTGACAAATCTTTTTCTTTGTTCCATTTTTTGAATTACGATTCATTCTCTCATACACGCTGATGGAAATTTCGCAAGAATTATCCGCACAACCTATCGGAGCGCAGATTTTTAACGTACATAGAGCGATAGAAGAAAAACATATTTTCATTTCGATAAAATTTGCCATTGGTTCCGGATAAATTAATAGCCATCGCATAGAAAGACTAGAAAAACGTTTCAATCCAACAATAGAATGAAAATTTTCACGTACAAATTCATTATTTTGATTCGATAAAATTTTGATTTATCAACTTTATATAAGGGTAATTCTAGATTCGCAAGAATATATGAAATCATTCGAAATGGTCCGTGCAGTTCGGAATCAGTTGATCTACGGAAAAGAAAGAAAAGAAATTCTAATCCGATTTGAAATTTGGATTTTTAATCTTTTAAAGTTATGTATTTAGTTTCACACATGTGCTTTTTTTCCTCTATTCACTGCAAATTAATCGAAAATTGCCAAATACGCTTTGGCAATAACGGTGCATCGACTGCGCTCGTAACTTCCGGTCGTCTCAGAGACTTGATATAAAAGAATCTTGGCACACAGCGTCTTTTTCTATACGTATATCTGTATAGAGAAGAATATTGAAAAATTTGGTCCATGCTTGCAGGGGCGACGAATCGATATAAGGAAATCCATCGGTAATTAATTTCGAGAACAAAAATAATCGGATTCTGATATGCCAATTCGTATTATAGCTCTGCGCACGCGCATACATACATATATACACACACACACCCATATGAGCTGCAAAACAATTGGGATAGTTCATCAAAAAATTTCCGCCTTGTCAGTGTCTGCATTCTTTCGAACACATACACACACGCGCGCGCGCGCGCGTCACAAAAGCACAGACGAATGCTTTTTTTTTTATATATAGTTGCAGGTTCCACGATGTGTTGCCTCCCCCCCCTCCCTCCGACCATCGTCGATAACGATCATCCATTTGTTTCAAAATTGCGTTTGCGTTGATAGCGAAATTTTTCAACAACAAAAAAAAAAAAACAAAAAAAATTCCCATTTGTTTAATTTATTTCCTTGTATTACCGATGCTGCGCAATTTAAAAGCGTTTTACCGAGAGCTCGTGTAATATTTTGCCTTATATATATTTGTCGACCTCGCAACGACATCTGTGTAAATAAGCATTACGGTATTATGAGATGCACGCGTACAAATTTATTCAAATATTGTCCAATTTTTTTTGTCCGATGCAATCCTACGATAATTCGTAGGGAAAATTTTTAACAATGTCTAATGAAGATAATGAAATAGAACTTGTGATTTTGTAAATAAAACAAAAAAAAAAACACGCGCACGCGCACGCGCATACACACAAAGTTATAGATAAATATGTGTATATATCGAAAAAATTTTATTACAATCTAGGTAACATTGCGCAATCCAATTTTCTATTAAAAAAATACAAGCTTTACTCATTATATCGTTATAATATAACAATGATAAATATAATAATTCAACGGAATTATGTGGAATATCGCGCGTGTTTGGGTGTGTGTTTGTGTATAGATACGAACCAAATCTACCTGCAGTCATTGACAGGCTAATTTTTAATTTAATAGACGAAGGAGTTAATTATAAATAATAAAGGAAACCTTGAATCATTATCGTTAATGTATGAAAATTTCTGCCGTAACGCGAATAAGCGCGTCTCACGTCCTTGGCGCGCTGTTTCTTCCGCGGAGACGCGCGCGCAACGCGTTCCGCATTCTAATCGGCTAAATAAGCCAATTCTCAAATCCTTTAACGACAGTCCATAGATTTTTTTTTTTTTTTGGCTGCAGCTCTCTTCCTTCTTACGAGTATAGCTTTCGTGTTTTGTCTGTCGGATACGATTCTCGTCTTTCCCGGTTCTATAAGAATAAGTCCTGTCGATTCGTTTTCGTTAATGTATAGTGGCACGCGCGCGCGCGCGAAACGAGATTCGGATAATCTTTTCGGATAATCGGCATTCGAATTGCATCAATGCTCGAAATGCAAAAAAATATATTATATAAAATTTTTACGTTTGTAATGGAAGTTATGCGTACCCTCGGATTTAATTAAAATCAACATTGGGCGCGTTTATAAAAATGCGTCTGACGGTTTGTCGTTTAGCTCCGTCGATTTTTAAATAATCTTACCGACGAATCGAAAAAGATTGCGTATTAATAATGTCTATTAGATTTTTGAATTTCGAATTCAGTCGCCAACACAGCGGAAAACATGAAAAAATACGAAGGTGTAAAATCGTTTTCAAATTTTTATTTTAAATTGTCTACAGATTCGTCGCAAGCGTGCGAAAAGTGCAAAGTCCCATAGTTTTAATGGCTTGGCATCATGATGAACGTAATTATAATATTAATGATTATTTCACTTTCGCATATACTTTTGCGATTTCTCGCAAAATTGTATGTATATATCATTATCACGATACGAGCTATAAATGTAATTAAAAAGTTCATCATCAAAATTTCTTTCAATATAATATAACATTAATTTGTAATACGTTAATAATTTGAAAGAATATATATAGATTAACGTCCAACGAACACAGTTCTCCGAATTTCCACTTGACTTTTCAGGCCCCTCGTGAAAAATTAACACTTATTCGATCCGCGTGAATGAGAATCATTTGAGTTCTATACTATAGTAACTAATATCTGTTTTTTTTTCTAACGCTTTGGAATAAAATGACATTTTATTTGCGTAACACGTGTATTTATCTATGCAAATGTATTACTTTTCGATGCGAAATTAGAAAAGCGAAAGTAAGGTTAGTTTTCCGCGCAAACATGTGAAATGTGTTGTATACAAAGGAAAGTATCAAATTGTATTAGTTTTCGATGTGTGTTTTAATGTAAATTATTGTTTACATTATTGTTTTGCCCAGACTGTTTGTGTAATTTGCTGCAGTTTTCGTTCGGACATAAATATATATATATATATATATATATATATATATATATATATATATATATATATATAAATCTGTTCTCTAATAATACGATCGTTTACTTGCGAACGGAATCCCCACGGAAATCGACATCGATTTCCGTCTAACGTCGTTTCATATATACAGTGAGCGTTACGAGTTACATCGGTGGCATCGACGCGCGCTTGCTCGACTGCCGTGTGGCGCGCGGCGCGAATTTCAATCGGCCCACCCCCCCCCCCTCCCGCGAACGCATCGACTTCCGGTACACGTATAATTAATTTTAATCTCGTAATAAGCGCGCGCCGCGTCTGATCGAGTTTCGTGCGTATATTAATGGGCGCGTTAAAATTTTTCCAACTGTAAATCCTATATAATACTTGCGCGTTATATGATCGATGCGAGAGATAATAAACTGTCGTGTAAAATTATAGTGGTTAAAAGTAAAAGTGCACATAAAATAAATGATCATCGTTCACTGCGTGTGCGCGCGCGCGCGCGTGTAGTTATATTATAATAATTCTTGTAAAATATTGCATGAATTTTACTTTAAATCCTATAACAAGTTCTATTTTTTAACGCAGCAAACAAGAAGAAAACATTATCTACGCTATTTAAGAAAAAATATAGAGAAAAAAACGAACCACACGTTACTGGGAATTATTAAAACAAGAAGTCGTTCTTACAAGTTACTCATTTTTTCTTCTTCTCTAATCTTTATTTCTACCTAATCGGTCCAGATATGGTCTTGGTTCATTATATATTTATAGATGTGGTCTTAAAGTACTTTAAATCACTTTAACTCATATATATGCATGTATATATATATATATATATATATATATATATATATATATATATATCCCATTTCGTTTTTTATTTCTTTTTCACACATATTTAATATTTATGGATAGCTCTATTTTTACGTATTATTTACTTACAATTTTTTTTTAATTGTAATATTTAAGTCGTTCGTCCATTCATTTCTTCTATGCTACACACAATGCGCAATTAACTCATCTTTGGTTGGTCATTTTTTTTATACCACTTGTCAGCATTTCTTTGTGTGTTTCTATTTCTTGTAATATTCCATTTATTTTTATACCGCCCTAACCTCAAAATTGCATCTTTGACATAAGTGTTCCTTTGGCTTTCGCTTAGCGTAAAATACGCGCCAAATCTGGCGTGCGAGTTGATTTTTACCTGGTGAGATTTGCCTCCATCGCCTCGTTGGACTGGGGTTGGCCGAATAATCAACTTTCACATCCTTACTGAAATGTACTATTTTACTTCCTTCAATTAAAGTATTTTAAATACTTTACTCTTATCTTGCTATATGTATTTGTATCTATTTTATTCGATCATCGGTGCATCTTTTATAAAATCGTACGTTACCTCCCAGTCCTCTTTAATCATCTGGCCTCGTATGTTTCTAAGAATCCTCTGTACTTGCTCTATTTACATTAATCTGAAAATTTCCACATCTAAATCAAGTTATCAATTCAATCTCTCCTCCCCTCCTTTTTAAGATACTTGCTGTATTTTCGAACATAACTTTATTTATATATAACTCGGGTGATATTTCGACTTTAATAAATTTAAACAAAATTCTCTTTATTCTGCATTGCTTTCACTAAAATCCCTATCGCGCTCGTCGACATTTTTGCGTCATTCTATTTATGCAATGTTTTTTTCGTCGCTTTTGTTTTTTTTCATCTTCTATACTTCTATTCATTCAAGTTTCGTCCAAAGAAAAGCGCGGAGAATTTCCTGTCAGCAGGAAATACCAAGAATGGCTGTAATATAATAAGTATGTATGAATAAAATACACGTTCGTTGGGAGCAGAAAAAAACTTTAGCCCAAATAAAATGAAATACAAAAAAGAGAGAATTGCCCTCTTTGTCTCTCTCTCCCATTCGTAAGAAAACTTCCCTTATCGCAAACGAGCTCACCGTGCTTTCGTGTGCTTCTCACTCAAACGGAATGAACTCAACCGTTGTCCGGCCGTTTATTTATCGCTCTACGCCTATGTACATAGATTGATATTCTTAATTTAAATTTATTTTAACCTTCATATTATTCAGATAAAATCTTCAACACTTTATCGAGTGACATTTTAAAAAAATCACACAGAAAAACGGTATAACGTTGCTCTGGGATTTGAAAGCGCGTTATTTCTATGTATAGTTCGATTAGCTGAGCCCAGAGTCTGGCATTAAACAATATGGAGAATTAGCAAATTGGTTTTTTAAAAAATTGGTGAAAAATTAGTTTTTAAGCTATTTGTGAGGTCTATACAAGGGATCTTAGAACCCATAACTTTGTCTTTTCCACAGTACAGGAATCCCTTCATTTTTGGCACTAAATTCAAAAAGCACAGATATAATTCAACGTATAAATAAAGTTATTCACGTCTTTTGCCTCAAAATCACAACTTTAACATGATTTTTCGGTCCTTGTGGCGAAAAGTATATGGTCATACTCGTGTCTAAATGCACTATTCCATATCTGGACCAATGTACACTTATAGGTGAGATTATTAAGGAATTAGCAGAGCATGTGAATCAATTACCCTAGAGACTTTTAGAGTATGCGAAATGAGTCGATTTTTTTTTCATGTAATTAAAAGGTAATGAATTTTTCCATCTCTCTGTCGAGCCTGATTTTTCATTTAGCTGAATGCCTAAAATTGATAGAAAAGCTGAATGCCCAAAAATCATAGAAAATCGACAAATTTTTTTAATTTCATACAAACATAAAACTGATGTATAATCTTTCAGGTCAGAGGAAACGAAACGATTTTTTTTATTAAAGTTATTTTGTCACATTAACAATCGAGATCAACAGATCGAAAGGAGATTTCATTAAGTTTATTAAAAAAAAAAAAAAAACTTTCATTTGGTCCACCCTACTCTTTCGCGTATCATCTCCCTTTTCAGCGACCATTGTCTAAGATATAGAGAAAATTTCCCTCTCAAAACAAAATAAGAATAAAATAATGGATTTAAATCTTGATATTTCGATCTTTTATCTAAATAATAATTATTTTAATTAAAAATGCTCATTTACGTACGGCTTCTTTTTAAAATAAATTTTTTTAGTTTATTTTACAAAAATCCATCTATAGAAATAAAGCGAGTACCACGAATTATCGATCCTCCGTCTTCTCAGTGTACGTGGGTAACTAATGGGGCCTCTGCCTCTGCCAGGCCATACGGATCCCGTCATAATAAGACGGCACTGTCTGTGACTATGACGATGACGACGCCTCCCGCATATATATATATATATATATATATATATATATATATATATATATATATACACGGCAATAGAAAAGAGAGCGTCCGTTATAAATTGTAGTAAGTTGTAATAGGAGAGATGCCGATGCGTGTGCTTTATATACACGATATTAAAACGATACATAATATATGCTAAGCATAGAAACCGCATACGAAATGCATATATCTATGTATAGATTGGCCAAAGCGCCGCCTGCAAGAAGACTATTAGGAGTATCGGTCGTTTCTATATATATATTTTAAGCAGTTTACATACCTCACTGTATGCATATTTATTGCTAGCAGCGCTAAAAATATCAAATTGAATATCAATATCTGATGGTTAATCGTAGGTTTTCACATTTTAAAAACGGTAATACTCTAGGTGAGATATTTTAGTCCGCCAATTTGAATCGAGCAAAGAATTAATTCTGACGAAAAATTGAGATGGAGTTACGATGCCATAGGGATCAATTTGCGCCAAATTTGAACGACCCATATATATGAAATAAAGTTTGTATAGAAGCGTTGATTAAAAATATCGGATCATTTTCGATGGATCGACAAGCGCGGATGATGACGATTTATTTGTCAATCGATTTTTCATTTTGCAAAGATTTGCATAAGTTTGTACGAATGCTCGACAGGAACCTGCGAGTTTTACCGTAGGGAATGACAAAACTGGAGAATATTTTCAAGATTGTGTTACGGGACAATGTATTACATATAGACGAAGTGCTACTGATCAATATCACTTACAGAAAAATTGAATTTCATCTCCATTTGGCCAATTCATTGCTTTGCTACTGTCATTGTTATCGATTTTATTAAAAAAATTATCCAGTGAATTTTTCGAATTTGAGACCAATGCAGATGTTCACGAAAAAACTATCACTCAGGAAGATTCGGATTCGAGTGAAAAAGCAAAGAATCCATAGATTTAGTGCATTATATTTGACGTCAACCGTATATAACATATCATTCTATGTTTATTATACTTAATTGAGTTGATCAAATATTCAAGCATAATATATAACAGTATGGAATGTAAAATGTACATAATAATCAAATTTACACGTTATATCAAATTTATACGTCGGGCCTGCGGTAAACAACTCGGTAATATGATTTATTACAGATGTTGAAATGAATTTGTAGCATATTTTACGGCAAATATGACAGAGTCACTATCATCAGTGCACTATCTATTGTTATATCCACGGCAATACCCAGACATCGTAAATGTCTATTATAAGACATAATTGTGCCGTGCATATATAGCTTTTTTCCAAACAATACAGAAGAACGCAATTTATCAAGTTTCAGCATTCAGTAATAGAAAAGGAAAGGATTCTTTTTGTTCCATCAAATTATTCTAACGCCGACGAATTAGATTCCGATCTATCGTGAAAATCTGAAGTGCCCATGGCAAAGCTCATACCAGTCAAAGTTCTCCTGCAGCTTTCGCAGCATTTGGTGTAGCGATCGGAGGAGTATCGTTTACGATACTGTGGGATTTTCATATATATATATATATATATATATATATATATATATATATATATATGCCAACCAGTTATTACAGATCTTGTTAAAAACTTTAGAACGAAGCGGTTATAAATAAGGAAGGTCATCTGGATTATTTAATAATTAGTTTTAATTTTTTCTGAAAAATGAAATTTTTTATAAAATGTATGAATGAAGAAAAAAACTCCGGCGATTTATATAGTATATACGCGCGCACGCGCATGCACGCACACACACACACACACGCACACACGCACATACACGCACACAGTCACTGTTGTATAATGTAATGCGCAAAACACTCTCGATTATGGCAGGCATTTAACTTTATGCGGTGGTGATTTGAAACCGGCACACCAACGCGAGTAAGTATATATATATATATATATATATATATATATATATATATATATATATATATATACAAACGCGGATAAGTATATATACATTATAATGTAAGGAATGTGCGTTTCTTATCATAAAAACATGAGGCTCCTTTCTGAAACTGTCGTAAATATGAATCATTGGATATATTTAAAGAGGTTTTAACTTGCCAGGAATATGCAAAAATACATATATATATATATATATATATATATATATATATATATATATATATATATATATAGAGTAAAAATATAATTTCACGCGTTTCTATAATATTTTTTATTGTGTATAATATGGTTTAGAATTTTCTATACATATTTGTGTGAAAATAAAAGTATAATGCATAAATGATTCATAACATAAAGTTATTTTGAATATAAAGCATTTATCTGTTATAAAATAGTATATTAGCATCATAACTAATATTTTCTTCACCAAAATTCGACTTACTAGAACTTTTCTTTATAGGGTTTCTAATATAGGATAAACAATTTAGTTTAATATTAAAAATGTTCTATTAGAAGGTATATTAATATTTGCGCTCGGCAAAATAAAAGTAAATCTATACAATCTCTAGGCTGGATTATTCCTTTATTCAGATCATACTTGATAGATAAGTTATTTAGAATATGAATAATTTGACGTGACTTTTTATTTTAATAGGATACATTGCTGGAACAATGGAAGATTTGTGTGAAACCGTCTTAGATAATACCATACCTTGCACGAATTGTTGCATCAATTATTTTTTCCAATTACGTTCCATTAGAACGCATTTATATCGATACATTCCTCTTTTTACATTTCGGCCACTTCTGTTTTTGTATTTTTGTCTGAAATTCATCGAGCGCTGATTTTTCCTCGATTTGCTATATCTACGATACTCTTATTCGCTTCTCTGTTTATCTCGCGGATCGTTCCTGTTTTATCAATTACCGTCCTTCGCTTCGACTACTTCTTTGTAACATAGAAAGAATTATAGAATTAAAAAAATTTTTTTTTTGAACACCCGAATATTAAGTTTATAATGTAACTTTAATATTATGGTACTTATATACAAGTGTGTGGTGGTCAAGCAGGAGACATTTATAAATATATTTAATCATTCTCCGTCATTCTCTATGAATAAAAATGATTTGTATTTATCTTAAACTTTAATAATATAATACAACTATTTTTGTAATTTTTCAGCTTCATTTCTACTAGATGCACAAAGTATTTATTAATTTTCCTCTTAACGCAATGCAAGACAGACAGAGGGAGGGGAGAGAGAGAGAGAGAGAGAGAGAGAGAGAGAGAGAGAGAGAGAGATATGAAATCACACAGCCGCGCCGGGTTAAGCGGTGCGAGCGAGAGAAGTTTGGAAAGTTAATAAGTCGCGGATAAAATTATATTAAAAACAGAAAAAAGAAAACGGAGTGGCACGGCGGCGGCGGAGTGGTCGCAGCGGAAACAGACGCAAATAGACTGAATAAGGGGGATGAACTTAATTAAGGAATAGGCTTATACGATACAAACCGTCTCTCTCTCTCTCTCTCTCCCACCGTCTCTGTCCCTCTTTACTGTCTTTCTTTTTCTCCGTATATGTGTGAAAAAGAGCTCCGGCAGAGCAGAGAGACGAATACCGATGATGCGAGGTATTATTATTATATTTCACCCAAATTCTATAGAATTTTACGGTTTTAATCTAAGACATAATTTACGTATTATGAGCTATTTAATGAATAAGTCAAGGACGTGGTTATGAGGTGGGTCTCGATGGAAAAATTGCACTTTGTTAGAAATCAGCGTATGTTTTCATAGTCTCGAGTTTGTTGAATCCTCAACCGATCGAGAATTCGCCAATTACTCTTGCCCAAGTGTCTGGTGTGCGCGCGTACACGAAACGCCGTCTCGTGTCGCTTTCTAGCACGATTGACATTGCCGAGTAAAAATATCAGTTGTTTACTCGGGTGTATCTGTCGCCTATTAATAATGGGATAAAGAACAAATTATGACCGACCGGTTACTTTTACCCCTCAATTTTGGACCTTTATAATCGAGCATGCAAAAGGCTGCAATTGGTTTCGATTTAGGAACAATATGAGATTGATGTATTTTTGTTTTTTTTTTTTTTTTTTTTTTAATTAAATTTCAAATCGATCAGTTGAATTGTCCAAGTGCTCGGCTATATTTCATCTCAATGTTCGACGGCAATTACAGGGCTTTATATGGCCTTTTTCGCTTGGACTTGTTCCGGGCATTAAAACTGATCAAGGAGAAAGGAAGAAAACGTGACCTCCTAGTTGGAATAAAACTTTAAACATTGTCAATTTCGGCTAATGATTAATCATTAAAAGTAACAAGTAAAACGGCCCATCGTTAATAACATTATAATGATGTAGAAATTACGATTATACTTTTTGCCTAGTTAGCATCTTCTGTAAGTGCTCCTGCACGGGATAAAGATTACTTAAAGAAATTGAAAAAAATCAAAATGAAAATTTTAACGTAATCTTTTTAAAAACGCTACGTTTGTCGAAAATGACGTCCTCCCTCGCCCCATTGCATCAATCTAATGCTTAACGGTAAGGAAAATCACATTTATAATCACATCGGTTATTATTATCTTGATTCAATATTGTTGTTGTTGATGTTGTTGTTGTTGTTGAAGAGTTTTTGTTTTTTTGTGTTATTTTAGCGAACTGTAAATCGATAAATATATTAATATAGATCCTATTTTTGAATGGACGTGAAATACGTGTGTGTGTGTATGTGTGCATTTACAGAATCGTGAACGGATGTAAAAATTTTACAGATATTGTCGTGTATATAATATACGCTTAAAATAGCAAGAAAATATCTATGTGTGTATATATATATTTATATATATATATATATATATATATATATATATATATACACATAGGAGTATCCAACGCCGTATAATATTATGGAAAAGCGCTGAGAAACGCGCCGAAAGATATCATCATCCGACAAAGAGAAGTTGTAGACAGAAAAAGAAACGCAAATAGATTAATTTTAGAACAGGAAGGGGGAGGGGGGAGGTTGCGTTGGAGTGGCGCGAGTTTTGAACTTAATCAAGAGAGTGAGTGAGAAAGAGAGGGAGGGAGAGAGAGAGAGTGAAGCACGTGGTCCCACAGTCCCTCTGCCGTGTGTCTGAGTATGCGTGTCCGACGGTCGTAGTGCGCTGAGGAGAGGAAGTCAAAGAAAGATGCGAGAGAGTGCAGCGGTAACAGAGACAGCAAAGACAGTGGGAAAGGGAGAGAGAGAGAAAAAGAAAGAGAGAGAGAGAGAGAGGGGGGGGAAGGGCAAAATTGTGAAAGACGGAAAAAGGGAAGAGGAAAGGAGAGAGAAGAACGGTGAGAATCGTGCGCGGAAAGAGAGAAAGAATAGGAAGAATATTAGAGAGGGGAGAGAGGAGAGATCTTATGCGCCCCGCTTTTAGATGATATATATATATATATATATATATATATATATATATATATATATATATATATGTGATGGGGATAATGATGGTTATGAGAATAGGCGAGGTATAGACATTATAAAAATAATATGTGACTAATTTGAAATGAAAAAAATTACTATTCCTAATTCATGCATAATGTATGTACATATACATGTGCTAAATTCTAATAATGTAAAAACAATTTTTCCTTAGTATGATGAATGAGATCGGTGCGAAAATCTGCCCCGCCAATGCTAGAAAACACAGAGAGCGAATAGTCATTATTGTAATATCGTTACACTGGATAGACCGTCGATGATTCGCCGCTACTTATTGGCGTATAGTGAATATTTCATTGTTTTTTTTTCCCGTTTTAACAGCCAATGCGGGCGACTACTTTCGCGCTGATTGTAATTTCGAGTGCTCATGGTAATACTCTTTAAATTTGAATTATTGAAATGCACTGTAAATAGATCAAAGCAATACCGATTTTCTTATTCGCCGTATAGTTTTTATATCTATTAATATATATATATATATATATATATATATATATATATATATATATATATATTACCCCATTGATTATGTCCTGATCCTGGCTTCTAACAAAAATCAGACTGATCCGTCTGAAAATTTACGTCACCCGACTTGTTGATAAAAACTGTTTCTACCATACGGGGTGACGAGAACTTCCCCTCCTGCGACTGCGCTCCTGCATTAAAGAAATGCAAAATGCTGAATAAATCGGTATGCATTCAACGGTGGATGTTTCGATCTTGTGAAAGCCAAAACTTAAATTAAGTCCTCTCGCTAGGTGTGCGTAAGCTTAAAAGTCATGACAGACAAAAATAATCACAAAATGGAGGAACGATGAAAAAATAATAATAAAGAAAAAAACAAATTACGCGCGTTTTCCCCCGGGGATATTAACTCGTTTCTTATTGTTGTGACAAACGTTAAGTAGTAAAAGTCAAACAGTCCGGCGCGCACGTCGTGCGAAATATGTGTAACATTGTGAAGTTTATGGTGTAGCGCAATTTAAACGACGTTCACGTCATATCACGAGGTTACAATTGCACTGCGCTTCTATTTTAGCACACAAAGCGTTGAAATTTCACTTTTTTTTCCTCGACATTACACCGACAGAACAATTGTCAATCTTCGCCTGCACGTGTGTGTGTGCACGCGCGTGTGTGTGTGTGTGGGGAGCGGGGCGCATTTTCGGTACGCTACATATGATGCAATCATTGTCATAAGATCGTTCGTGGAGAACAACCGACTTCTTTCCCTTCCTCTTTTTGCTTCCTTTACACTCGATCAAAAAAACGCGAAAACTTTCATGATTGCGGTGTCACGGCGTTTCTAATTTAGAGAGGGGAGAGAGAGAGAGAGAGAGAGAGAGAGGAACAATGAGAGAGAGAAAAAACAAAGAGAGCCTCATTTTTCCGGCGCATCGTCAACACCCAATATGCCTTCCTCTTGCAACTATATATATATATATATATATATATATATATATATATATATATATATATATGTATATATATATATATATATATACACGCATACACGTACTACGCAGTCGTACAGTTGCGCGGGGGACTTTCGGAACCAAATACACAACAAAAAAGAGAAAAAAAAAACAAAAAAATAAATGCCGTGTCGCGTGCCGTCGGTGTACAAAACCTGGAGCGCTCGCGGCCAACTATATATATATATATATATATATATATATATATATATATATATATATACATGCCGGATAGCCGAAAATATATTTTTAGCCCTCTGTGTGTCGCCCTATCTCCCTCCCTCCCTCCCACCCTTTCTCAGTCTCTCTCTCTCTCTCTCTCTCTCTCTCTCTCTCTCTCTCATTCTCGCCCTCTCTAGCTGCCGTATGCATGAACCACGTGCAGGAGTCGCAGAGTTCAGCGGCTTCGCATCTCGCCCACTCGGTTGGAGAAAGAAAGAGAGGGAAACAGAGAGGGATAAAGAGAGAGAGAGAGAGAGAGAGAGAGAGAGAGAGTCATATAGCGCCCGCGCGACGACGACTCTACCGATTCCTCTCTCTATAAGTGCATGCAGTAGTCGCTCGCCGCGCCGCTCTGAGCCTCTCTGTGCTCTCTCCTTCCTCTCTTTCTCTCTCTCCAGCCTTCTCCGATTCTATCTCTCCTCGTTGCAATTTTCATATATATATATATATATATATATATATATATATATATACATATACGCGCATCCATCCATACGCAAATATCTATATATATATGTATATGAATAAACGCGTATCGCCCAGTCCGCGCGTGAAATGCGCGTCGGCGAATCGCTGAGAGCGCGAGCGCGGCAGCGCGGCGATCATAACGGCGACGCTCCCCGTCAGCGCGCGCGGCGCCGCCGAGTTTATTAATTTTTGTTGACAATCGTCGCGCCGCGCTCGTCCCGCGCCAGATCGACTCCGCGACCGTAAAGTACCGGCTCGTCTTCGTTTCTTTCCTCCGTTTTTGATTTTCTATTTTCTTTCAATACGCGGGTGGCGGCGGCGGCGCGGCGGCAGTGAGGCCGAGGGAAGAAGTGGCGCGGAAGCCGCGCGTCGCCGTCGAGCGCGTGCGGCGTTCGTGGCGCGCAGGAGGAACTCGTCGTCGGGAGCCGGAGCCGCTGCACTCGGCGAAGCTGGCCTTCGCCTCGCGTTGTAACTGGCGTCGAATCGAACGGATACGATACTGCGTATGCTTGTGCGCGTGTGGGTGCGCGCGGGCGCGCGAGTACGAGTACACGTACTGCACAGACAGGGAGATTAGATGATAATTCGTGTGCGTTTGTGTATATAAAGGATATATCGTAGAAGCACGAGGATGGACCGGACGATGTACGGGAAGATCGAGCCGGGCTCTTATCAGCCCTACAAGGTGACGGTGCAGAACAACGGCCTGGCACCGGGATGTAAGCGATTTTTTTCCTCATATACCCTATTAGATTTGCATGCGTATGCGCGCGTAGATATAGGCGTGCACGGTGTATATAGATATGCATAAAGTGGATGTATGCAAAAGGACCAATCGTACAGTGCTCATCGAGCCTTTTCTTACACGCGTATATATACACATTGTCTTTAAAACAATGGTAAAAGTTCGTTCGTCGAGCTGCTCGCGATTAAAAAAAAGCCTTCGCCAAAGCGATAGAGAGAGAGAGAGAGAGAGAGAGAGAGAGATAGAGCGAGAGCTATCTATATTTATTAATCCGTCGGCCGCGAAATATGCCCAAAAAGGGCAATGAAATAATTTAGCCGATCGTGTTGGAAGGCGCGCGCGCGCGCGCGTAGGCCGCCGTCTCGCAAATATCCGCGTGCGAGCGCGGCGTCGATGCAGCCGGTCGAGCTGCCCCTCTGGGCAAATATGAAAACCGCTGCGGATCCTTGGCTTGAAATATGCTGAAGGCGACAACATTGGCATGATTTCCCATCAAGTTCAAAGAATAGATTTGCAGAAAAAGCAGAACTGGGACGCGCAGCGGCGGCTCGGTGCCCGGCGACCGCGCCGCTTTTATGCAATTTGTTTGTATACAATTATTATAAGCGGGCGACGGGATGGCGGGGGTGGGGCGGGAATGCATTTTGCATTTTTATTCCTATCTGAATATGTAAGCGTTTTCCTTGTTGCTTTTTTTCTCTTCTTTTCTTTTCTTTTTTCTTTTTTTATTTAGATAGTGCACAAGAGCTTGGAATCTATTTTTGCTCAATGATAAAATTCATGCAAGAACCGCTCGACAATCCTAATATATATATATATATATATATATATATGAACATTAATATCACACACACGAATATAACAGTTAATACTGTATGCCATATACACATCGTGATGGAAATACAATTGCATTTCATGGCTCGATATTATAAAGCCTCCCCCCCCAAACTGCCTCCATCAGCATTCCGCTCTCCATCTTGCCCCGAGCGAGTTTATAAAACTGGCTGTTAACTTTGGACCATCGCAATTGTTTCGCTTGTTTAAAACTCATTTCTCTCTAAATATAGCCAAAACGTCATAATGCTTTAGATCATTTCCGATCTTAACTTTATTTCTCCACATCGCGTGAGTATGTGTGTATGTGTGTGCGTGTGGAATATTATATAAAGTATCATGACTATATTACACTTATATGCAAAGCGGAGCCGACTGCGCAAAAAATGGGATGGGAAACATTGTCATTGGAGCAGTCGTATACTAAATAGTTTTTAACGATACATATATATATATATATATATATATATATATATATATATATATATAAATCTATTAAACGAACAAATATTTCTAAATATTTCTATCGGTTTTACAGTCTTACTTTTTTAATAAACTAAAATAATATTATTATCATAATTACGATGGCAGTCGAACTGTCTTTGTTTATATTCGTTGCCGTAGAATCTGAAAAATATAATAGAAATGGATTTTCTCACTAAGGGACGAGCTGAGCTCCACCTTCAAGAAAAACTCTTTTTCCCGTCAACAACGTTTCAGGCAGTTCCGGCCTCTCATCGGTGACTGATTTCCCAGACATATTTTTATTTCAATACTTCAGGTTTTATATTTCAGATTGCACGGGGCTGATTATAAATAAGCGCCGTCTAACTGTCATCGTAACTCTATTATATGTTAGATTGTTCAAAAGTCCGATGAAAACATTTATTAGTTTTATTTATTTTGAAGGTTGAGGGAGCTAGAATTATATACATATATATATATATATATATATATATATATATATATATATATATAAATTTTTCTAAGCTAGAAATTCCACAAATCCAGTTGTTATATAGAAATAGAAAAGTATACTTCCCTTTCAGTACGTCCATATATTTAAATTTCTCTCTCTCTCTCTCTCTCTCTCTCTCTCTCTCTCTCTCTCTCTCTTCTCTCCGTTTCTATCTCTATATTCGACATCAGAACGGAATTTCATTCATAGAATTTCTCTTATCTCGATGCGTTGCGCGTGGCGCCAGCGTGCGCGAGCGTTCGGTAAAATCGTTTCATCTCGTCACGCTGCTTTTCTCGCGAAAATAGCCATTGGCTCTATATAACTGCACGCGCGATTCCGCGCGCGCGTATAAATATATATATATATATATATATATATATATATATATATTATATGTAGTATAGTATACTCCTATATAATAATTATATAAAATCTTACGGCGCTTTATTGGTGAAAAAAACATACATACTAGTAGGTTAGTTATAATTAACCGCGCGCGCGTGCGCGCGTGCGTGTGTTTCTCTTATACCTGAACATAGAAATGAATCATTACCAAGGGTTGTGAGAAAATTTTTTAAAATATGTTATTACCATGCGCTTATTGTAAGTGATTTGCTGTGATTAATTTCTGCGACAAAAAATAAACAGAAAACAAATCTGTATGCGTATGCATTTGCTACCTGATAATAATCATTGATTCCTGTAGTACTATAAAGTCAACAAATGAAAAAATCCCCGCGGGGAAGTGAAGCATTTTTTTTTTACCTTAGATTTTACTTATTTAAGAAAATGAATTTGACAGATGTTTTAATCATACGTGTGTTTATGCTTTTCATTAATATTTCTTTTTTATGGATCGTAAAATGTAAAGCAGAATTGAAATCTCTTTCGGGCGTCTTTGACGACGTCAGTATACCGAATGAAAAATTTGGTCTATTTCAATATAGGTGTAATGACCGTTGTGACGCTAAAATAACCATTGCGCGACAAAATAAGCGGCTACGATTGAATACACAACATACAGGCGTAACGATTCTCAAGTTCTTTATACGCGTCCAAAAAAAAAAAAAGAAAAATAAAAAACAGTACAATGATTTTTAATTCGCCGCTCGTCTTAACATTCGCGTATAGACTAATTATATACGCGTTCAAACCTACCTTACGAATGTATACATAATTCATACATTACGTTGATCGTGAACGATTCGCATACATTAAGTTGCTGGTATTTATGAGGATTCTATAGACCTTATACATTAATGACGGCCGTTATAAATTGTTGCCAATTGCCGAGATTGCCTGAACGTTCGTGTACCCGCGCGATTGCGCTTGATTGAAGAGCGACGCCACGCGATTATGATCGTCAGGGGAAAATGACAACTGCTTCTGTCTTGAATTTAAAAGTTGATCGTATCAGTCGGTCGAAGCTTCGATCGATTTACTTTTAAGGAGTTTTAATCGGGGCGAAGTGTTTCTGTCGGCCAAATCTATGATAGGAGAGAAAATATCCTACGGAGTCGCATATAATGCATGGAATGTTGGCTTGGAGTTTTACCTAAATGAATAATATAACGATTATATAACGTATTCTAACGAGGAAAAAATTTAGGCAGATTATCGGATTATTATGTGAGTTTTTTTAACGTACTTTAAAAAGATCAGCTGTAATTCTGTATAAAGGAATTTTTATGAATACATCAAGGACTAGTAAAGATATACAACATTTTTTCATTATTATAGTATAATTTATTATAATATAATATAATATCATTAATGTAATATTATTATATTACTATATTTTATATATATATACTTTTGAATAAATTATTTTACGAGAGAATAAATCGCGAAAAAATTGTACGTACATAACTTAAATTATCCAATTTATAAAAACAGTCCTATAGGCTGGCAATTCGTTCGAGAACAAACGCGACGTTTCCAAACAATCGCTTTTTAAAAGCTTCGAGAGTAATTTTCTCGACTATGTATGGTAGAAAATAAAAAATTTAGTACCGTTAAATTTGTTGTTCTTCTTCTTCTTCTTCTTCTTTTTAATATCGTCATTGCTTTATCCCAATCGATTATATAAAGGGAACGCTTTGGTCAAATTCCAAATTCAGCCCTCGCGAATTTCGTTATCGGATCGGCGACTTTTAGTTGCCCGTGCGGCCGGCGAAGCGCGAGTGATCCGCGCGCGACTTTAATGCGCGCCTAGAGCGTGGCTTCAACGCGAAGGGGAGGGGGACGTCGAATAATATTGGGACATACCGAAACGTCCAGATGTTCAGGATATACTACGTGTCGTTAATATTATACATTGATTTATATATATATATATATATATATATATATATATATATATATATATATATATATATATATATGCAACTCGCACGGCAGTAGGAGAAGTTGGTGGGGCATGGCGGGTACCCAAAATTGAAACGAGCCCTGCCGTATCAATTTTGAGTTTAAATAAAAGTCAAAGGGCGTAAATTGTAGTCAAAAGCTTGTACTTTAAATTGACCGTTCTGAAGACAATAAGAAAAAATAAATTAAAATGAGTGTTATTAAATTAAATACATAGCCTCGGTAAATGGACGTTTTCCTCACCCGGGGAGTACGAGCAGTACGGGGAATTAAAAAATAATTATGTATTTGTAAGACGACAATTTTATAAATATATTAATTTAACATATAAATATATTCTTTTGATAAAAATTCGGGTTTAAGCATATTTTTATGCATCGTACACAAACGGGAAACATGTAATAATAAATTTATTTATAGTAGTATATTTGAACAGATCCATAGTAGTGCACAGAATAATTTTAGTTATTTTAAATGCAAACAGTCTGATTCTGTTTTACGATTGGTTTAAGAAGATTATTTTTGATTTAAGATCATCTCAGCAATTTTATGTAACATTTTTTTTAAAGCTATATAGAATTAATTTTGTCCATGCTGCAACGATTGAAAAATGATAGGTAGCGCACTTTTTCAGCTAAAATTTCTAATGAAAGCAGATAAAAGTTTTATAAAGTATTTTTATTGGGAACTATTGTAAAGATGAACTATGTATTGGGTGTACAAAAAAGGGAATGCCGTGTTTTTATAAAGAAAATAAGAATTTATTGTAAAAAAAGGTACAAATAATGTCATTTAAGATATTGCCCATCACTTTCTACTACTTTGGCCATCTTTCGGGCAGCAAGTAGATACCCTGTCTAAAAAATTGCTCATCTTTTGAGGCGATCCACGAATCGACCCATTTTTTCAATTCCTCGTAAGAAGTGAAGTTATGCTCAACCAGACCATGAGTCATCGGCTAGAATAGGTGGTAGTCTGAAGGAGCAATGTCTGGTGAATACGGCGGGTGGGGTAGAACGTCCCAATTTAGTGCTTCTAACGTTTCCTTTACGAATTTTGCAACATGTCGCCGAGCGTTGTCATGCTGAAAAATGACTTTATCTCGTGCCTTTTGGCATATTATCGACGTTTAATCTTCAATGCTCGGCTTAATTACATCAGCTGTTATTGGTAACGTTCCTCGGTGACGGTTTGATTGTGTTGGAGTAGTTCGTAATAGATTACTCCAAGCTGATTTCACCAAATGCACGGCATTAGCTTCTTGCAATGAATGTTTGCCTTGGCCATCGAAGTAGAGGCATGCCCGGGCTTACCCCGTGACTTCGTATGCTTTGGATTGTCGTAGTGAATCCACTTGTCGTCTACCGTCACGATTTTGCCTTTTGAGCAATTGTTCGCAAGCGAACAAGCGACGCTCGACGTCTCTTAGCTTCAGTTTTGAAGGAACTCAATTTCCTTGCTTTTAGACTATACCTAGGGTTTTGAGACGTTGTGAAATAGCTTGCTGAATCACTCCTAACTCTTGTGCAAGTTCTTCTTGCGTTTGGCACGGATCTTCCTCCAGTAAAGCTTCCGATTCTGTGTCACCATACACCACTCCCGACAGATTCTCTCACTCAAATTAATATCACCATATGCTTCAGCTGCAGATTGCTTTAAATGAAAGAAGTAAATTAACAATTCCCGCAAATGACGCTTACTTGGCTCAAAATTTTAACATGATGAAAACTAAGTGATGCTCGCAAAAGTCAGAGGTATTAAAAGGTTATACTGTTTCTCAATGTCAACATGTACTATACGACTTTTTGAAGCTGACAATTTCGATGTTATCTTATCGATGGCGCCACCTTTTCAAAACGGCGGATACTTATTTGTACACCTAATATCATTTTACGACAGTTAAATTATTGAAAATTATCGATTAATTTTGTTATGATAGCGATGTATACTTGACTCGATAGGCCCGTCGTGTCTCCACCATCTCCTACTACCGTTAAAGTATAGTAGAGCGCGAGTTTAGTCGCACTTGACTTCGGCAGTACTTTCATGTTTCAACGTCACAAAAAATTTAGTGACAAAAAGTTTAAAAAAATTAAAAAATAGTCATTTTGCAAGTATTAAAAATAAATTTGTGTTGTCTTATATAATACATTCGAAAAGATTATTGAATGGATTGTATCAAATCTATTAGAAAAATTAAAAAAAAAAAATTATTATAAAAGTGAGAAAAAGTGAAAATAAACTTCCCAAAATTGTCCGATTTCTTAGAAAAATTTATAGAATAAATAAGTTTAGGAAGTATTTTTATTGATTACTCCTGTTATACTATAACTGGTTTGTATAGAATTATAAAAAAGTTAAATTGCATATAATTTATTACTTTTTATAATAAATTAATAAATTATTCATTTTTTCCCATTTATTTTCACGTTAGAAATAAAACTGATAACCTACAACAACATAAATATGTACCTTAAATTTTGAATAGTCGTGGGCACTTAACCTATTTTCCGGCGACGCATAGTTATATGCAAACGACTAGAAATCTGCGAAACTTCATTTTCATTCATTTATTACTCAGTTTGTACGGTCGCTAAACTACGGCTTTTAAATATTTTTTAAAATATTCGTTTCTTCCACAACTAATAAGCTGCGAGATCTTAGCGAATTCTAAAGCGATAATTTTTATGCAATTAAGAGTTAGAGCGAGGAATCCGTAGATTTCTGATAATTTGAATCTTTATAACTTTTCCTTCACATTTCAACGCCTGTCCAAGCATTAACGGAACTTTCTTTAACGCATATATGCCGGCAGACCAAATTTCAGAAAATTCTGAGTGGTCGGACATTTGTCGGTTGCGCTCTCTTAAACGAATTATTCTCA
The DNA here is from genome assembly GCA_018907035.1 of Sycobia sp. Sy_11. Classification (NCBI taxonomy): domain Eukaryota; kingdom Metazoa; phylum Arthropoda; class Insecta; order Hymenoptera; family Epichrysomallidae; genus Sycobia; species Sycobia sp. Sy_11. Next base: position 2,534,326 of record JACCIC010000021.1, read on the forward strand.
TTAGGATTTTAAATTAGCAGAAATATTAATCAGCGTCTTTGATTGATTCATGTCCATGGTAGGTCCAATTTACATGCTTTTTCTCAACTATACCTAATTTACATGTACGTTCCTAGAGGTATGTAGTCATAAGTTTTGTATGCAATTGAATAAAAACAAAATTACGCGATAATGAATTCATTATTGGTCAAAGTGAATTTTCATCTCGAGGACTATGTATGTCAATAATTTTATTTATAGGCATACGTCATTTTGACACATTGTCACTGTAAACGTAAAAGTACATTCTAATTGAAAAACGAAAATATCCGCCTCTGTTCCCTGCTCTCGGAATTGTGCAGTATATAATTTCTGATCCTCCACACACATACACACACAAACGCGCGCGTATATATTTATGTATATATATGTATATATATATATATATATATATATATATATATATATATATATATATATATATAATTGACATGCGGTAAACCGCGTAACAATTTCAAGTTTTCACAGGAGGACATCCGTCGAGTTTCTCCCCCTACAGGTTCTATATATTATTTCCAGATTATTTAGTTATATATTTGGCATGTAATAGAGAATTTTAATTATTTATTTATATATCCATGTGCTTTCATCGCTTGCGTCGAGGAGGGAAAAAATTCCTTATTATATATTGTAGCGTGAAATCTGTTACGGATGTACCCTGGAATTGGTATGGCGAAATTCAATGGGTCCGAGCGCTGAGTCATTTTCTATTCGCCTCTTCTTTATATAGAGTTCAATGAGCTATATGTGTATATATGATGTATAATAACTGCATTCGACGTATTTGGTTATGTATTGAGTCGAAGAGATCGGTAAAGCAGGCCAACAAGGTCGTATGTACCTTCATTTAAACGAAAGTCATATATATATATATATATATATATATATATATATATATATATATATATATAATTTTTGCGCTTACGGAACCTTTTTTTTGTCCAGGCGAATAATGATACGTTTGACAGTTTGAAGTATGTTGTCGACGGCTATAAATCTGCGCGAGTTCATATGCTCTCACAAAATCAAGGGAGTGAAATGTCAATTCTGCGATGTGACTTGTCGTTGGGACAGAATCGAGCCGTTTCACAACAGAGAGCGAATTAGGAGTTTTCTAAAGAGTTCGCCTGATAGGACGCATTATAGGTCTCGTATAAATCGATCTGACAGATGGGCTACCAATTTATAGATTATGATGTGTGTGTGTGTGTGTGTGTGTGTTTGAATTTTCATTGCATTATTTATTTATTTATTTATTTATTACATATTCTGGGGATTGCATAATCCTTTTACTACGGCATACGAATTAGTGAGCTTAATTCTCGATCCCCGAAAAATCGGAAACCACTGTTTTATAAAGTACATCAGACCGAATTCCAATTATGATATTCCAGTTATGTATGTACATGTCAATCAATCCATTTATGTAATAGACGCTTGCATGCCGAAAGAATTCCGTCGCCCTCCGATGACAAATCCCGCGAATCTCCGTTATCATTTTATACAAACTCATTGGTGATACGAAGCACCGTTTATGATATAGCGAGACTATTCCATCTTGTAGCGAAACTAGATATGCTGAAATATACTCCAGTACGGTGTTAATTGGTTAATTTTTTCTTCTTCTATAATCTCAAACCTTTAAGGAGTATCAGTTTAATGCCGCAATAATACGATCCCGACTGTTGCAAGTTTCACTTTTATGGCAAAGATTTTGAATTCGAGCATTTCAAAATGTTTATGTGATTCTATTGAAAATTCCCGGCGAAGGGATGGCCAATCGATTATCTCAGCATTTTAATGGAGCCTAAATTTCGTTCCACTCTCGCGGTGTCGAGAATACGTTCTTAATTCGATACGTCGAAAAGATTAATTTAGCGCGCACGCGTATTCGCGCAGTCGCACATTCGCGCGCGTTCGCGTAAGGTCTCTATATGAAAAAGGCGGGACGCGAGGCGCGTGAAAAAGGAACGAAATATATAGAGAGGAGAACTGGCTTCGCGCGCACGCGACTCATTGTCATTGCCCATTAAAAATTCAGATGAAATCTACATACTTCCTCTCTCCTCCTCCTCCTCCTCATCCTCCTCCTTCACCTCCACCTCCTCGTAATAAATTATTATAATGCGCGCACGAACGCGCGAGCGCCGCACAGGCGCGCATTGCTTTATCGCCGGCGTTAGGCGGCGCTGCGCGTGTATATTACACGGCCCCGCGGGTGCGCGACGTGTGTACCGATGACGTCAGAGAGTACGAGCTCGATCGCTAACGATCTCAGGGCCTCCCGCGCCTATTACGTACGCGCGCCCATATACACACATACATGCATATATATATATATATATATATATATATATATATATATATACAGAATATGTAACTCGCCTCGTCTCTCCGAAAGGCTCGTCAAGGCAGCAGCATCAGGGAAGAGGACGACGACGACGACGATGACGCCGACGAGATAGAGAGCGAGATACAGAGAGAGAGAGAGAGAGAGAGAGAGAGAGAGAGAGAGAGAGAGAGAGCGAGCGAGGGAGACGCACATAATACCGGACAAAAAAAGAAGGGAATCGGTCCCAATAATGTGTTGGAGAACTTGTTTCAGTTTCCGATTCGACGCCCGTGACGTCGGATCGTTGAATTTTTCGACCGTGCGGTATAACGCGCGCCGTTGTTTTTTTTTCGCGTCGATCCTCATCATCCGACGTTATTTGTTCGCCGCCATATCGTCGGCGGTCCTTGCTGAGTACACGGATTTGCGCGCGTGCGAAGATAGAGCAAAAGAAATAATAAAAAGAGAAGGTCCAAGGTAAATGTTACGATCTGTTCCGTCTGTATATTATGCATGTTATGTATATTATTATGTATGTTCCGAAAGGCGAACTCCATAACACTTTCATTGATTTAATAATTTGTATTCTACATAGATATAATGGTATATAGTATAAGTTTGTAGCGATTAAACTCTAGAGGGATTTTAGCCCTCGAGCGTAAAACAATCGCGGGATTCTAATAAGACCGCTTGCGCGCGGTTCGTTGGAACTATATATCATTAATTTCGGTGTGAAAGTGTATATATGTATATATATAACGAGCAAATTTAGTGCGTCGCTTCTTAATGCGTCAACGTAGAAATAAATGTGAGTGCCTCTCTCTCTCTCTCTCTCTCTCTCACACACACACATGTGTCCGTCGTTTCGGTTTCGTTAAGTAATTCGGCGAAGCAAGGAAGTATAACCACCAGACCAAATAGGAAAGAGACGCCCAAGAGGAGGCGGACTAGGATGAAAGTCGTAATGGACTGATTAATGGTATGGATGGTGAAATAAATGGGGTGAAAATTGGAGAATTATAGCATTAGAATATATATATATATATTTTTTTTTTCTCTTTCTTTTATATATATACACAATAATATATCATTTATTTCCTCAGTTATTTTTCACTTTATCTTCGAATATCGAGGGCTTTACTTATGAAGTTATGTACAAATATATTGTTCAACATTTTCTTTTATTTGTTGTCATTCACTTAATAGTGCATTGTATAAGTTTTTACATTATATAGACTTTTTTTACTACGGGTAAAAACAATAAGTAACAGATGTATTTAATTAACATTAAAATTCATATCATTTGCGAAACAAACTAATGAATAGGTTAAAATAATTTAGATTTTTGATTGCGGTTACTACCATTTCAAAACTTCAAGGATAAACTATAAAAAGTAAAATAGAATACAGTCACCTACTGGTCAGTAGAACTATAGGTGACACATTCCTAGATGAATAAAGATCTGTAATTTGCAAAAAAAAAGAAAAAAAAATAGTAATAAAAAAACGACAATAATCGAAATAGATTAGAAGGATCTATTTCTAATTATGAAAACTATTAAATTCTTAATGTTTGCAATAAAAGTAAAATTAATTAAACGACACAGATATGGACGTAGTAAATTACTCATATTTCCATGTACATGAATCACTTATAGTAAAATCGTTCGAGCAGATCGAACGACGTTTTTTAAAGCAGTTAAGATAACGTAAACTTTAGAATGACAAAATAAACAGGTAACTCGATTATATTCTTTTTTTTTTTTGATACTCTATCCTTCAACGCTGGTTCTCTATTCTCAACGCCGGTAACCAGGACCAATTCTACTGATTATTAATAAATTAATTTCTACGATAAGGAGATATTCGGTACTTAATGGTCCGATGAAATTGTTGGTGCTCAGTTTTTAATAGAGAAATAGATCGAAATCCAATAAAAACACTTGATTATTGTTTCGCAAAATTACATGTAATATATTTGATATTCATACTATATAGTACTAATTATCGTATAGTCCTCACGAAAGTGCATAGGATGATACTTGGAACATAAGTAAATATCTCCAAAAATTTTGGGTATGTAAGTTGAAATTGAATCGAATGCATACCATCGGGAACAGTAAGACTCTTACGAAAAGTATGAGAAGCCGGATTGCAATTTGGACGGGTGTTTTCGATTACGAAATAGAAAAAGAAAAAAGGATAAAAGTATCGACTATCCTTCGTCTTTTCTATAAAGAACAATATAATATGGAGGATCCATTTGTGAAAGCGGCAGGATTTGTAAAACAAGTCAGCTCAGATGTATTCCCTCCCCCCCCCCCGACGTTGACGAATGACATCTTCTTCGGTCGAACGAGTCCTCCTCATCCTACGAAATAACAAATCGACCATTCGAATTAACATCTACGCTACTCCTGTCCTCAACTGAAGGATTCGCAACTGTATGTTACGCTTATCTTCGTGAAATTCAGTCAGGCAAAAGGCTCAATATCTCGAAGTATTCGAAGCGACTCGTACACCGAATTCAATGGCATAGAGATGTCTCGTTACGTAGTTTCGACGCTGTACGAGTGATCGGTGGTGGTGGAATTTTACCTCGATATCCTGCATCCAAATGCTAGCTACACCTGTAGATAATGAGCGATTGGTTGTATAGGCTTGGACGAAATATCCTTGATTGTACGTTCTAGTACGTATAATGGAGGCCGTTTATGTGTATACCAGAATCATAATGGATATATAAAGATGTTTATTGTTGATATATCCTATTTTGTTGTTTCTTAAATACGATGTTTACTACGATATTTATACAGATATTCAGGGTGTGAGGAAAAAATTACAATTTGGACACATGTATACTTATTTGTGTACGGACATAGTAAAGACGAAAGGCTGATTCCCATGATAAATAATATGTATGAGCTGTATAATGTAATATTAACATATAAACAAATGTATATAATAATAATTAATATATGTTTAAAAATACGCAACCTAAGCTTCCAAGTTAAAATATTACGTCACAAAATTATTTACACGCTTGAACGAAAAGTCCATTTCTGGACCAACTGGCTTCAATGCGGTACGCAAATAATACCATACGATTTTGGGGGGCTCGCGTAAGGAAATTATGGAGTATCTATGAGAATGATCAAAGACGGCTTTCCTTGGAACGGTCGGTGTTCCTTCGGTAATTTCCGGTAAACGTTTTATTAGCAGGCGGCAGAACCCTCGTAATTTCATACGGCGTACCCAGGGCTGTTAAGCGCAGCTTATACGTACCTGTCAATGATACTTTTAGGAGAATAAATGCCAAGAACAGGCTGAGTAAATAATAATAATAATAATAATAATGATAATGATAATAATAATAATAATAATAATAATAATAATAATAAAACAATTATTAAGAATAACAATAGTAATATCCACAAGGGTTCGGAGTTAAGAAGCAAGGTACAATAGTCGCATTCTAAATTTACTCTAGCTTCTTGCATTATTATACGTATCATTTTTTTTCGACCAGAAAAGAAAACCCGCGAAGGCGGCTCTAACTGCGCCCTAATGGTAATTATATAATTGGTCATGCCCCCTTCCCTCAATACACATAGTACAAACACTACACACATACATATATATATATATATATATATATATATATATATACATGCGCGCGCACGCGCGCGCGCGTGTGTGTGTGTGGCGCGCATCTTCACGCGCGCTAATCATCAGTCGTATAATAATATAATTGCTTCTCTCCGGCTTTTTTGTCGCTGCGACGTCTCTGCAAACTCCTCCTTCGTCTACCGCACCTCCGCCTCCCCTCCCCCTGCCGCCGCGACGCCGCTGGAGCTCTTTTTCGACCCTCCTTCGCCGGCGGCGCGGCTGGCGACGCTCCAACGGACCGATGCGCCACGCCGTGGTCAGGGCGCTTACGTCGCGCGGAGAGCCGCGTAACCCGGCGGAATTCTCGGTCGTCTAGATCGAGGGCTGTCTCTCTCTCTCTCTCTCTATCTTTCCGTCTGCGAGATGAGCATCTTTTTTTCTTCCTCTTCTCGCCCTTCTTCATCCTCGCCTCCTTCTTCCTTCTTTAGCCCTGGTTTCTTTTTCTCTCACGGAATGATTGATCGCTTTGTTTGTTTTCGCACTTTCGATTCGCCGGCTAAAATTGCCGCGCGCTGGCGCTTGCGGCACGACGACGCGCGGGCGATTCTCTTTGACCGTCGGGTACATGCATGCGTGCGTGCGTGCGCGCGCGCGCGCGCGTGTGTGTGTGTGTGTGTGTGCGCGCGCGCTTTGTTTTTCGTCTTATTATGGGAGAGACTCTGCGTTCACTTAGAAGTTATATATATATATATATATGAAGATCAAAACATTAAAGCACCAGCAGTAGATTAGAAATTTCTTAAATTACTTTTTGTTTTTTTTTCCAGAAACTTAGAGAATTTTGATAATTCAAATTATAGACCCGTTCGAAAATTATCATTTACTCTGTATTGTTTTATTCAAAAAATCTGTTCGTATGAAAAAAGCGTAAATTTATATTTTCATTTCAAGAGGTTATTCGCTCCTATAAGAGGTCAACGACCTTATGCGTATACGAAATGAGTCTACGAAATCATATATATGTAAATGAAAAAAAGAAAAAAATAAAGTACTCGAGGAAAATTATCGAAATAAGTTGGGAATCTCGCGAAATCCTGAATAATCGTTTCGACTATTATATACTCTTTCAAATTAATAAATATTTTTATTGGTCTTCCAGTCTTTATACTATAATATATTATATTAATTTATTGACAGTCAGGCTGTCCTTGTTTACGATCATCCCCGAAGAATCTGAAATAGAATGTACTACTAAAAATTCAATAAAATCAGATTAAAAATTAAAAATAATAAAAATAAACTGTATTCTATGTTAGCAGAGGATAATCTGACCGTCCCCAGCAGTTCTACCACCTTAAATTTCAATTTATCTTTTTCAATTTTTCATTTTTCATACTATATATACTCCTTCGATACGAATTGAATACGTCAGGTGTCCCATCGGATAATTTTACCTTTATCTACAATCTACAATTTTATACAACTTTCAAAAAATTAACTCCAAGTAATTCTCCGTTCTCTGTATAAATTTCATTAATTCGATCGTCCCTTTACATTTCCCTTACCCGGAACCATTCGCACATTGGCCGATAATAATTCACGTATCCCTGTGGAGGCCTTTCGAATATGCAAATCTCGACCGACATGGGTGACAAATTGATCGGCAATAAACAAAAAACAAACAAATCACGCGTAAAACTGAAACGCACTGAGCTGTACGGAGAGTTAGTTTTATTTAACGCACGAACGTATACAGATCGGAGCGCCGAATCGAGAATCGGCCGCTGGCCTTAGAAAGTGTCTCGAGCGGAAAGCTGTCGTACTGGATCAATAATCGCAGTATATCGCGCGCGTGTGTGTATGTATATATAATCATATATATATATATATGATTTACTTGGCGAAGAAATAACACATATTATAGCTGTCATGCAGATGGAAATTGTCGGAATATTCGATTATATTTTATACTCACACACGTGTTTGACAAAGGATGCTTCGAATCGTTTGATAACGCGTTTAACGTTGAAAAATTAGGTCGTCCGGTAGAATATGTAATGACTCTGACGAGGATTTTTTCTCTTTTTTCTTATTGTTTTGTTTTTTGTTTTTGTTTTTTTTTTTCATAACGCGTGACTTGAGAATGTACCCGATTAGAAGGTGAGTCGATCGATTGTACACGGCGCCGCCGGCCCGTCGAACGAGCTCAATGCGCGAGCGCCGAAAAATCGTCGTTCAAACAATTGTGGGTCATTAATTAGCTCGGCCTATTCTCCGAAATGCAAACGGTTTCGGGCGTATGTGCGCTCGCGCCTCTCTCCCTAACGCCCCGTACCCCTTTACCTCGTTACGAAGAACAATTACAAATATATAATATATATATATATATATATATATATATATATATATATATATATATATTAAGGCCATGAGCGGGCCGCCAGGGTCTTTTCCTCAAAGACAGTTTAATTGCTCTCAAAGCTAATTTCGGTGCGCGTGCCCGCGTCTAATTCTCTCTTCGCGTTCTGGCCATCGCAATCGCATTGATGGTGGTGGTGTTATGAGGGGGGGGGGGCGGAAGATCCGGACCGGTGTTGAGAAAATCCGCTTCCTAAATGGTTACGGACGAACACCCACGCATATATATATATATATATATATATATATATATATATATATATAGAAAATATAATTAATAAAAAGTAAGAATCTTCATTTTCTTTTCTATTGATTTATATGTTTGTTTACAAAATTCATATGTAATAATAGAATTTTTAAAAACAGCACACACACACACACACACACACACACACACACACGTTCGAACATTTTCCTATTTTTCTCCGAACATAAACATAAAATTAAGAATTTCTTAAATAAATTTTCATGCGCGCGCGCGCGCGCGTGTGTGTTTGTGTGCGAATGAACAAACTCTCACGTATATAGTATGCGACAAGGCTAGAGAAAGCCCGTATAGGCGGGCGCAAGGCTGAGCGCAGCCACACTAATATCACTGACGTATTAAACCCGGTGCGCGCTTTTCGTTTGTCTCTCTCTCTCTCTCTCTCTCTCTCTCTCTCTCTCTCTCTCTCTGTTCCTCTCTCGCTCACTTTTTTAACAGTGGGCGTTGCACGAATGCGTGGTCGGCGTATATAATAACCTGCCGCATTTACCTGCATGTGCACGCTCGCACATGTGTGTAATAATCCTTGTTATCGGCTATCTCTGCGTTGCCCCATCGGGTATTATATAAAATTAGTTCGTTCTCCTATATATATATATATATATATATATATATATATATATATATATATATAGAATTTTTATGATGCCAGTTGATTAAAGTCGAATGAAACGCCTTTTAAAGAGCGTCCGTTCTTGGATGGAAGACGCGAATTTAGCTGTTACATGCCTATAATATATATATATATATATATATATATATATATATATATATATATATATGCGTAATTAATAAGATGTACTCGCGATGTACGATACCCTGTACGATATACTCGCTCTATAATTGTAATATAATATGTGCGATCCTATAAATGCGCGCACATTAAAATACTTTCGAGATATTGATTCACGGATTTCAAACACGGAAATCAATAAATAAAGCAAAAAGAAGATCATTATGTGTAAGTTAATTACTTTTATTATAGGAATTATATAAAGTTAACGAAGTTGTACGTATATATGCATTTATATAGCCTCCGATAATTCTTAAAGGCCTTTTTTTGTAATTCCTTTACTGATAATTATAAATCGAACGTGAATTTCTTATGTTTATGATCATTATTATAAGAAAGTTATTATAAGACAATTCTAGAAAAGTTATTATCCTAAAGTATTAGAGGAAAAAGAAACTTATAAAGAACTTAAAATAGAAAAATGCGTTTTTCTGGAAACTAAGTATTATGCAAGGTTTCATTTGCATTATTGAAAAAAATACGATATAGTATGTATATTCGGAAAAATCAAATGAACATTTTCAATCCTTAATACTTTAATTTTTTTTTTTTTTTTTTATTCGGCCCATTAATCTACATTACGCTTATAGGCATTCGCCGCGCGTTATAAACACACAAATACAGATGGCGCCTATATATAGACATCTTATAATTTGAGTATATAGTCTAAAACGGTAATCTCAACGCGATCACCGCCCCGATGGCGCGCATTTTCATTCCATTATCCTTTGGCTTGCTCTCGGGCAAGGAGCGGCGATTGGCTTAGCATTCGGCGTGCATTTGACGATCTATCATTTCCATATATTACACATCGGACTTTATGAAAATGCGCCTCTATCCAGGGTCGTCGATAACGCGTCAATTATAGTTGTATCTTGCGCGGGTGGTGTGTGTGTGTGTGTGTGTGTGTGCGCGCGCACCCGTCTGTGTGCATATATAAACGAAAAATTAAATATGCCTCTATAGTGTACGAGGCAAGTCGCGTGGAGAACTGGAACGAGTCGATTGCGATCTATTTTCGGGGACTCTACCGAGCTGTAACCGCGTCTCTATTATACTATATGTGGTACGGTGTAAAGAACACTTGTTTACGATTCCGGATATATAATGCGTAGAAAGCAGTTTGTAATAAAAAAAAATTTATATATATATATATATATATATATATATATATATATATATATAAATGTGTCACGTTTAGTAAATTCCTCGATTTAATAACCTACTTAATTGAATCTTTATAAACAAATACTACAGAGTTAAAAATCTGCAAAAAAGGCTTTATAAATAACACGATATACTAATATTTCTGTAGAAGATAGACTTTTTATCAAATTTTGATATCGACGAAAATAAAATTGTATACATTTACCTTATATTATATTTTTATTTTAGTTTTTTCAATAGAACGATATTTCAACATTTTAAAAGTGTTTGATTTATCGTAACAAAATAAAAATAACTTTATTCTTATTTTCAAATAATAAAAATAATGTTACAAAGGCAACGATCGAACAGTTTTGCAGGGATTGTGTTCTGGGGATGAGCGACAGCATTAAGATCCCGATCTAAATTTGTAGAAAACTAGTCGATTCTTCGAGTCTCTTATTAATCGAGTGATCTTTGTCCAAATTTCAATTTATGTCACGCATTAGTGCGAAATTTTTTAATCAAGATAATGTGGGACATTTTTCATAGTATCTCTTGTGTCTGTGTGCGCGTGACAAAGATCGAGCAAGTTTACAATTTATCCTCTACGCTGGGATGAATTGTTACACATCACGAGGATTCACGACTAAGATTTCGATAATGGAACCAAAGTCTTGAGTTCATTCTATATGGATAAAGAATATTTTATTTTTTTTTTTATATTTTTTTTAATATTTTTTTTTCGTTTTTTAGAAATTTTGCATGATTTTCCTGATGCTCTTTGAAGGCAGCTTAATATTATCGTTAAAGTTAATAAGTTAAAATTAGAGAATTCGTAAATTTTTCTTCAACTGCATGGAAGTTCGATGTTTTTCGACAGTGAATTCGTAAAAGTTCGTTTTTTACAGCGGGCTAAGGAAAATTCTGTGAAAATCAGGGCATGACACTTCGTATATTTTCAATTAAACCGCCATGTTAAAACAAGACGCGCATCATACTTTATAGGCTTTTCCGTTTTACTCACATTGCATTAATAAATATTTTTATTGGTCTTACAGTCTTTAGAATATCATATATTAGTTCAAAATAATACAGTCAAACTGTCCTTGTTTATGTTCACCCCAGTACGATCTGAAATGAACTTATTACTACAATAAATTATATCAGAAAATTCAAAATTAAAAATAAAAATAAAATTGAAAATAAAAATAAAAATAATAAGAGCAATATTCTATGTTAGTAAAAGACAAGCTGACTGCCCCCTCAGCACCTTAAATTTAGAATCACCTTTGGTGTCCGACGTTTCGAACCGCTACGGTTCATCCTCAGGAACTAAACTATTTTAGCTAATATATTATATTATATTATAAAGACCGTGAGACTGATAAAATTATTTATTAATTTCATTCGGAACAGTCGACATAAGTACAATTTTTCATTCTAATTTACTCACATTACTTTTTGAATGTTTAATCCTTTTTTATCGATGCGATATTACAACATACATTAGGGATATCTGAAAAAAATACCGGTATCGTTTGCTGGCAGCAATTATTCGATTTTAGAAATTTCCGGCAATTCGCATCAAACGAATTATATACCTTAAAGACTGACTCGGCGAATTTCATATTTTTGTTGAAGAGGCATTATAAGATCGCGCGCCTCCTTCGGCGATGGCTTAGATAAGATTTCGCGTAACCCCAACGAGGAAATTACCATCGCATTTTGCGGATTGGCTTGCGCTTCGCCCTTAACCCAGTGACACGGTTTTTTTCACACTTGGCAAATTAGCCGGTGCTTCGGAGTGCTTTCTCCCCCCCCCCTCCCCCCACCTCATTTAATTCTGACATTTCAGACAACGAAAACATTGGCTGAGCGCGTAATTGTCGATGTCCGCTCGATGTGAAAAAGAAGCTGTAAGAGCATAACGCTTACGTACGCTCGGGCAAGCGCGATTGGTATATCTCCGCGCGCGTAAAAGCTCCACGCTCGATCGGAATAAGCGCGGCTTGCGCGACGCCTCCTATTTTACCTCGAGCAAAATCTGGACGGAACTCTTGGCGCGCAGAAGTGCCGAGAGCGGCCGCGCCGCGGCGCGCAGCAGCGGCGATAATTAGAGCGCGCACTGACCGGCCGGATACGGGTAGAAATATCGACACGTACCCCCTCATCTCTGGATAGGCAATTAGTAAGTTAGCTTTGAAGCAGACAGGGACATTTTGCCGTCTGTCATCCATTGCGCGCCCTATCATCCAGAAAAGTTTAATCGAGTCCACGAAGGTATGGTTATTCGAACGATTATTCGACAAAATCTACAAGTTCATCTGAAGAGATGTGGATGAAGAATAATTAATCACACCGAAAAAGCTATACTCTAGTAACGAGAAAACATGATTTTATTTCTAGACCAACATTAAATTGTTAAAATTAAATTACCTTTTTATGATAAATTTTACTAATAATTTTCCAGTACTTCAGAACAAATTAAAATGCGTATTATTCCTCCTATTATTAAATAATAACTTATGATAAAAATGTATATGTACGTACGTACGTACGTACGTACATATGTATTTCTAGCACAGTACACATTAAATTATCAGACAGTGTAGATTTTGAAGGCTACCCCTTAGATCTACAAATCCCGTTGAACTGCTCTTACGAACAAATAATTGCGGCGTGGATGAGTTTATTTTCTCTAGATTTCTTGTTTCGAGGACGCGTCACGCGTTTGTGAGGTCAGGACGTTTGTAACGCAGCACATAGGCGAGGCTTACGGGTTGATGTTTTTTTTTTCCCTCTTCCTCGAGGGATAGATTTTCCTAAATACGAAAATTTTTCATCACCATCTTACTTACAAAGATATTCGCGTATGCGCTGCGACGTGATTTAGAAGGGTTTTGTCGTTGAAAAATTATACTTAAGCCGACAGTCGTAAGCCACGCCAACAAATATTTTTATCGGTCTTACACTCGTATTAAATAATTAAATAATTCAATTGTTTAATTATAATCATTTTATTTAATACGACTGTAAGATCGATAAAAACATTTGTTTTTTTAGACATTTTTTATATTATAATAACGACATGTACATGATTCTGCTTTTCTACTTCTACTTTTCTCTATAGTGTTAAAATTACAAAAGCTATAAAAATGTATAGGCTATCGAGATAACAATAGTCTCGATGAAAGATATAACTTATTATAATTTATTACTAACAAATAAAGAATTAAACATATAATTATTTAAATGGAGATTTGGAATAATTATATCGAGTAATAATTTATTTTACGTTAAAATAACTATAGTTATAATAGTTGTTTTAAAGAATTGAAGCTTTAGGTATAAATAGTATATATTGATTGTTAATGATTTAAACAAACGCATACAGTTAATATAACTAATATACTCGCATAAAACCAAGGAGAAATTAACTATGTCTCTGAATATACTATATATATCATATATTACATGGATATTTATGATTTAATATACACATATAGTGCTGTATCTAATATATTAGCACTTGCGTTGGACACAGACAGAAATTAAAATTAAGACGGAGATGTTTAAACGAACGGGGTAAAACGGTAATGCATCAGCCCCTCCTCCGTACTGCCGAATCGGATTTCTTTCGGTTGCGTACGGCTGCTCGCTTATTAAAATTTTTTTTCTTCTTTTTTTTTTTTGCTTCGTCCCTTATACCCATCCAATTTTAAAGCACAGGCGTTCAGTCATCGGGGTCATCGATTTTGCCGATTGCGACGAGATACGGATCGTCGCGACGGCCCTTTAAAAATTCCTATGATGTAGGATCCAACGCTCTATCCCGACCCCGTTCTCAATGATCTCGATGTGCACTGAAATTTTATTATTTTTTTTTTTTTTAATTATGAATAAGTATCTATATGATTCAATAGTGCCGCTTATGTATAGTTAATACGGATTAATCACTTTTTTACGAAAACAACATATTATTGGTTCTTTTAAAATACATTTCTTACTCGTATAAATATAATGTATGTATGTATATATGTATTTATGTATGTATGTGTGTATATATATATATATATATATATATATATATATATATATATATAAATTATTGCTATTCATGTTTATTTTAGAACTATTACGTATTATTTGCTTATTATCAGCGAAGTACAATAATCAAAAGCCTATATTAATTTTCACTACCAGTAGCTTGAAGATAGCAATTTGTTATCGAATCACTGTTTATCGAATCTAGTAGTGCATATTTTTTCCTTCAAAAGGAATCTCGATTAGAAGAATTTTTAACTTGTATACGAGTGATATTGCAATCCTATACGTTTCGTCCAAGTATATGTCGAATCCTCGCGTGCAAATATTTCGCTTCTAGCAAATGATGCTGATGACGACGATAATAATAATAATAATGATGATGATGATGATGATGATGATGATGATGGTGATACTGTCTCGAGTCAACCATTTACGAGTGGAAAAGCAACGCTACAGTGCCTCGCTAATTATTCGTGTTGGGTAAACATTCGTCAATGGATGGACTATCGCCTGGAAGGGGAAGGAACAGCGAGGCATATATGTCTATATGTACATAATATTGTCGTCAAGAGGCGCGCCTTCGCGCGCAAAGCCATATAATACGTGCGCGAGCAGGCCGCCGCCGCGCCGGTCGTGAATAAGTGAGAACGACGCGCCTGCGTGCCCGGCAACCGTACGCTCTGCCCAGACGGTCCGGCTGCTGATGCTGCTGCCGCCGCCGTGCCGCGAGGGCGCGCGTGTGTAAGACACGAGCGCGCACAATCGCCAGAGCACGTTGCGCTGTATTATATACACGATTTATTTGCCTCTGTCGGCTGCTCCGCACCGGGCCGCGGGGAGAGCAAGGTCTTAAGGCGGGTCTCCCTCCCTCTCTCTCTCTCTCTCTCTCTCTCTCTCTGTCTCGTGTAAGCTCTCTAACCCCCTGCGCATGTATATACGTCACAGTGTAGCTGTGTATAGATGCGCGCGCGCGTGTGTGTATATGTATGTGTGTAATAGGTGTGTACACATGTATACATGCGTATATATCATTCGCTAGCCGCCGAAATTTCCCGCGTGCTATATAGCTGTTGCGCGCGAAAACCCCGCGCGCGCGTATAGATGGTCCGCGATCATTAAAGTCGAGCGCGTTGTGCTTTGGTGCCGCGCTTATATATCTCGCGCGGTTATCGCGGGTGCATATATATATATATACATATATATATATATATATTATATATACATATATTAGCCGATCATCGTCGTCGTGCCGACGTGATATACATTTGCATACGCGCTAATATACACATACACACACACATATATATACACATGTGCATCTTATAAGCGATATCTCGCGTTTGGGGCGCGCGCGCGCGCGGCTCCGCGGTGCGTCGTCGGCTCGCGTTCGCGTTGCACGTTGCACGTTGCACGTCGCGTTGCGTCTCGCGGTGCGCGGGCGCGTATTACGGGGGCCTCCTCGGCGATCGCTCGCGCGATCTCGCCTATACGATCGTGGTGCGCGCGCGCGCGCGCGCCCAGCCCTCGCAGGAAGGGAAAGTAAATATAAATAAATAAGTAAACAAATAAATAACCCCCTCCCTCACTCCCCCGCCCCACCCCACCCCGACCGCCACGACGATGGAGACGGCGATGGAGGCGGCGATGGAGGAGGAGGCGCAGCTGCGGCATCGGCGCCCGCAGCCCCCGAGGCCGAGGTCCCCGTTCTACGGGCGAATGCTCAAGCCCGAGACCCTGAAGCAGCACCGCGAGTGGGAGCAGTACGTCGGTGAGTGCTATGTAGATCGTTAATAAATGTACGACGGTCGCGCGCGCTGCAAGCCGCCCGCACCCCCTGAGCGTCGTCGTCGTCGTCGTCGTCGTCGTCGTCGTCGAGCGTCGAGCGTCGTGAATAAATATACGTGGACGTAAACATACGCATACATACATACATACATATATATATATATATATATATATATATATATATATATATATATACACGCGCGGGCAGTGGTGTGCGGTACAATGCATGCTATAACTCGTGTATGCGTGTATATATCGATATCGTTGCTCGATCGCGCGCGCATCGGAAGCGAGCGCGGCGCGCGGGGCGGCCTGATTGATTTGACACGGTTCTTGCTCGCCGTCACGCGCGCACACAATGAACGTACATACGCGCACGCACACGGAGCGCGCGCGTGCATCTCGCTCGCGCCTCGCGCGCATAATTCCGCCGAGGTTGCTCTCGCATATAATGTGTGAATATATATGTATATGCCAGAATCTCCCGCCAATTGGATGGGACTGATGCTGATTTTATAGAGCCGCAGCCGCAGCGCGAGGACTTTTTTCGATTTTTCCATCGTCGTTCCGTTTCTTAGGGTCCTAGCGTTAGATATTTTTTTTCCTCTTCCTTCATTGGGTTTACCGATGTGCGTCTATACACGTGCATATATATATATATATATATATATATATATATATATATATATATATATTCACGTGCGACTTATTACATTAATCGCGTTGCACGCGCACGCGCACGCACGCACGTATAAATATGTAGCTGCAATAGGCGCGAACGGTGCGGCTCGATTTCGCGCGGCGCGCCCCCGACCACTGCGGATCGCGCCGGGCGTACTTTAGAATTGATTGTACATATACATACCGTATCGTGCGGATTTATGCGCAGGGATATATTTGCCTATGATTCGCGCGTATTTACACGCGCCCGTCAATGGATGAATAATGAAGAGGCAAGCGTGCGCAAAAAAATTGCATGTAGCAGAGGAGCCCGTGATCGCGAAGCTTATTATTATTATTATATACTAAGCTCGGTGGCGCGGCGCTCGGTGATCTTTACGTAACCGGCCGCGCCGCGGTCCCTGCGTGTGTGTGTGTGTGTGTGTGTGTGTGCGCGCGCGCAACTTCATCGTTTATAATATGAGTTTTGCAAGCAATCCGATGCGCGAGGGACTCTGTTATATATCATATATTTATACGAGAAGAAACGGGCGAAAGAGAGAGGGGGGAGGAGCGCGAGAGGGGTGACGGAGACGGACAGAAAGAAGAGCGCGACCATGGCCCCGCTCGGTTTATGACGGCGTCTCGTCTTCTTCCTCCACCTCCTTCTCCTCCTCGTGCAGTGGACGAATTTCATTTTCTTATTTGTTTCTCTCTTTTTTTCTTTTGGCCGGAGCTTCGTTTCGATTAAGCCTGTCAATTTCTCGCTCGATCGACGCCTCTGTATTGGCAGGCAGCGCATCGATGCGCTGCATATAATATGTACATACGGATTTCATGTATACATATATATATATATATATATATATATATATATATATATATATATATGTCCCGTCTGTGTAACGCTGGATTCTCAAAGAGAGAAAAATAGATAGGTAGATAGATACAGATTTAAAGAGACAGACAGACGTATAGATAGACAGACAGTTCCATTTAGAGAGAAGGAGAGCTGAACTTTAAAACCGCAACGTGTTTTTTTTTTTTTTTTTTTTTTTTTTTTAAGTTTGCGCGCGCGCACGTCTGAGACGTCGATGCGCGCGCCCCGTAACTTTGGGATATTGCTGTGTTTTTCGATCTTTTATTTTTGGACCACACGGCCGTTAGAGTTTGCCGGCGACGTTGCCTTGGGCGATGTTTTCATTATATATTTATGTGAATGAATAAATGGTTCGGCTTTCGGCGACCATTATGAAATCTTTTTGCCGATTCGTGCCTCTCGACGTCGTGTACATTCGACCGAGGCGAAATTAATAGAGAAGAAAAATAGTCAGTTCAGTATCTAAACGGCAACATTAATTTTTATTGTACGATCATTCTAATAAAATGATATTTGCAATTTTATCAGTATATATATATATATATATATATATATATATATATATATATATATATATAGAGAGAGAGAGAGAGAGAGAGAGAGAGAGAGAGAGAGCACGTCAAAGATGAACTTGGAGAGATAGTTGCGTAATTCTCGTGGACTGTAAATGATTTCAAAATGCGTATACTCTATATTTATGCCAGTCATAACCCAAGATGATGCGTATTTTTAGCTGCGATTCGATATGGCCTTTACATGCATACCTACATATATATATATATATATATATATATATATATATATATATGTATGTATGTATGTGTGTATGTATGTCAGACACACACACGCGGGACAGGAGCCCCATCTCGATTTTTCGCACGCCCCTAATTATTTCCGACGTCGTAGCCCCGTAATTCACTTTCGGCGACTACCCCCAAGATATTTTTTGTAAAAAATATGATTTTCATGAATGACTGGCGCTTGCACGAATAATTCTCAATTGAGCCGAGCGGCACGTTTGTTGCTTTTTTTCTTTCGATCGTCGAATTTAGCAAATTTTTTGGGATAAAATTATATCGTAGAAATTTATCGCACAACCCGTAAAAATTATCTGGCAATCGCATGGAACTGCAAGGGAAATTTAATCGGTCTCTCGTAAGAATTATCAGAGCGAGATTAGTTGGGTCGGTTTTATCATGCAACGCGGAGTAATGAAATTATTTGAAATAATCGCAATGTTTCGCGACTAGACTGGGACGATTTTCCGGTGTAATTTATCGAATATAGTTCTTTTTACTTTTACGCTTGCAAATAGATCATAATACATCTAGTGACGTTGAAATCTCTTTTTTCGCATGTTCGGTGTCAAAGAATTCTGCATTAAACGGTGTCCTATTGAATTGTTGATTAAATGGCATTAAAACAAAATTAATTAAATAACCAAATAACTAAATATAATATGTTTGTGTCAAGATTTATTCTTCTATTCATAGATTGTATTTATCAAATTTTCACCTTGCCATATTCAGTCGACGCGATGCACACAATTTGTTTTGATTCAGTATAGCAGATATATATATATATATACATTTTCAAACTTTACTATAGTTCAGAATCATTATTTACACAATAGATTTGCTTGTCAATTATTCATTTTTATAGTTATATGAAATATGAGAATAAAAACAATTTGTTTCCCACATTATCAAATTCGACTTTTTTTTTTATAAATTTTTTTATTCAACCTGTTATCTGCTTTTATCGATAGTGAATAACAACCTGTGGCTTGCCATAACGCGCAAACGTAATTAGTAGATTTTCAATTGATCGAGGCTGCAAGTGAAGATTTGCACAGTAATTGCCGAGTTTTGTTTTTATACGCGAACAGCGGAATTATCACAATTATGACGGGTTTTATAACACTTTTAAAAGCAGCTTACAATAAGTTAATTTATTTACAATCTGAATACTTGAATTATTTAAAAATTGTATAAGCTAAAGCTTCATTGTTTCGCGTAATCTGGTCGAAGGAGTATCGAATTTTTCAATTGTTATACTACTAGGCTTAATAATTAACATTACTGTTATGCCGTGCGACGAACGTTGATGCGATTTACTTTACGTTCTCGCCGAGCTTGAAATTCTGCCCATTCCTATAAATAATACGGAACGCCGAGTGTCTCGGCAATTATTCCGTCAAATTTTAGATTCGAGACGGGGAAAGTCGTATGATTTTGTAAAATCCGCGCGTCCGTGCGCGTTGACGCGTAGACAGATAATGCGACGTATAGCTCGGCCGTGCCCGCAACGTTATTATTAATATCGGAAACATGGCAAAATCTCCTATTATTTATATATAACGGACTCTCGAAATAACAATTATTTTCGGAAAATCCTATGATATGCGCGCATCATCGTTTTTAGCATCTGGTCTTCGTGTACGCGCATACGTTGTTGGTGGATATAATTAATGCGATGCTCAGCGAGCGTTAATTTTATACCGCACCTTAGGCGTATTAGTGTGTGTGTGTTTATTTTTTTGTATTTTTTTCTCTTTCAATAAAACGTAAACAGCGCGGTTTATAAACGCGTGTTTAGTTGTTCGCGCGGATCGATCGCGTTCAAAAAGAAAAAAATAAAAAATCGAAAAAATTTCACGTATTTTTAGAAAAAGAAAGCTTGTGTTATGTATATATATATATATATATATATATATATATATATATATATATATATATACATACAGACACAAAAAAAATGATTTAGCCATGGCCGTAAAATAAAAATATCGTCTGTTTTATTTTAACATCTTCATGTATATGTACATATACATAATACACGTATGTATATAACCAAAAAATCATCTGAAAACGTTATAACCGAGCGAAGGTCAGTGGGGCGCTCGCGTAGCGAATGTAATTCTGCAATAAATTCATCGAGCAGCGTCTTACATCTAGATACCGATGCTCTTTTTCAGATGCGCTGGAACTCCTTTGATTTACTTCCGGTATAACGTAATGATTTATATATATATTTATATACCCATGAATTCGTGTAGAAATGTGTATATAGTGCACAAGTTACATACGCACGATAGACTATTATAATTCAACTATACAAATCAGCAACTTACAGTTGTAAAGTATTTGTTTGTTTTGTAAATATTAATTCTTTTTCTATGATTTAAAAACAAAAATGCTGGTAAACGTTTATAATGGGAAAATTTTTTCATACTCGATAGGCCAAGTAATAAAAACGTATAAATAGATGGTCTGGATGAAAATAGTTCTGTCTGTTTTATTAGGCCAATATTGGGGCAATCTATTAGAAGTGTTTTATTTTAATAATATAGTTACATATTCTTAAATATAGATGCGGTCCAATAATACAATATAGACGTAGTTTTTTATTTCTTTGAAAATCCTTATTTGCAATGGCTCGCTTATACCATACGTATAGGATAGAGTTATTTATAAAATCTTCTTTTAAAAATGTTTTGGTAACGCTCCTTGGCTATTTCGGATCTTACGTCAAAAGTAACTTTCGACGTTTAGATAACAATTTGTGTTGAAAAATGGAAAATACGTTTTATCATTGATGTCAGGTGCAAACATAGTTAAACTTCTTATTTAGTTCATTGTTCTTTTGTGTATACATCTCAATATCATTAGTGTCATATAAGAAGAACGTTTAAACTTAAATCTGAACAACTGAATTACAATTTAATCATAACAATATATTCACTGATTTTATATTTTTACTGTGCTCGTTCAATCAACAATCAAGTTATAACCAAGTATAATTTTTATGAGTGCTCTTTACTTACCTGGAGTGCATTCCAGTCTGATGAATTTTTCATTCAAGTTTTTGTCTTAAGCCTTTGGACTGGAAATTATTCGAATCATTATTAAGATCTTACAAGGTAACAAATATCAGCACCCAAAAATCCGATTATTCGAAATTTCTAAAGGATATATAGCGATGCCTTTGTTTTCAAAATTGATTTTAATTATTAATATTTCAAGGTACAATAACGCCAAAATGACAATAAACACGTTTTTTGACTACGTTTGAAGTTGCGCAGAATTATTAGTAAATTTTGTCATAAAAACCTGTAAACCGATAATTGAAATATAATATTCGTTTTTTCAAGTTCAATTAAATTTGATCAAATTTCTAATTTTGTTTTAACTGAGATAATCGTATTTTGATCATTTTCATCTTTGCACAGTGCACAGGGTCCTAACTAGAGGTTAGACCTTTCTCGTGTAATCTTGCTATATTCACTTTTCAGATATAATAAGATATATTGAAAATATGAAAATTATGAATTTCAGAATCTTAGTGAAAAAGGACAAAAAATATTAATTATATTTGTTAATGTGTGTGTGTGTGTGTGTGTGTGTGTGTGTGGGTGTGTGTGTAAATTTGTATGCATAATTTATTTGCGACAATATACATAATCAAAATTATATAAGTGGAAAACCTATATTTTATTTATTTTTCCGTCAGGATATCTCGAATGTCCGACACGATCAACTACTTCCGATGCGAGATTTGTTATTAGTCCATCGAAAACATTGAAAAAAGTATATAGCTTAGTTTTTGACTCTTAAGATTAGTTAAATATTGTTATTCCGTATTACGCCGAAGATTTCTGACACAATATCGCGAAAATAATGTCATGAATGGACTAAAAGAATTCTGAGAAGTTTGTGAAGGATCTTTCGATCACCAACTATATCCTTACCAGGTTGATTCTGAGATCTTTCTCAAAGGATCGGTTAAAATAAAACGAGAATAATTTCTGAAAGCATTCGAAGAAAGGTTTCTGAAAGAATACACGGCAGAATTCTTAATAAATGTAATAAGAGAGTATGTATGAAGATTCGGTAAGGTTTCTGGAAAGATTTGTGAAAGAGCTTTTGATTATTGTCTTTACGAGGATTCTTCTAGAAATATTTCTGAAAAGATTCACCTAAAGAAAACAAAAAACTTTCTTAAGGGCAGTCGAAAAAAAGTTCTAAAAGAATTTTGACAATTATATCAGAATTCGTCCGCTGAAATATGTTTAAGATGATCGTGGACTCGTTTCAAAATGAAGCATTATCGAAAAATCTGTAGATTCTTTTCTTGCCAAAATCTTTCAAGTTTCCTTTTACAAAAATGAAATTTTAAAAGCCTAATTCTTAACCTGTTGGAAAGTTTAAATGAGCGAATTATGCAAGGGTTCCGGTATCCATTAGAGTAGGTAAAAAAGCCAATATCATAGTGTCTGGTGTCACAAGAAGAGACAAAAATATCACGATTAATAGATGAATGGGATTAAGATATTTCTACTGCAACATTGTGTCTGTCATGCGGAGTATTTCATATGGATATTCTAATTGAGTTGCGAGTGATCCCAGATAGTTTAAACACAGAGAGATAGTGAGAGACGGAGTTCAAAAATAATCTTTCATTAAATAATCCCAATAAACTTTCCGAATTCGCTCACTTCCGAAAGGATACGAGAACCCTTCACGAAAGTAAACTTGGAAAGACTTCCGCAAGGAAAATAGTAAGCGAATCTTTTAAAAAAATCTTTTTGCGTTTCGAGAATTCTCGTATACCTTTAGAAAATTCTTCAAAATACCTTCTTGCTGTGTGTGGGTTATCATCGTTCTTTACATATTCGTCAGCCGACTATATATTATTATTTCGATATATATATATATATATATTATAGAGAAAACAATTAGAACGAAGAAAAAAAAATCAAACAAATATAATATAACTAAGAAAGTAGCGAAGTTTCTTTGTTAATTTTATTCTTCCCCTTTGGCTTTTCCATGCTTAGACGCCTTGCTGGCCGACCTGCAGAACACGGTGTCCTCGGACACGGGCCTGATCAGCAGCGGCGGCAGCACCCCCGGCTATGGATCCTTGAACGGGACCCGGGGCCACGGTAACTCGTCCTCGTACAAGAATCCCGTCTACGAGAACCACCACGCCAGCACCTCGCCCCTGCAGTCGCAATCGGTAAGAGTGGCGCCTATCGCCTATCTACGCTTTATGCACTATTCGATGTATATATTACACACACACACACACACACACACACACACACACACACACAATAATTTGTGCTACATGGTTGGAATGTAATAGGTAATTTTTGTTCTATATGTAAATGTAATTTTTTTTGTTCTATATAGCTGAACATTGCAAATTAAAGCTTTAGCTTTCATATGTTCATTTATTGATTATTGTCAGTTTTTTTAATGGGCAGCTGAAACTTTAAATGTGTTTTTTTTTAATCTAAATTATTTGATAAAAATTAAAACTTTTAATAACTTCCACTATTTTAAATTAAATTAATTAATATAGTTTTATCGGTCTTTCAGTCTTTATAAAATAATCCAATTACAATTATATAATGTCAGTCAAATTATCCTTGTTCATAAATCATCCCCGTGGTATCTCAAATAAAAAGTACTACTAAAAATACAAATAAAAGTAAAAATAAAATAAATTAAAAATGTTTGTGAATCCTTTATTAATTGATTACACTTCATAGTTTTTTTAATGAATGAAATTTTTACGTGGGTAATAGAGATCCTGATTTAAATTGATATCGTTAATCATACTAATCAAATCTATATATATATATATATATATATATATATATATATATATATATATATGCACGTAGGCTAAATTCGCCATATATATTCTGAATCTGGCGCTATGTCATTGAATTATCGTGTTACTAATCTATTGTATGCAGTTGATCACTGACACCATCCACGTGTTCTCCGTTTAAATCGCGATTTGATTTTTGCGAAAATTTCACATGTAACGAATATAAAAATCAATTATTTGCCAAATGTACAAAAATATCTTCTGTAATTTTTTTGGTCAGACCTAGCTCAGTCCTCCAGTTCATACAAGCACAGAATTCTACCTGTGCATTCTATGGACGAAAACTTAAAAAATTCGTTTGTTAATAGATCATAGTCTGTTTATTATCTGAAATATTTATTTTATATTCCTTATTTATATATAAATATAATATTTTATTCAAGATTATTGAACGATATTCTTATCAACGAGAGCAATGATTTTGATAAAACGAGAACAATGACTTGATCTAGTTTAGAAATACAATAGCATTGCGAGAGAGAAAAAAACAGACAGACAGGTGTCCTTCAACTTGTATATTTAACTGGAATACGCCAAAGGCGAATTCTATACATCTATTGCAGAAATGCTAAAAATTACCTTATAAATTCTAAAATTTATCCAAACAAAAGCACGTGGTAGTGAAGTAAGAATAAATTTAGTTCTAAATGATCAGTCACTGTTCATGTAAGCAAAGTGTATCCGCATTTGTCAGAAAATATCTCATCCTTCATTTTTATTATATTCGCGAATTTTAGATGCTAAGAACATTGAGATAAAAATGTCCGTTCTTGTTCTATGAGCGAGACTATGCTTATTTTATCTGCTTTCGTAGATAAAATAAGCAAATCAGTATCTGTGATATTTCAGATATAAAAAAAATTAAAATAAACAATATTAAAGTAAACGATATTAATAGAAAACGATCATCAAAGTAAATTTTTAATGTTTTAAATAATGTTACTTGTCAGCCTTTATACTTTTATGTATAAATATTTATGTAGAAATTTTTATGTATAAATATAAAAGTATATATTTAATGATTCACTGTCATATTAAAGAAATGTCACGGCAGACATTTCACTCATTAGGAATTAATACTTAATGCATACAAAACTATTTTTTTATGTATTATAAGCTTGTTCTTTAATTCTTACTCATTTAATCCGAACAAATACATCTTTTATAAGCCCCAAAAATTCAAGTGAAATACTTGTATCGGAGCAATAAATTTTGAAATTTTACACTTCTATGTCGGCATTAATTTTACGATAGTCGCGTTATGTCATATTCGAATGAAAATGAAGAACCGAAGCTTAAATTTTTAAATCATAATTGTTGAAAAGATTTTCGAACGTATATATTATAAACATATAATGAATTAATGGATTCGGTAACAAACGGATTGCCACTTAAGCCTTGTTTATACGTTTTAAGCAGTGTGATTGTTCAATTTTCACGATCTCATTACAACTATCTGTGTGAGATCTAAAAAAAGGATAAATTGCCTCGTCGATCATCTTCGCGTTATGAAATAACTTTTGAGCACGATTGCCAAGAATAAAAAGGTACAAAGGCGCTGATTCAATGTTAACTAGACGCGGCATGTTGACGCGCAACACGCGAAACTAAATGATCAAGTAAAATTGGAATTTAATATCGTAATGTTAATTTATATATATATATATATATATATATATATATATATATATATATATCGTACATTTAATCATTTAAACTTAGAATAAAATCCATAGCATCATTATAGACATCGGCCAAATAGGTAGTCTAGTGAGTTTTTATCGTAATCCCTATATTGAGATCCGTAAAAGATAGATACAGTTTTTAATCTTTTCATCTGTAAAGCAGCGCAATTCCCAAGTACCTTGATCTGTCAAATTTCAAGACGTGCTGCAAATGCGGGTCACCTAAGATTTTACTGAAATTCATTCGACTATATTCATTGGATCTAATAGTAAATGATTCATATAGCGTTCAATTTTAAAGTTGGGCAATTTTTATAATACTTTATAATTTTTCAACATATCGTGTAACTGCATTAATCCATTTTTATATATGTATCTTTGAATGTTTTCTATGAAGCTTGCATCATACTAATGAAAAAACAATCGATTAATGAAACAATCTGCATAAATGAAAACAGTTCAAATTTTACTCTGGGACGTTAATCTGTTTGGAACGATTGAATGTTTTTCACTATAGTCTGTGTTTTAATACAGTCTAACGTTTAATTACAGAGTTAAAGATATATTTACATTCATGTATTTATTTTTTATTCTTTTGCATATACAGATTGTCGAACATTGAACATTGCATAAGCGACTCAAGTATATATGTACATGTATTTATGTAAAATTTGATTCTATTGATAAACTATGCAGTTCTATGAAAGTACGGTATCTTTTTATAAAGAGAGAAAATTCGGTTAGCTACTCTATTAATCGTCAATGTAGATATTAAAAAATAAATGTAAATTTATTTCAATGAAATTTATGGTTTACAATTGTGACAGTATTAACAGTCAGAAGTTAAGCCCGATAGAATTAAGACATTTTAAAATAAATTAAAATATTGTAAAGTGAATACAATTAAATCTAATATAGTTTTTAATATTGAATAATTTGACAAGAAAGAATTCATAATAACTGCGTTTGGTAATTGAAACAAGTGAGCGCCATTTATCAGTCGATCAATTCCTGCTTCTATACAGGCATTAGCAAACGTCCTGGTTAACTCGTTCAATAAGTACACATACATTATTAATTCATTATTTCAAAAGTATAGTGCATTCGTTGACCTTTAAACTATAGTTCCGGAAAATAGGCCTATAAGATGATTTTAAGCATATACAATAATTGGCATCGACCCCCGATAGCTTACGATTTTCCTATAAGATGATCAATTTGCGGCATTGTGAACTTCGTCCTATGAATTTGAAACAAAATCAGCAAAAAAGCATTCAACAATTGTGGATTATTTGAATACGAATGTTTTTTTTAAAAGTGTGGCTGTAAAAAACGTTGAAAATTTGTGTAATTCAAGAAAAACTTGTGCCATCCAGATTTTCAAAATTAATTTTTTTTGATTTTTCTATTGCTCTAGGTAATGACAATATATGTAACCCTTTTGTTATTTTTGATGTGGTGCTATTAGATAATTTTTAAAGCAAAAAATAATGATTTTGTTTTGTTATAACAAATGTGGGATTGTCCAAGCGATCTGCGCATGAGTGACAGATAATTAATACCTGTTTACTAGTATTTGCACCAATTCCAGCATTTACATGATAAAATATTTTCTTACGTTACCTATTTATTTAATTATATTATTTTCATGATATAAAAATTTGTATATTGTACAATGTACAAAAGATTTCTTCTCTAGGGAGTCCTTTTCTGGTTAGAAGGACGAAGCGTGGCATTGGGTTTATAGAAATGAAACACCGATTCGAGCCAAATAAATCCAACTGTTGATTGGCTTGCGTTCAAAAGGAGACCAAAGCTCTTGGGCAGAAAAAAATCTACTAAAGACAAATGAATAATATTAGGAAAAAAATTACAAGATACAAGTTAAAAATAATATATGTAATTAAATTTGATAGAGAGAAAAATTGTACAAGGATCAGGAGGCTCGATACCTTGATCAACTGTTCAATCAATTGATCGCCTTGCTATTGTTTGACCCTTTAAAATAGTTGCACGCAAATCAAGCGGGCAACATCTCACACGCACGCGTGCACTATTCTTCTCGCTGGCTAATCCTCGCATACATCCACGCGCTTGATTAATCATAGCATGCGCGACGCTAAACATTTTGAATGCGTTATATACATATGAGAAAATACACTGAATATACCTATAAATGGTAAAAAACGGCCCGTTGGTGAGCTTTCTCTCACGATGTGCAATCGTAATTTACCCGATATTCTTGAAAAGAGCTGATCGGATCAATTGACCTTGTTTATTGACGTGTCTCTCGATATTCACAGTCTTGGACTAAATTTGACAACTAATTATAATCGCACTGTTCATTATTTATCACAACCATTGGGTAAATTTCTGATTGTTAATCGTTATAAAAAGCTCGCTAAACAATGGCTTTTCATTATTTTTCTGTACAAATTGTACGCTAATTACGTTCAGATTTGGAATTATGTATCTAACCTGTAATGCTTGTCTGCGAGTTTTTTTTATATACCTTTACCAAGGTGATTGAGATGTCACATCAGTGAACTCGAATATGTAAAATTATCATGAAACTTTGTAAAGCCCTTATTGAATGCACGAGAAACTCTCTGCCACATTGTGATCCCCTGTTAATTGTAAAAAAATTTGACAATGAACATTTTGTTATTTATCAAAAATTTACCTTGGTTTAACATTAACACTTATGAGAGATCAGCCGGACATGATATTTATTTTATCAATAACTCTCGCACAAATGAAGATTGGCATAAAAGTTTTTAGTTGTTCATGAATAAATTGAATATGTCATTCACCGTGCTTTTCTTGTTTGTTATTTTTGGTTTCTCATTACCATTTTCGGATAACAACTCCCAAAGTCATTCTTTACTATTTTTTTCATAAATAATTTGTATAACTTATTTAGAAATGCCAGATTCGTACATTCGATTGATAATGCAAGAGCTTAATTTTCCTTGAAATTCAGTCAAAGTCACTTTCGATCGAGAAAAGCGCCAATCTCAATTTACGCATAACCTCCTTTACCCATTTCTAAAGTCCGGTGAGCGTATTCTTTTATTTTCAATTTAAAATTTAATTTTAATATCTTCTTCAGTAATTTTTTCAGATCGAACTTACCTTTCCGTTCCCTTTTGTGTCATGAATATTGCGATTTGACATTTTGTAAAATTACCAAAATGAAGTCGTATACCTTGAGATTTGAGAGGTAACGATAATGTTACATAAAATCGCAGTTAGTTTTGGCTGCTCGGACAGCTGCGGGCATGGGCATTACAATATTTCAAGAAATAACCAAAATCAAGATCATAAATATACTATGATTTTAATTTTCATTATGTGCTTAAGAGTGACAATGAGAGTAATTGCATATTTTTTAAAATATAACTTTCACTATTGTAATCGTGAGAAAATTACTGACGAGGCATCTTAAGCGCTAACTCACATACCATTATCGCTGTAACGCTGGCCCGCGAAACGTGCGCTGCTAATCACTATACAAATTTGACTCGAATCAAATTGGTCGGGCGTGGACAAATCTCCTACAACGGGGCCCGTTTCCCAAAACAACCTTCAACCAGATCAACTACAACCAGCCGCTTCGCCGCCACTCATCTTTACCCGCTTAGGTTTCCGTAATCCTAGGCAGACTGGATGTATGAGCTGGGGCCTTGGGCTTTTGTTATAACCTTTAGTTGTTATCATACGTCTACGGTAACCTTTTCAAAGAATCGATCGTTCTATTTTCGTTTTTTCTTCTTGTTTTTGATCGCGAACGACTAAAATTCCGCATTTATTGAATTTTTCATTAAGAAGTGCACACTGCTCCAACTCAGGCCGGCAATAAAATATTTTATATATAGAAAATCCCAAAATCTGATGCATGTTTTATACGCTGTCACTGTATACATCTTCCATCTGAATTTTACGCTCCATCGGCGATATTAATAAATGCGCGCCCACGAATGGGCGCTAATTCGAGTAATATGAGCAGTTTGGTCGAGTTGCGCCTCTCTCTTTGTTTCTCTCTCCTCTGTCTCTCTCTCTCTCTCCGCTCCCCGTAAACACACGAGTACGCATTAAACATATTATAGAGCCGACAAGCGTGCATCGGACCGTATACTTTTTTAATCCTCTCTCGGGAACCACACGCTCTTCCACTGCTCCTTCTCTTCATGCATCATCCTCACCCGCGTATCCGTCCCTGTCGCGCGTCGGCCCGCGCGGGCGCCGTTCCACCGGCGACGATAGCGATTTCACGCGAGGCGGTACTTTATTATACACACTCCGGGGGCAAGGTGTCGCTGCCATTATAATAAGCCCGGCCGGCAGTCGTCAAAGCAGAGCGGCGCGATCTGATCCGATGTTATTTCTGGACGAGGGCGCGCTCGCGCGGTAGATCGAGGAAATTTCGTATTTGCGCATCGGCGTGGAAATGAACGACCTCCGATGAAGAGGAAGGGAAAAAAAAGAACGAGCTTCCCAGACAAAATTTGTAGCGAGTATGGGTTGCTATAGCTATTCGGGCAATTGTATCGGCGACTTTTTGACCTTGACAATTATTTTCAAGGTAATCGCGAGGTCGAAGTCGTTTTTTTTTTTACTTAAACGACAACCGCTATTTTGGACAGTCGTTGATTCCGAAGGAGAAGAAAATTTTACTTAAAAAAAAAAAGAAAAAAACGAACAAATGTCCCGATGTGCAGAGATCTGTAAGAGTTTTTATTTCCTGATAATTGAACGTATTGAGGTGTCGATACATCATTAATTGAACATTAATTACGATTAATTAATGATCCGGGTTATATGTACTATACGTTATTCGAATTCAATTATAACATCGATTGAAAAACTACTCATTTGACACTTTTTACGTAAACTCTAATTCTCTTTTGGAATAGATAGATACCATACGACTTTGACCTGAAAATGTAAGTATTTGCGACATTAGTGGGCGCGGTCGATTAAATTGGGAGATACCATACAATTCTTGTGACAATTTGGGATGAAACATTATTACTGGCATAATTTAGAAATTCAGTGCGGTTGCTTAAGATTGAATTCTTCCTTGAAAAAGTATGCGCTCGTGCAAAAATTTATACTGTTATAACTACCGACGAGACGTTTGAATATACCTTTTCATAAAAATTTATAGCATTATTATAAATATTACGAATAATGTTTTAACCTTTGCCGATCATTTCCAGAAAATTTGGCTAAAATTTCTATTCATAATTTTAAATGCATATAATTTAGGATAGAATGTTATCCCATAGAAAAATACAATTTCTAACTTTGTAAGCACTTCGACATCGAACATTAAAGATCCATAACATTTGTTACATGCCTTGTGAACCATGTAATAGCATTATAATTTTCTTCATAACTATAATCTGTCCTCTAGGTACAATAAAAGATATAATAAATTAATTATTATCGCTAATGAACGAGAAATGTAAGAATTTTATTCGTAGAAAAGGCACTATCATCATTTCTAATTTTAATAAGCTAGTCTCACATTATACAGATACAATTGCAAATAGTGTTGATAGGTTACATTGATTCTTTAATAATTATCTTTCGTGTATCTAATACTGATACGGAGAATCGCGATGATTTTCCTCAATTTATTTTTATACTATTTATTATTTACATTGAAAAGATATGTTGAATATTTTCCGAATGCCAATGTTCCTTTTTATCTCACAATTTTTCAATAAAATGCAAATATATATTTTCTTCAACTGTTTTTATAATTTTAATCTGTTATATAATGTGGATAGTCCACAAATTGTAAGGAAAAGTCATAAAAACATACAAATGCAATAAAAATACAATAAAAGCTCCTAAAAACATAAAAACAGCCGTGATAAATCTCAGAACTGAAGAAATATTTATTTAAATGCCCCGCTTGCTGACAAACTGGCAAATTCATAAAAACAATAATAGAATATTTCTGTACATTGTGTACGCGTATTGTACTTTATTATCTTATTTTGCACACTAATGGGTTACAAGCATATACGGCGATACTATCGCTTAAGTTGCCATCGGGGGGTTTGATCTATTTCTGTCTAAAAAGTTTACGCAAGAGATTTCATGAACGAAGGTCGAATTTTCTGAATAGCTCGTCTCTCTGGAACATTAATAATCAATTAATTTTTAATTAATGATGTAATAAATGAAAAGTAAAAGCATTATCTTACATTGTATAATTTTTTTTTGACTTATACTCGCTTATTTATCATTTAATGATATTTTAATACGTTGCCGTTGCTTAATGCGGTGATTGATATTAAAGTACTGTTCTTTGCATTTATGTTACTTATCATACTTTTATTTCTCTAATTAATAAGTAATATAGGAAACGCAATTATATTTATATGTATATATATATATATATATATATTATATGTAAAATATATAATTGCAATCGTTTTTTATATGTGAATAAAGCGGTCTTAAATACCAAATGCCAGAACACCTATTTTGCTAGTGTAATACCGTTAGCGATTTATTCATCCAGATTTTAAGTTAAAATGAAAAATTAAACATGGTTTGTATTTCAAAAAAAAAAATTACATCCTTCGAAATACAAAATTTCAAACAAAATTTCCGACGATGAAAAATACATAATTCATTGAATAATGAACTTGAAAGATATGTATATAAATATATATATATATATATATATATATATATATATATATATATATTTAATATCACTTTAATCAGCAATATCTGCAGCATTTAAATAATCTTCTAAATTAAAATTATCATTTTCTAAAAGAGATAATAAAGTGCCAAAACGATGCGTCCTTTAAATTATTAATCTAAGATTGTTAATCTTTAATCTATTTTAATAAAATAATTTTTGTAAAAAATAAAGTACAAATTCATATATTGCGATTCAATTCGCGCAAAACTTAGGTATTAAATATTACTAATATTTACTTATAATAAAAACTTTAAATTTAATTAATTTAATAATAATTTTAATTTAATAATACTGAATAATTTTTCAAAATATTTGGTAATTTTAAGTCCTACAGAATTATTTGTTATTTTACAATTCTTTTATTTTACCATGATCACAAGCCGTTATGAGCCTTCCCTTGCGCGGAGATGCCAACAATAACAAACTTTTTCCATCCTCAATATGTAGTTATAGTATATTGCACCACATTTCACTCACATCGGGCACATATAAAAAATGCTTATGAGAACTTTTTGATTGAAAAAATTGAATAAAAAAATTTACAATGTGTAAAACAATGTGTAATATTCGGATACTTTTCATCGAACTGCTGACAACAATGAATATATATATAGTAGAACAATATATAAATTCTTTAGAATTTCTAATATTTCTGTCATAAAATTGTCGTGTTTATAATATTGCATATAACTGCGTTAAAAGCTTATTTAGCAAAATGGCAGTTTTGGCGAAGAAATTTATTTTCAGATTTATATATATATATATATATATATATATATATATATATATATATATA
This sequence comes from Sycobia sp. Sy_11, assembly GCA_018907035.1. Taxonomy (NCBI): domain Eukaryota; kingdom Metazoa; phylum Arthropoda; class Insecta; order Hymenoptera; family Epichrysomallidae; genus Sycobia; species Sycobia sp. Sy_11. Next base: position 2,568,201 of record JACCIC010000021.1, read on the forward strand.
TATGTCCATTATCCGAAAATGCTTTTATATATAAATAACTCAAGCGAGAAATACGTCATGCATTATCGCTTCGATTAAAACGTTAATTGACACCCTTAATCTTGAAATATATATTAAGAGTACATATTTACAATGAAATTAACATTATAAAATAAATAAATTTTATTTATACGCAATGATCGGGACAAGCGCGTTCGTCCAAGCGCCAAGAATTCTTAATAAATTTTGTGTTGTCACTGATTATCAAGTACATTGTATAAAAACACAAGGTATTATATTGCATTCTTTTTAAAGAATCTAAACATAAAAGAAGAACCGACACGCGAAAATAGTTTTTGCTTAGTTGTTTGTTTATTATAATATTTGGGGAACAAGTCTTTTTTCAATTTTACAATTTTAATATTTAATTCGTTGACCATCAAGGAGAAAAGAAAACTCCTGTCTTTTTACTGAATAAAGTTCAAAATTTTGCTTCATTATTACAATTCAAGCAATAATGCACGGATAAATATGGAACAAATAATTTGTCAAAGAGTTCCAATTATATAAATTTTCTTCAGCTTTCTGTTTGAAAAAATATAGTTAAAATGTAATGCAAAATTACTATTATATATTCTAAACTTGAAAGTATTGATTCAGTGGTATATAAGAAGATATATAATTATAAAAGTACTTGAAACTACTATGAACTAGAATTAGAATAGTGATCTAAGGCAGCTCCAAGTAGCATAAATTGTATTTTTCGTTCCATTTTAATATATCACTACAATTTATAGACAAATATATATTTAAATTTTTACACTTAATTATGATTAAAATTAATATAACTAACCTTAAATTTCATTTGAAATACATCGTTGTAATAAATTGCAAGCAGTTAAAATTTAAAAAATCGCAGTATTTTTCCACAAAACTTGAAAATAATCCAATATTAAATAATAAAAAATGAAAGTAAGAATTTAGTTTTTTAATAAAATAGCTTACTTGTTAGAGTAGCGATGAAAATTTCATGATTTTGTGTAATATTATTTTGTGGGATTTAAAATAATCTATAAACTCGTTAAAAAATCAATCAAAATTTAACATCTCTTTAAAAAAACAACTAACCTAACAAATATTTTGATCGTTCTTACAATCGTATAAAATAATATAATTATAATTAAATAGTTAAATAATGATAGTGAGACTGTCCTTGTTTATAGTCACCTCCGTAGAATCTGAAAAATAAATAAAAATTAGTCGAAATGTTACTGTTAGTAAAGGGCAAAATTTTTTTTAAATTAAAAAGAAACTGTTTTTTAAATAATTAAAAAAATTATAATTCATGAAGACGTAACTCGAATTACTATATTCTAAAAGCGTTAGACTACAATGAATTTTTAGTACTGATATAATTATGTCATTATGAATAAGAGCAAAAAGATGCAATGTACCGGTTGGAGTTGGCACACAACTTCCGTGATCAGAGGAGAGGGTGGTCAAAAATGTTTTTTAAACACAGAGATGAGCTAATAGTTTGATGTCGTTAATTTTCTGGAATATCACAGGAGATAATTATCTGATCTATATTTTTTTGAAACGGATCTGGAATTGAACGACATTTTTATATAGCTGATGGCTAAAATAAAGAGAGAGCGAGTGAAAGAGAGAAAGATAGATAAATAGATAAATGGATAATTAATTTTATTTATGTATATTATGCTGTATATATTGCACAGAATGTAAAAATAGTATATTTATTATACAAAGAGTAGTTAATGTATTGTAAACATTAACTACTACATAGATAGCTGCAGTAGAACGGAGTTTATTACGTATAGAGAAAGGAGGTGATAGAAATAAAGTTAAAAACATAGAAAATTATGGAAAAAGTATAAATGAATGAGATTGAGTAGTGAGAAATTTATATATTCGTGGAGATAAGTTTGTATTCTCGGTGAAATTAAAGTTAAAAGAGGTTAGAGAGACTAGCAGCAACTCTACTCGTGAGCTTGTCCCATGAGAAGTTGATTAAGAAAAGGGGTGTTGAAATGATTCGAGAATAAATTGATTGCGGATAGTTTGAGAGAGTGAGTTCCGAAGTCTGCTGATGTAATATGATAGCTAGCGGTACAGGATCATCGCGTAGAGATCGAGGGCTAATGTAAGTTGAATAAAATTTAATAACGTATAAGTAGGTCAGTCTTTGGTAATTTGTATAGTACACCCTAAACTATCGTAAGCTGTTCCAGAAATAAGATACACGATCACTTTTGCGATCGTGCATGATTCACATTGCGGACCCCTTTATTATCTAAATTTACATCGTCTAAATAAATTTTATATAGCGTCCGAAAACAGATATTAGAAAAAATCTCTATGAGCGAAAGATTTCTTGTCTTATACCTCGTGTTCGAGTGTGGATAAGTAAATGGTGAAAAGAAGGACGGATATTCACTTTTCATCAATACTGCTTGTATTTTGATTCGACGGTGAATACAGGTAATTTTGGTGCAAAACAGAGGTGCGCTAGGGTTGACGGTAAAGGATAAACTGACTCGGAAAGGTGGTCGGTAATAAAGGGTCTCTAGCAGGAGCCATGGATAGCTAGCAGAACTAGTGGTTGGCAAAAAAAAACTTTAGCGTGTGTCTCTAAAGCGTCATTTCGTCAATTCGCTAAAATGCTCAGAAAGGTGCTTCGCACTAAACGTGCCACATCTTCCGCATTGTGCAGTGGAAAAGCATCAGAAAAATGCTTCACACTGAGCGTGCTACACCTTGCGTCTGACGCAAGAATCGTTCAAGGAAGGTGCTTCACACTAAACGTGCTACACCTTCCATTGGAGCTAGAGGAATGGGATGCTTGGTCCTTATTTTAGCTCCTTTTATATAAAAATCGGAGATTATGCTTATGGAAACATATAATTAATCTATAGAGGGAAACACGACCAACGAATCACAGAGCTTCCTTCCGTTAGATTTCCCTCTCCCGAAAAATATCAGTCCATAAGCCCAAGTATAGTTTGGACCCAAGGTTCCAGCTTGGGCTGATTTGACAACCCTTTATGAAGAGAATAAGGGGGACATATATGGGACAGTGCTTCTCTGTTTTTACATAAGACATTTTTCATGTTTTTATAATGCTTTAAATATCGCAACGTTACTCGTGGTTTTCATATAATTAATCATTTTAATTGTTTTGTCGAAAATTTCACGAATGTACGTTTTTGATTGATAAATCTATCACAAAAATGGCCGAAGTTGGGAATAATATCTGTATACGGATAATTTCGTTTATAATTATTATGGTTCTATCAAAAACTATCATCAAAATTCCTTTAGATATTAGAGTATATAATTATGTTAAATTAATAATCGATATCATAGTTTAATTTAATAATATTAATGTATATTAAGATATATAATATGGCAGGCAATTCTAATGTGTTTAATAATTTACGTAACAAAGAGCTATAAAAGGATTTATAGATGGTTAAATATTATTATCATTCTTTTACATTATTGAAAAAAAACGATTTGATATTATAACTATTTAGATATTATATGTAGACGTATATGTCTATATATATGCATATATATATATATATATATATATATATATATATATATATATCTTATCATTTCCGATAAAAATAATTATCAAATTAATTAATATGTAACTCATAATCTTGAATACATAAATATATATAAAAAATCAATATAAGATAGTAAGGATATTATGAAGGTTCGGTGGCGGGGATTCGTGTCTATGTACGTATGTAGTACGTATGTGTATATGTATATATATATATAATGTGTGTGTGTGTGTGTGTTGTGTGTGTGTGTGTGTGGTGGTGTGTGCGCGCGAGCGTGTGTGTGGTATATGTATATATAATATATATATATATATATGATATATACTTATATACTATATATATATAGGTAGTTGTATAGATGTTGTCTGCCTGTCAGTGCATTACAATAGATGGGATTTCTCTTTTATAAATGTTTATTGAGGATATATTTATATGGACAAACTGTCATCTTAGTTTAATGTATAATAATTTGTACCATGTGCTGGAATAAAATGTTGACGAACACAATTTTTCAAAGATAAAAAAAACTTTGACGGATATTATGTTTTCGAATAGTCCAATTTCAATTAGTCAAAATCTTTTATGAGACCCAATATTAGAAAAACATGCAATTTTTAGTGATGGTCGAAATCTAACAAGTATATATCATGTATTTCTTGTAAGAGATTCTAAAGGTTTCTCAAGCTGAAAAAATTTGTGAAAAGCTTTTTTATATATATTATACCCTTATAAGAAATTTTTTTCTGACAATCTTCAAACGTTTTGTTAATCTATAGTTGTAATAACAATATCACAACGATTTAGGACAGTCTTTCAATTCACACATATATATGCAATATGTTTTAAAGCTCGGATCGTGAAAAGTTTTGCACGCGTGCTTAAAATTATTTTTAGAGCGCGGATATTTCCAATCTTTATTTTAAATCTATATAAATCGAGAAAAGCGAGATCGCAAATAAAAACGAGCTCGTTAAAACGTTGATTCATGTAGTGAGGCGCGTGGACATTTGTTTTTTGAGACACAACGCGAGCACAACGCATACACACACACACTCACATACGTACAGAGCGAAAGAGACAGACAGAGAGAGAGAGAGAGAGAGAGAGAGAGAGAGAGAGAGAGAGAGAGAGCTCCGCCGCGGGTCTATATTTACATCTCGTAATTTATTGCAACTCTAATGTTTTTGTCATCTCTATTTAAACCTAGAGCGCGAGAGAGTGAATACCCACGCGCTGAGATGTTGAACTTGTACCGTGTGCAATTTTACACGATATAATAAAGTCATTGTATATATATATATACCTCACACCTCGTGCGTTTTAAGAGCGAGCTTTAGGAAAATCATGACCGAATGCTTATATTTAACGCGTGGGGAGAAATTTCATGTATATTTGAATTTGTCCTTAAACCCATCGTGCGACGATGGCTGTAGCATACATTTGGAACAAAAACTCTCTTCGTATGATGACTCGGACTATTAAATTGGGTTACAGATTTGGCTTTGTAGTTGACTGTCCTGCAGCTATACGTAGAAACATAAAAATTTTCGATCTAACTGTCCGCATACTCGATTGACCAGATCTTCGAAATTGCACGAGAACTAGCCAGTGCCTCTCGATCAGAATTGTAAATAGGTCTAATTTGAAGGGTCTGGCTCGACGACCTAAATTCGGCCCAAGGCCCTCAGAATCTGGCTTTAGAGGACAATACAAAGCATATACGTACAGTGGTACATTGGATAAAAGGCCCTGTGAATTTTTCTCATAAATTATCATTCGAGAAATTTTGGAATTTATAAAAAGGACTTTATCCTTAAAAGGAATGTTACAATATTCGAACGTTTAAAAAATCACAATGTTTTTGCATGGACCCTAGCCGTATAAAATAAAGTTGGCAACTAATGTAAAATTTTATATAACGATTGCTGTAGAAGTTGATCTATAGCTGATGAGATTGTACTTAGTTTTTTTCGAAAAGAAGTGCAAAAGGATCAACATTCACTCAGTAATAATGATAATTATTACTTTTACCATTACATCTTTTTCGATTGTCATTCGAACTTCCTGATTCTTTTTCATTTTCTATCATACAAACTTTACCGATATATAGGTACATTGCTATTTATTGTTTCAAAGTCATCATTAATTCATAATTTTTTGTTCAATTGCCTATTCGTCATTCTGCTTATACTTTAAAATAACTTTTTTAAAACATATACGCGTGTGCTAGTCAATGTTTGTTTATATAGATCATGAGAGAACAAAAAATCATTACTTTCGTCACGCCCTCTACTTTCAGTAATAATGACATGACGCTTAAATATTTATTATAATTCCCATTCAAGCCGTTCTATAGGTGCCCATTATAGTGTGAAACCTAAAGTCTCCTTTAGTATAAGCCAACGTTCTATTGTGCTAAGCATTGATAAAGTACCTTTTAAGTATTTTATATACGAAGTGTTGCGAGGTCCTTACCCACAAGTACAGGACATTCCCAAAAGTTTTCTGGCCGGGATCAAGCAGCAGGCTATCGTATCGGAAATAAGCCGCGTGCTGTATATGAGGATTGATCGTCACATTCAAGAAATTGAAATATGAATACGGGTTAGCTCGAAGATTTGAATTAATCTTATTCGCATCATTCTTGCGATATCCGTAATTCCGATATATATGCGAAAAATTAAAAATTCTTCTTGCTTAGATTGTTGTAAAGTAAGCTAATTAATACTTTCGTCGATATTGCAGTCTTTTTTATAAACTAATATATAATTATAAAGATGGTCGGAATGGTCTTCTTCATAATCAACTCGCCGCAGACTCTGAAATATATAAAATCAGAAATATCGAGATCAAAATTAATTTCGATAATAAAGGAGAAGTCGACTGCTTTTTAATTATTTTTATTTTGTAGGTTTTTTTAAATATGATTTTTTTATGTTATTTAACGTTGCTCTATTTATGCTTCCAAATACCGGTGCTAATCAGCGGCGGAGTTCCACGATGTGTTTTTAAATTAAACGTGCTTTAACTTGGCATAACTTAAGGTTCGTATAGTCAAGGATAAGCATTACTAATATGCTTGAAGGCTATTATGATTAAAAAGAAAACACAGATCTACTACAATCGCGTCAGCTATATCTATAAACCATTGCTTTGGTATAGAGGCAATACGGTTACTTACCTTTTATACTGCATACTATATTATCAGGGCAAATTTCCCTTCCTAGCATAAAAATCTTTAATATACCTTAGAGTATGTTGCCCTCGAGGCAGTATGCCGGGTTAAGAGTAGAATGACAATTTTCTTACAGTGCGCAAGGGACAGGCAAATGTATACTATAGAACTTTCTCCTATCCCTCTCTTGCAATTAATATGGCTCTATATTGTCGCACCACGTAATTAACTAATCGATGCTTTTGTGCAAGGCGGATAGAAAAGTTATAAAGTCCTTTTCTACCATTTTTTTCGCACAGTGCGAAACACTCTTCGTTTTCTCATATAACTCTCCGAAAACTATGGTTAAATTAAAATATATATATATATATATATATATATATATATATATATATATACATCGATCGACTGCGTTATGTTTTGTTAAAAAAACATTTTTTTTATTTCGTTTACAGCCCACGTATCAGAATCGGGAGGCGATCGAGGAGGCCGCGGCAGCGAGATCGGCTGGTGGCGTAGGCGGCGTTCATTACAATCCAGCCGGCCCGGGGACGAAGATGCCATCATTGAACAACAATCTTTCGGAACTCGATACCCTGCTGCAGGACTTGAGCAACGCCCGCTACAATTCGCATCCCCAAGACAGAGGTATTGAAATTACGTACATAAGTATATGTGTATGAATGTTTCAAATTTTTTTTCCCCATCGTTGCGTCGCATCGTATTGTTTCTCCTCGTCGTCCTGCTAGAAATGCTAAACATTTTTAAGCCATCAACAAGCTATTTCGTTATGGCGAAACCTAGAAACAAGGTCTTAATATTCGACAGTAACTAGAAATATATGAAACGTGTTTTCCGGTCATTTCGGCCGATTTATAGATACATTTTCTAAACCTATTTTTTAGGAATTTAAGACCCATAACAACAGTTAGTTTCGTATCAATGTATTTTTGATTATGAATAAAATTTACCTTGAAATAAGGTTGAAACTAGGTATAATTAATGACATTGCTAGAAAATTAATATCATTGTTATGCATTATTATATAAATTCATTGACGTTGATAGTTACTTTTAATTAATAAATTGTAAATTTATATCGAATTCCTGATTTTAAATATTGAATTCGTTTATAGGTAAGCTATAACTTATACACATATAATACACAGTAAACGCATCGACAATTGTTTACACATTCGCATACAATGTTGTATATTTGTATATAAAATCTTAACCGAGCTCATATACTAACGAATATAATTTTTTGTCACTTGCGGGAGTCACCGTTTACCAGACATGCAGTGTGTGCACTCTCCATAAATTAAAGTTCCGATATAAACTCAAATTCACGCGAATTTTAAAATAATTAAGAAAAACAATAAAATTATATTATTTATCAAATTATTTATTTTATAAATAAATAGAATAATGTCTTTAATTAATTACCAATAATTGAAACAGGTATAAGAGAACAAAACATAATATTTTTTAAGGTGTTTCATCAGCAATGTTGTCATAATTTAAGCAGTGAAAATTATTTTTAAATAAATCTGTACTTTTGATCTTAGTTATTTCTTAAAACGTTCTGATCTGCGTGCGTGTAATGTCTAAGCAGCCCAAAGTTAACTGAAAATTGATGTAACAGTAGCCTACATTTAATTTATTTATCAAATTGTATATAAATCTACTTCGTTGACATTGAACAATGCCAAATCACAATGTTGATGAAAACCAAAAAAATAACGATCAAAGAAAGTATATTTAATAATATCTACAGTTTGTGTCTGAATAATAAAAATCTTTTATATTCTTTCAATTTGAATTTTCTAACTAATATTTATAATCAAGATGATTATTTATTTGAAATTCAATTCCCTTTCTTTACGTTTGAAGTATTTTTATGTGTTGTTGGTCATAGTTAAAATTATAAAATGTTCAAAGCCATGTTGATTTATAAAAATCCTTCTACAACACCTATGTATAATATAAAATAACTCTCATATAATAATAATAATAATAAGAAGAAGAAATTATTTATAATCATAATTTGTGTTATAATACTTAATATATCTCGAACGTCGACTGTCAATTTGCCTGTAGGGCAGACATTGTACTTCCGGTAACACACGATATGACCACTTTTTTATTAAATATCTCCTCAAAATTACCATTGACACTTAACTTTCAAGACACAATTAAAATATTTAGGAAATAATCAATACGCGTCACATTTGTGAATATGATCTTTCGTTGTTTTAAAAATTTATTAATAAAATAAATCTCATTTCCGGCGGGTCATTCGTAAGAGTTAATGCGAAACCAAGTTAAATTTGATATTGAAAAGGCTCATTCTCGAAACAGACTTTATTATTCTTTTATAATTCTTTCAAATTATTTACGTATCGTACGATGTTCCTTTTATTCCATAAACAACATAATATTATAATATTTTATAAATATTAATTTTAAAATGTACATTTACTAGCCAGAAACAAGGTTCCAGCTTAAAGCCTAGTTTCTACCTATTTTTTCATTTCATTGACAGTGTTCACATTTTTCATTCTAAGATTTGCCTAATTTTAAGCTATGATAGTTGATTCTATTTGCAATACCTAGTAACTACTTTCCAACCTACTGAAAATTGTTAGATTTCTACCAGGGCGTATTTTTGTCCTTTACATCCTATTTACGATTCTTTACGTGATTAAATTAATTTCATTACGAATTAACGGGCGCGAGCCCGCGTTCTCGTTACTCCATTTGGTCACTAATTTCATCGATGGAAATAAAATGTCGTAACGACATTTTAATGGTTCAGCAAATTAGAACAGCGTGCACTTCACACCGCTCGATTCGCTAGATCGTCCAAGGTTCGAATCGATTTGCGATTTCAAATTTGAATGGGGCTCGATCCACTTTGGAATAATCTGATATACTAAGCGATATGTAAAAAAAATATTTGCAATGTAATAGATTTATCGTTAAGTTTTCGAATTTTTAATCGAAAACTAGCACGTCCCATTTTGTTCGCGCGGAAGATTATCGTAATTCACAATTTAGCCTCGTTAACCGTAGGAATAAAGTTCTAGTATAGTTTTCTCGGCTAATCGTGAATTGCATTAATTTTCTTCGGCAAATGACTCGTGCTACTCTTCGTTGGTATTGTTACTGTACGTTAATGAAATCTTAGCCGAACTGTAAATCTAATACGAAATTCACGATTAACTGTTGAAGATCATTTTAATACAAAAAAAAAAAAAATAAATAAATAAACAAATGTAAAATCGTGATTCAAAATACAAATTCTGTTAAAATAAATCAAATCGAAGCTTATGAAGGTTGTTTGCGCCTTCTTGCATTATCAAAGCAATTTTCAAGTCTTATACGCTCGTGTATTGGCAATCAGTATTGATTTACCGAAATAATTCACGGAGTGTCGATATAAGTTCTAATACTACCGTTAAGGACTGGCCCTTTATGCCTTACTTTTCTACTCGCAATCATGTGAATGGGACACCGATAGCTATAACTAATGCATGCTACCAGGCTCATGCGCGTTTTATCAGAGTCGTTTTTGCCCACTGTAAAATACACTTATTTTACTTGCTTGAAAGCACATCGAACTATAGACTTGGAGAAGTCGTTAAGTCCTTTTTGACTAATACGCTGCCAATAGTAGTATCGGCAAGCTGAAACGATTTCTCCAAATCTATAATTCGATATGCTTTCAAGCAAGTAACATAAATTTATTTAACAGTAGGCCAAAATAAATCCGATAAACGAGCTCGGAGGCGCGACTTGGTTATAGATAGCGGTGGCCAAACTTGATTGCGGATAGAAAGCTGAGACTTAGAGGGCCAGTCCCTATCGGAGGTATTGGAACTTATATCGACACGCCATGAACTATTGCGATGAAGGAAAACTGATTGCCAATACACGAGCGTGCAAGACTTGAAAGTTGCTTTTATAATTGTAAGACGGCGCAAACGAGTGTTATAATTTGAATGCTTGAATTTGTTGAATTGTTTTCGTGCAACATTCAGCTAATACACAAGTGAATATTAGGCGATTTATTATGCTTTGAAATAAATTTAAAAGCGTAATATATTTATAAAAGCGCAAAGGTCCAACTAGGGTCTAGCACGATACGGTTGCGGTAATCTGCGTAAATCTGTCAATACCTTTCTTGATTATCATTTATCATTAGATGTTTACCAGAGGACAAATGAATGAAAATCGAATTAAAATTGCACCCTGGTGTCAATCGTTCGATTCGAATGTGTTCGACTTTCAGGTTCGATTCTGTGCGATCGTTCGAAAAATCGAACACGAATCCCATCGAGTTGTCGAGCACCTACGAAAGCATTACGAATAAATTACAAATAAATGTAAACATAATTTCGCGTCTAATACCGATGTTATATAGTAGATTATTGAAAGCGCGGGCGATCGATTCATTATCATTGCGAATTACACGCGCGTATTTCGCTTCGAGCCCAAGTAGTCTTGTGTATTAAGTTCTTTTCGTTTTTTTTCTTTTTCTTTTTCTTTCTTTCTTTTTTTTTTTTTTTTTTTTTTTTTTTTGTTTTTTAACGGAGCCGGTATTTTCGGCAATGTGCGCGCGCCAAAAATAATCGGGTTGAGCAAGATAGTAGAAGGTTGGGACGTGGCGGCTTGAAAAATATGGAGTATCGAAATTTGAGAATCGGTTATACGGTTAAATAAATATTCGGGCGGTATTTTTAAAAGGCAACGGATCGTTGCAATTGCGCATAAGTCGAACTTTTATTGATCTATAAAGCTTTTGGGGGGTATATTGTTGGTAAAACTTAAGGGTATGTAGGGCAAGTCTCTTGTGAGTGTTAGACTTATTGATTTATTATTTAATAATACATTATTGACCTATAAATTAATTTTTTTGTTTTTTTAATTTTGTATTGGATCCGTTAAATATATTATATTATATTATTATAAGAGTATTAGACGAGATTGCATATTAATAAAAAGAAACTGTTGAATTTTTTCCCTGTTTTGTAATATCCTATGAATATAATATATATGATATATAAAAAATAATATGCTTATACGCATATAAAAAATATACAATAATAGCTATAGGGGTTATATTATATTAATTATGCACATACGACAAATATAAAAAAATTTCTTCGTTATGAAATAAATCCTTTTATTCATTTTTTATTTTATTGTTTTATGCGGTATTACGTTCAAATAACGATGCTAGCCAATCTACAATTATGTTTGTAAACATAAAGCACAAGTGAGTTTTTATAGAGGTGCTTTTGTGAAACGACCGAAATCGGGACGCGAACTCGGATCACCCGCTTACTATGCTCTTTTTATAGAAATATGCCTCTTTCCTTAATTTGAAGTTACTTTGAAATATTGGCTGAATTAAAATTATATTGGCAATTAATTTGAAAAAATTTCAAAAGAACATGTTTTTCTCGTACGGGGTATTACAAACACAAAGAAAACCATATAGAAACATCAAATTATTGTATTAATTAGCTTTTTAAGTCCATAAATATGTAAACAGAAATGCGTTAAGAACCGCTCCATCCCTTATCGTTCCATTTGCATAACTTTTTTGTAAAATACAAGTCACCCACATACTCACGGTATCATATTCGAATAAATCAATGATATATACATATATATAATTCATCCAGCATTATATATGTATGCATAATTTTTTATTTTTTAAACAAATAAATTATACATCTCAACGTTAGTCAACGCACGAGGTCTCTATATTAATCATAAAAAAGAGATAAGCCAAATAAAAACAATCCCCCCATTAGGATATTCTACCCTTACGCTTAATCAATACATTAACTAAGCAAAGATATAGATGGATAGGTCGACGTGTATTTTGTTGTAACCTCGGATACAAAATAGTGTGTGCTATGAGAAGAGAGAGTGAGACAGAGAGAGAGAGGGGGGAGGGGAGACAGATGCATTCGGCCCTCTCATCGTTGACAGATTTCTTCGTTTCTTAATTGAAATTCATGTTTAGTGCCATTCCCTTCGGCTGACGCTGACCTTCCGGTTTGCCCGACCGTGACGAAAATCTGCGAAAATGGGCGGTGGAAATCGGCCAGCCTTGCGGGCTCGCACGCGCGCGCGCGCGTTTTTAAATCCATTATGGCGCATAAAATATACGCGCCGCAAAAATTACCTATTATTATTTAGTATACATTTAAATTATATGTTCAAAAAGTTCCAAAGCTCTCAAGGTATTGGCATTTCAGTAGTGACGAGATATTAACTAAACAATCAGATTTTTTTGGGTCTTAATTATTAATACCCAATAATTATTTAGAAATAGCGTAATGTAATTTATTGTTATAAAATTTTTATCATTCATATCTTTAACTATATCGACAAAGTTTTAACGCGTGTAAAAGTATCGATAAACAGATCAGAAATGATTATAACGAAAAAAAATTTAAAAAATAAATAAAAACAATCAAAATCTAAGTTCTTTGCATTCAACAATGTCCGTGAATTTGTTTTAAGTAATGTCTTATTTTGTATTAGACGCCTCTTCGCGAGGATTCGAGGAATCGGATTTAAATAAGCTTGACAAAATCCAAACGAAATATTTACATAATCGTTCTTACAGCTATCACGGGGAATAAATTTGCCGCACCGATCACCTATAAAACGTCGAATCCAATGCATTTCGACAGTCGTCAGAATAACTTTTTTTCTCCTCTTCCAAGCGCGGGTCGCAATAAAAATTCGACCCACTGCCGGTAAAATAAATACGCTCGTAACGCTGGCACGTATGCACCGGCATACGCGATATCGACAAAGACGCGACGCGCGTTCGTAGCTCGGTTCGTCGGGACGAAATTTTAATTACGGTTAATTGACGGTCGTTCGCTCGCTGCGGGGGGCGCGCTGCTGTTATACGCGACGTTCTCGTCCATTGGTCAATAAATCGGACCCTCGTGCGCGGGGTAATTCTTCGGCCCCGTCGTGCCGGCGCCTGGTTCGCGGCTGTTCTCCAGCTGCAGTACACCCATACGATGGAAAATCCAAACCTCGCTTTTGGAAAATCATTGGCTGCTCGTTAAGTGCCGAAATTCTTTTTTCTAATGAATAGTCGGTGCGACTTTTAAGGAGCCACGGAAAGACACTGCAAATATTCAAGCATCGTTCCAAGGAATACAAGTTCCCATCCCTATCCATGAATAAATATATATATATATATATATATATATATATATATATATATATATATACGAATTAAAGATTGAAATTTTATAATCCTGCATGATCTTTGATAATCGTGTATTGATAATGAATGTTGCTTTTTTGGAGAGCACCCACACCTACTCATGCTAGACACTGAAGATCTAAATAAAGATACTACTTACTAATAGTATTCTCCAATAGACTTCTCCAATTTTTTAGAAAAGTTTATAGAAAAAAGTTCATAATGCAAAAGTACCAAAAATATTTGTAATTTATTAGAAGTATTTTTATTGATTACTCCTTTTATATTTTCACTGCTCTCTCTCTCTCTCTCTCTCTCTCTCTCTCTCTCTCTATATATATATATATATATATATATATATATATATATATGTTTAATTATAAATAATTTGTTACTTTTTAAAATAAATGAATAAAGCATTCATTTTTGTGCATTTATTTTCACATCAGTGACAAAACTGATAGCCCATCTGTAACTGTCCAATGTGTACGTGAAATTACGAATCGAGGGCGCCTTTGAACCTCTTCTGCAACGATGCCGTGTCATACGTACGTAAACGACTGGAAATTCGCGTAGATTTCATTTTCATTTGTTTGCCAATTACGTTTACGGGCTCCAAATTCCTGCTTTTGAATAATGAAAGTATTCGCTCGTTCTACAATGGATAATTTGTAATATTTTCGAGAGTCATAAACGATAATTTTTTTGACAATTGAAGAGTTACAGGTAAATGTGAAGATTTATGAAAAATCGATTTATGAAAAAAAAATTCAAAGCCTCTTGAAATCTTTAATAGTGTAATTCTTATAGCAATTGTTACCGTCACACCGAATACGAGAAAATTCCGAACAAAAATTCAAAAATTTCCCGGTAGTATGAGGACATCTATAATGAACATTAAGACGAATGAACGGCTATTCTATAATCCCGATTGATCATTGCGATTGTTCTTCCCGTAAATCGAGGTAAATATAATTGAGTGTTTATATACGTGTATAAATTAATTACTGCTACACTCAGACGGGAATAATGAGGTCAAGCGCGCGTATATGTATACGTAATTGGTTTTCCACGCGATAAGAAGGGTGGGGGAGGGAGGGGAGAGGAAGAAAATCTGGCCAATTCCTGCGAGACAGCGGTAGGCTTTTAAGTACGAGGGCTTTCTGTTGTCATCCGGCCGCGGCGGCGTATATCTAGAATTCAAATTTATATCTACAACCCCCTCCCCTCCCCCTTCCGCACCAGCCACTTTGTACATGTCAGTCACTCGAGCGAGCGCGTTATGCATGCGTACGGTCGCGCAGTGCTTTAAAAGTAAATGCCGTTTGAAGTCGTTCTGATGGCCGTTGCGTGTGTATATGTATATACGTTGGGAACACATATATATATATATATACACATGATATTTTCATGCAGATTGTATTATTGTAAGAAGATGGGCCGTTAGTTGCTTGAATAGTTTAATTTATGTCGCTTTCTTGGGTCGACATAATACAACTTTAAGAAATCATGCAATATCGTATTTAACATACGTTGCTTTTGCAATCCTTCTTTACAGCTTCAGTAACTTAATTAAACTAATAAATACTTTAATTGTACTTATGTCGACTGTATTTAGATAAATTAATAAATATTTATATTTGTCTTACAGTCTAATTAAATAAAATAAAACTAATACATAATAATATCAATATATATTTATATCAATATTAGTACATATAAATATATAATTAATTGAAAATTATAACGACAGTCAGACTGTTCTTGTTTAAAATCAACCCCGTAGACTAATCTGAAATAAAAATATAGTAGCTGAAAAAATTCTTTGTTAGTAAAGTGCAGTCTGACTGTCCCCAACACCCTTACCTAATTGAAGACCTGTCCAACGTTTCGAGCTCGCTACGGCTCCTCATCGGGGACTAAACTACTTGAGTTTAGAAATATTTATTAATTTAAACTACTAAATAATAATAATTAACTAAATACTACACAATAAATGAATGCAATTAAATTATTATTTATGAATAATTAATAAATATCAAAGTCTGTCTGATAATTCATGTTGTTCTTATACCTAAAGCCGTATTAAATTTCTTTCCTTTAACCTGCGAGCTTTTATCATTTATATAACTTTTTTATTTTTGCAGCGACGCTTCTGTTCTCGGATCGTTTAAGATTTTTTCAGATTCTTAATTTCAACCTATCAATACGGTTGAATATGTTTTGAACGCTTGTCCCACATTTCGTGGATTCGAACACGGTAAAATTATTTCAAATCGCCCGTGCATGTGAACTACTTTCTTTACGGGGGAAAAAATTGATCTAAACCGTGCAGAAAGTTTCTTGAATAGAAAATGGTCTTAAATAATATATACTTCGACTCTACGTATGGGAAGTTTTGAAACTTCTCTCTCTCTCTCTCTCTCTCTCTCTCCCTCTCTTTCTATTATTTAATGTTTCTTATACGAGGTCCATTAAAAGGTGCCAAGTACTTAACGCGATGACGTAAGTGACGTCTATATAGACGTTCGCTTTGCTAATGCCGTCGGATATACAAACGACATCTATATATATATATATATATATACACACGCTCTATAATTTTAGTATTTTTAAAAATAATTTCCAACGTTTACCACGGTAAAAATTCATTTTACTCTATACGACCTTCAACTTGCACTCAATAACGAACAGTGACTCCCTTGTTCATCGAGCGGCTCCGTGCGATCGCTTAATTTCAATTGATTGTGTAAAATTATTGACGCGAAAGTGCGTTCATCGTCGCTCGAACGATGAATTTTCAGTACGAGTGACAGCCATGTCCCGATGTCCACATCATATTCAAATCAGGAATATTACCGCATAATGAATAAACGGTTAGAGAAATATATTAGAGCGCGTGAGGGCTGCGATAGGGGTGGCGGGGAGGGCGGACATTATTTTTAGTCGAATGATCGACAAATACTCTGTAACATTTAGTCGAACAAGTTTAAAAGAATAAATGTGAAATTTGTTTTCTTTCCCCGATGAAATTTGACGCTTGATTAGTTACGGTAAGCGACGGCTTACGTCGACGTGTCATCAAGGCCATTAATCCAAATGCGAAGACTTTTAACTTATGATAAATATGCGAGGAAAATTTGTCTCAACGATGAAATTAACGTTGTCCATTATCTGCAGTCTGATGTTAGAATGATACTGCCATATTTAAAAATCCCGTGTTAACGGACGAATTGTCTAAAATACATTTTAGACTTTTCGTCTATATTGATTTTTTAGTGATTCTCTTATCACAGTTAAAAGTGTTAATGCTTTGCAAAAAAAAAAAAAATTGTCCTGAAATATTTACATCGGATCCAGACCATGTTACAATTTTACGTTTAATATTCGAAGTAATGAAGAGTGATGAGGAAAGGGGGGGGGGATTATTTCTATTTCATAAACTCAGATCACGCTTTTCAGAACTTGCATCGATAAACGCTAATACAAAATGCACGAACCTGTTCCTTATTATTACGTAATATATATTATAGAATTTTTGCTTTGTCATACCAAGCGACTCATTGACGGTCATAAACACGTATATGCAATATGAGTTGCGCTTACCTTTTTCGGAAACTCAAGTTCGCCACTTAGCGACCGGCGACGGGCGAGCTATTTTTCCAGTTTAAATCTCCATGATCGGAAGAGGTGCAGTACGGTTTCAGCTTATATATATATTCTTCATATACAAGACGGCAAGACATGTTTACTTTGTAATGACATTTACTCGTAATATTTTTCAGATAAATGTTTATTAATAAATAAGATTTTTTTTTATGTATGGTGTATATATATATATATATATATATATATATATATATATACACAAATATAAAAAAATAATTTTCTTTAATATATAATCAGATATATGCATTAATATGATTATAAATGTTTTTTTTAATACTATTATTAATGTTCCAAAATTCGTAAATTATTGATCCTTCAATGTTTATTTTATAAAACATAAGATTTAGTTGCAATCGTTGCAGATTTATCATTTGCATGAAAATCATTCAATTATGTTACCAAAATTGTGTAAATAGCAGATATTTTCGAGAATCCACATTTTTTTACAATCGATGATGATTTAATTTTACATCACAGCTATGCATGTTTCGCATTTTACATCTATTTCTATCGAATTTTCGTATTTACTCGATTCTAATGCAATAAATCACGAAAAATTACGAGACTGTTTAGTAAACTTCTCTCTTGTTCTCCCTCTCTCTCTCTCTCCTCTCCCTCTCCCGCTATTTTATAGCGGATTATATAATTGCGCGTGGGCGCGAAGAAGACGCGTCCGCGCTTATAAGCCGTGAATTAAGAAGGCCGGCCTATAATTAATTTTTAAGGATTACGCCATTAGAGCTGCCGAAATAGAAAGTGGATCGCCTTTTTCATCGCGTTCGGGGAAACATTCTAATAAGCTTGGACCCAGAAATAACTTTGTTTAATTCCTCGCCTCGTGGCATTATAATGCGCCTTCCCTCTTTCTTTGCGATATTTTAAAAATAAAAAAAAAAAAAAAAACAAATAAATAAAAAATACGTTTTGCAAGTATTCTCTGGGTGTCGAGGTACTGGATCAAATCTGGTAAATAAATTGGTGAAACTTCATTGTTTGTTTATTTAGTTTTTTTTTTGTCATAATTATTTATTGACTATTCGCTGTAGCACTTATAAAAATTTCTGTGTTATGAGATTTTTTTTTTTAGAGCACGGATAAAAGTGTATAATATGTTTTCTTCGAAAAATCACTATTATCGTGATTGTTGACTTATTGAAATTTGATCCCCTTTTCTATGTCGCAAAAGTATGGGAATGATGTAATTGTCCATAATTATCAAGAATTCACTCGTTAGAATTGGCAGTGAGAAAATTTCAACCAAACATAACATTGATAAACTATATATAGAATGCGTAAATTAAATCTCAAATACGCGTCACAAGCTAAATCAAGCTGTGTAGTAGATTTTAAATTTCTATTTTCAAATGATCAATTAAAAAGGACTCCCAGGCATTAAAAGAGAAGCATTGCGGATTCCGATATTTTTGCTTATATGTCGATTTTTCCGATTCAATGAATGATTTCAACGTTTGAATCTCGTCAAAAAAAAAAAAGATATTTTTATAGTAATTTTTTATTAATCGCATTTAAAACGAACGTTGACAATGCTTAAAAGATCTACCTCAAAGCTGATGTGATAAGTTAAACAAAAATAAAAGCTACGATGGCTTTTATTTGTAAAAAAAGAGGCCTACGATGGCTCGATCGTTAGAGCGAAGGACTAGTAACTTGCTGATCCGAGTTCAAATCCAGGTCTCGGCCAATTGACACAAGCACCGCTGTAATAATCTACATGTGCTTTGTTTATAAACACGTCGTAGACCTCCGTCGCTGATTAGCACCAAAAAAAAAGCTCGACAATCTTTCCTTATAGAATTCGGAGAAAATTGATTTTAAAAATCAAAATTAGTTAATTTCAAATTTTATAGTTTCTTACTTATCAAAGCTTTTTCGTAACTGTATTAATATTTAAGCAGTATTTAATAATATTTAATAAATAATCATTATGGAAAGCTTTTCGTTACATAAATATTTCGAAGTAGATACGATAAAAATCAAATATTTAGATTAAAATGTATAGATAGACTTTTCTTTTATTTTCTTTTAGATATATTTTTGTTATAGAGAGAAAGAGAGGGGCGGGAAAGTTGGGTATGAATATGTAAAAATCTACAAACATCTAAAAACAGCTATGTAAAAAGTTAAAACAGAATATTATTATTTATTATTAATAATTACTATCTTATTTATAATAATGTGTACATTTTTATTTTTTGTTAAATGTAGATATTCGATCGATGAACGGCGGCACCACGAGCCCGATGCTGCGATCGGCGAGCAGCCTCTCGGCCAACCGGCCCAGCGTCGACACGCTGCTGGAGGAACTGGGCACGGGTCTGCAAAACGGGTAAGTAGATCGGGCCGGGGGGGGGGGACCGCTTACTACTGGCGCGCCGATTATCAGTAGTAAAGCGAGGGGTCGGTCTGGCGAATGGGGTTTCATCTTAGTCTCCTCCTCGTCTTCCTTTCTCAATCCGTCCCCTCGCCCTTCGCTTGGACAATCCGGCGGCAGGGGTGGGGCGGGCAGGGCGAAGGCCACGAGAACGAGGCTTATCCACGGGTTCATTCGTTAAAAGAAAATTCGGCGGAAAATCCGTATGGCCGTCTTCGTACGAGCGCGAAGAAAGAAGCGACGTACGAAAATTGCTATATATTATTTTTAGAGCTCGTCGTGCACGTTTCGAGGGGGAAAAAATAGCTACTCCGCTCGGCCGATGGATTTCGAAGTCAATAAAAACAAGGAGTCGCATAGAAGTCATAAATCATATTTTATTTGTTCGAATTTATATGTGTATAGATATTGTACGGGCTATTTTAAATAAACGATGCAGAATTTTAAATTAAAATTTTCAACTGTGCAGTTAAATACGAAATGGTTAAATGAAAAATTGGCTAATGAGATGCGATAGCCGTCATTCATCCATCCGGATTCTCGGTAATACGGTCTACGAAAGATTCAAAATGGTTAATCTTAATAATCATATTTTCAATTTGTCTACTTTCATGAAAGACTTCGAAAAAATGCATATCGAATGAATGTTGAAAAAAAAATTTTTATTGTATATTATGTATTTATATCCACGCGACAGCCGAGGAACGAAAGATATACCAGTATTTTTATATCGAAGGCGGAAAATAAAATGTGTTACAAAACTATAATGTTTATTGACATGGGTTTAGAAAAAAATGTACACTGTAGTCGTATGATAATAATCGTATAGAGACGAGAAATAATCATCTTGTACGCCTGTACACTACGTCTTAATATATCTATATATACCGTTTATTTCCAACCGACCGCTTCATTTCCCAAGAACATTCTAAAATACGTCTTTCTCCCCCCCCTCCCCCAGATGTCTTTCCATAAACCCCGTGCGGGCGCGAGTTTACCAAAGATCCGACAAAGTGTAGAGGATCGTAAAACTGTGGGCGAAAATTCCGCGGCGAAGTTTATCGTCGTAAACGCTCGGTGGCTAAGCAGCGTCATCATTAAGAGGGGCTGCCTCGTTACAGCGACAAAGGGAAAATCACGACGATGGACACCTTAGCGCGTAACCCAATTTCGTGCGCGCCTCCGCGAGGAGGCGTAGGGTATGGTCGACGCATTCCGCCAACGACCGCGGACTATAAATTACTTTTTTTTTTTTTTTTAACAGCCCTCTCGCGCTATAACCCAAAATCCGTGTTTAATGGCATCGTCGCGGATTTGAGGAGATGTTTGTGCGAAGTGCCTTGTTGAATATTTGTCCCGACGATACGCGCTCCTCGTCCCTGCGTCGGAAAGAAAACGAAGTAGAATAAGAAAAAAAAAACGTCGTAATTCCGTGGACGCGCGATGCATTGTGCTTAAGGCCGCAAAGCCACACCGGGCTGTCGGTATAATCCTCTGATCCTTTCGATAAATGAAACGTCTTTACTCGGTGAATTGCCATGTTAAGATTTTGGATTTTTCTTGAAAATCTCGAGAAAGGACTGCGTCTATCGAAGAAAGTTGTATTAACGTTTACAACAACAAAAAATACCAGTTTATGGAATAATATTCTAAATTTTTTTTAGCAATTGACTAAAGAAAATAGAATTTCGTTCAAACAGAATAATTCGACCTTTTCTCATCAGCCTAGTCTGTCCGAAAACTGACATAAAAATAGTTAAGATGAATGATTTAACCCATTAATAACCAAAAAAATTAATTTTATAATCCTTTTACGATCTCAAATTTCATGTATATAATGACATACTAAGAGGTATCATTTCTCATCCTTTTGGATATGCTGAATATGAATCAAAAAATTTGGATTACAAAATTAAATATGTCAATTTTCGTATGAAAAATAAAGTACAAAAAATGGTTTTGTATTGAATCTTTATGATTTTTATTTCGCACCAATATTTTCTACAATCATCGGTGTGCAACATTATGGAGCTTTGAGAGAAAAATTTCCAAAACACCTTCAAAAAATCTGAAATAATTTACAACTATTCATTGATGAATTCTAAGGCACTTTATTTTCTTGAAACATTTTCCTAAACTCTATAGTTTGCGTGAAAAACGACAATAATATAAAACGCAGACTTTTGGGACGTTTTCGAATCTTGAAAAGAAAAGCGTACGCATGAAAATTTGCCGTTAAAGTTCAAAAATTTTGTGCACACGGATTATTGAAAAACATTGCTCGCATTGGTGAGTTTTATGTCAAAAAAAAAAGAAACCAAAAATAATTTAAATAACAACATTTTTCGTACTTTTTTATACGAAAACCGCTACATTTTATTTTGTGCAGTCCGAATTTTCAGATTTTTAACTCGAATACTTGTTTGGCATAACAAAAAAAAAAAAAAAAATAAGATCTGAGAAACGATACTATATGCTTTATATACACGCAATTTGAGATCGTACGCTCGTTATAAAATTCGTCGCTGAATATCTATGCTGCAGTTCTCTAATAGTGCGAATCCTCCATTTGATCATCGCGTCTCACTATACCGTGCTCGAACAACAAAAACAGAATATCCAACCGCCCAAAAATTACCCTATCTATACATACAAATATATATATATATATATATATATATATATATATATATATATATGTATTGCAAAATTCGAATCCACCCGACCCCGACCCCGACCCCACTGCGCGGCACCATCTCATGAAAATTGTCCAGGGATTATCCGACCGAGGGCCGGGTCAAGGTGACGATCGAGGAGACCTCGACGGAGGTGCAGCCGGTCGGCGAGGACGCCTATTACTCGCCGATACAGCAGCCGCAGCAGCAGCAGCATCATCACCAGGACGTGCTGAATAGGCGCGAGATCGAGCAGAGGAGCTACGTAGTATCGGGTAACGGGCACACGGCGAGCAACGCGACGAAGGAGCTCGACGACCTCATGGCCTCCCTGTCGGAATTCAAGGTGAGAGGATCTTCGTTATTCTTTCGTGTTGTTATTTTCTTCGTTTTTTTCACTTTTTTTTTCCTTAATTTGTAGATAATAGAACAGTATTTGTCCTCGCGTACTTCTTATAATGTAAATTCTTCGAACGTGGCTCGATCGCCTCGCAAAAGACGATTGTCGATCAAAAGTGTCTATCAATGCTCTGTGGAACTACACGAGTACTTGGAAAGATTAATTTTCTTGTTGAATTTTTAGAATTTTTATTATCTACAAATTAGAAAAAAATAATAATAAAAGACTGAAATTAAATGAGAAATCGTGACCGTCTGTGCTCGTTTCGTCGGTGAGACGAAGGTCTAGGGCGATGATGGTCCAGGGCTGAACGTACAATACCAGCTGCTGTGCGTTAGTTTGAATTATTTCTTACCTGGTTTCATCCTTCAAAAATTATCAAAAATTTTTATAAAATTTAATTTTCTTATTGAAATTGCCGTAGATGTTCTAGGGCGGTTTTTTGGTTATATTTTTTTTATCACAAAAAGTAAAAATCGATAGGCTTGCGAAACGAATTTTGAAATTAGCTCGCGGGAGTTAAGACGTTAATATAAGTTGTGTCGTGCACTAAAAATGAAGGATAGCGCAATTTTAAATTTAAGGCGCCCGAGTCATGTCTCGTGTGAATTCCGTACTCCCACCGACAGGAAATGTAGTATATTTATTTATCATTATGTAACACACACACACACACACACACACACACACGCGCGCGCGCCTAAGATATAGCTTCGTATCGAACCATTTTTTGCATCAAAATTTTACTCTATTTTTACACTTTCTTTCTTACAGATCATTTTTACCTTAATAATTTTTAATGATTATCTTGTATAGTAAATAATAAAATCAGTTAACTTACCTTGACGATTAATGCGCATCCGTATATTCCATAATTCAAGTATTTCATTATTTTCGCAAAAGGATACGAAATAGTATGTGCCAAAGTATATTAAAAATTCGCCTTCTTGCATAAATATATTACTTTTCATGCATAGCTGTTTATATCACACATATAAAAAAAATATGATTTAAAAATAATTCGTTACTTGTATATCTGAAATTATTGAAGTATGTACCAATTAGATTTATCATAAACGTGATCGTGTATCAATTTTACACTGCAAGTATGCAGCGCAGTCGAGGATAGAAATTAGATGTAGCTGTAGATTTTTAAAAATCTATATTAGCGTATGCGACGAATAAAAAAACGAATGTAGAATTCTACGCGTCCGCCACAGTTAATTGATTATGCGTTACGTGAAACACGAACTTTCTCTCATATATTTCCTTTAACGCGTAATCATATATATATATATATATATATATATATATATATATATATATATATATATATGAATTTTGAAACAGCATAAAATAAATCAACCAATGATGTGCAATAATGTGGATTTACACATATAAAGCCAAAGGAATTGCTCTATCATTGTGTGTGTATATATATATATATATATATATATATATATATATATATATATATATATATATATAACTTTATGCACGTCCGCATGAAAAAATTCATCAACAATCGGGTCTCTGTGTATATATATGTAACGTGCTCCTGCGTGGTTTTTTATTGTTTATGCTTTATCTCGCGTTCATTCACATCGGTCGAAGCCAGCTTTGAAAAGTTATTATAACGCGATGCTGGCCTATTTAAAAAGAAGACAGAAACAAACAAACAAACAAACAAAAACAGTCACGGCCAATCGATGCTTATGCACGCGCCTAAATATTATCGCTTAATAACATGTTGATTGTAAAATGATTGCGAGGACGTTCGATTTTTTAATCAGTGCGCGGAAGAGTACATTCGGTAAGATAACGAAGTTGCCTACATAGGTATCTATAAACGTGAAATTCTATTTTTTCTTATATGTATATATATAAGAATAGAATTTAACATTTATATATACCTATGAAGGCAACTTGGTTATCTTCCGCCGCGGACTAATTGAAAAATCGAATGTCCTCGAATTCATTTTACTATCAAGATGTAATTAAGCGATAATATTTAGGCACGTGCATAAGCATCGATTGGCTGTGACTGTTTTTTTTTCTTTTGTTGGTTTGTTTCAGTTCATATAAATATATATAAATACATATATATATATATATATATATATATATATATATATATATATATATATATATATATAGTAAAATTTGTGACCTACTGCACTTGGCTTAATTGTGTAGGCCATCTCTTTTGTCTAAAATTAAATGTATCTTTTATTACCTCATTAATGCGAATATAATATATTAGTTTGAAAAGCATTTATCATATACTCACGATAAATCTTGCTGACATTTATTACATTGTTCGTATTGCATTTAGTGGCTCACAATGTATTTAATAGAAAAAAGGATAGATAACAAGATCCAACGGAGATATAGTGATTAAAAATCATTCAAGCTTTTATTTATATATATATATATATATATATATATATATATATATATATATATACATATACAATTTTATTTCTAAATACTCAAAAAGTAACATGCAATATTTTATGAATTCCTTCAAAGCAACTTGTAAATTATGGGAAAAATAAATTAACTGATTCTCGATCTAAATTCTTATTTATGTTTCTAACTTTCAAATCATCAATTGGATTTCATTATTAGCTTTTCTCTCTTTTTTTCTCTTTCGTAAATTTCAAGTATTTTCAATATACTATATATACATACATACATACATACATACATATGTATATATATATATATATATATATATATATATATATATATATATAAACATATAAATTTTATGAATATAATGGTCCAACCGATTGTTTGCCAGTTTTATTAAAACTGATGAACGGGGAGCTCGAAGCTATTCGGTAAAACGTAAACAAAGTATATAAATGAGGCTTAGTTACGGCCGGGTGCAAAAAACTGCAGCCGGGCCAGCAGTCTAAATCCGCTGATAATGACACAGAAAATACACAAATAAGTAGGGTAGTTGGGGGGGGGGAGGAGATCTTTTGTATTTTGGAGAGTTGCAGCGTTAGTAGTGCTTTTGCGCCACGTTCCAATTCGCGACCCTCTCGATAGTCGGGATCTGCGAGGATTTTGAGAGAATGGGCCTCCCGGAAATCACGGTCGATCGTCTATACGAAGAACGACGGGCGGTAGATCCGCGGTGGAGGGAACGAAAAAAAAAAAAACAAAACAATCTCCATTATTACTAATTCAAAGATATCTCTCTGTAGAGCAGCGCGCTCGCGTGAACGAGGTACTGATGCACCGACGTCGGCACGCGCGTGCCCTTCACGTTTCAGACACCTCGTTCCCGATACGACCGATTGCCCATATAATTTATCGAGAGCCACGGCACCTCCGCACCATTATTCGTCGATTCGCAGTCGAAGTCTCCGCTCGCCCCCCCCCCCCCGCCCCCCGCTCCCGTCGATTCATCGACCTTTGGGCCGTGGCGCAAAGACTATTTGCAAAGCTCCCAAATACATGCGGACTTTTGGTACGCGGCTATACGCGCCGCAGTGTCAGCCATCGTATTTTCGGGGACACCCGATATATTCAAATGATGAGATTACGAGAAAATGGGCGCACGCTCTACTATATATACACACACACTATATATAAGAAATTCAAAAGCCCTGACACGTGGATATCGCGGAAAAGAGGTACACGAGATAAAGAACTATGGAATAATAATGTAACGTATGCAGGGAGTATAAATGATTTTTTGATGCGAGATAGAACGAGAGAGGGGCGGGAGGGGGAGTAGAGGAACGCTTGGGTAGATAGGGAGAGAGACAGAGAGAGAGAGAGAGTGAGGGAGAGGGAGAGAGACGAGCCTTATTGACGTCGGAGGAGCTCCTGACCATTCTTGGCTGGCCAGGTTACCGAAATAACTTCCATTCCGCGGTCGCTCCGCGCTCGACAGCTTCACGCATTAAGCACGCAAGCGCGCGCCGCCCGCCGCGTCTCTCTCCCTCTACCGCACATATAACTTTCCCAAAAGTCAAATTGCGAGATGCGTGGAAAATTCCGAGGCGACTTTTTGTTTTTTTTTTTTTTATACATTCGATTATTATCGTAGATTTATATAAATAAATATATATATATATATATATATATATATATATATATATAATTTTATATAGTATATAAAATATAATTATATTATATATAAAATAATTTTACGTCGTCTAGAGCCTAATTCTAGTCCTGTCTTTGTATTATTATATAAACTTTTCCCTTTGACCAATCTTCAGGATACGATAGCATTATATACGTTGAAGCTTGTAAGCTTTCAAGTTCTCCATGTTATATATATATATATTTGAGCTTAAAATATACGAGCGAAATTAATTTCACGAGATCAAAATTACGTATGTGTGAATAGGCACTATCAGAAGCTTATATTTAGAAGTTTCGATATTATATTTCGACTAACATAATGTCGTTCACCCAATTCCCTTTCTTCAAAAGAATTTATTTTTACAACGCGGAGAGGCGTAAGATTAAAAGCTTCTCATCCTTTATAGCACGATCGTTAAATTATTCAAAAGAGAAAAATAATAAGAAGAAGAATTACTCAATTCTCGATCCATGGTTCCACTTCTCTCTTCGTTTATCGCTCCCTGTCTCTCCGCTGGAACTATCTAAACGGCTGGAAATTCATTTAGCTCGCTCGGGTTTCGAATGACATTCGCGCCCATTTTCGCCATGCCTCCATTTTCTATATATATATATATATATATATATATATATATATGTAATATAATATAATAAAAATAAAATGTTTTTAAAACCGTAAGAACGTCGCCCGCGAATGTTCAACCGATGAGAAAACAAGCCGAAAAACACTATAGAGGCATATCTATTATGACTCGAGTAAAGACGGAGGCGCCGAGAGCCGCAAGCTTCTTTCGATAGATTCGGTAGCGGTAGTGGTAAGTAGGTAGAAGGAAGCGGTGGAGGGGGTGGTGCGGAAATGGAGGAGGAGGAGGAGGAGGAGGAGGAGGTGGCTTTAAAAAAAATTCGACGCTCGCGTGCGCCCGCGGAGGCGTTGGATATATAGAATACACTGTATATATATATATATATATATATATATATATATATATATATATAATCCTCTCCTATACGATAACTCGAACCTCCTCCGGCAAATCTTCCTCTGGCTCTCTCCGTGCCGTTTCTCTCTTTTCCGCTTGCTCGTTCTTCCGCCTCCCTCTCTTCCTCTTTCATATATATAGTCCCCACCGCTGTAGCGAGTTAAGCACGCAACGCCAAGAAAATCAGAACTGAAAATATCCAAAAGCTCGCCTCCTCTCTCTGTCTCTCTCTCTCGTTCTCTCTCCCTACCATCCGAGCAGCGCCATACTCGCGCATTCCACCCGACGGAGCAGCGAGGGGCAGAGGGGGGGTGGCATTACGTCCCAAAATCCAACTGACAGAATCGCTCTCTCCTCTTTTGACGCACAGATAAACGGCAGCAACCACCAGCGACAGACGCAGGCCACGACGACGACGACGACGTCGACTACGCTGACTGACTCGGCCACGGGAGCGGCGGCGGCGGCGGCGGCGACGGCGGCGACGGCTTACGCGAAACCGAACAAGGCCATCGGCGGCGGCAGCAACTCGAGCAGTCCACTGCCGGCGGTTTACCACCACCACCACCACCTCAACCACCACTACGAGCAGCAGCAACAATACCAGCAGCCTCAGCCCGCCCCGTCGGCAGTCGAGCAGCAGCAGACGAGGGTCCACATCACCGAGACCCGCACCACGACCCATCATCACTACGACAATCACCAGCAGCAGCAGCAGCAGCAGCAGCCGCCCCTGTACGAGAGCCACACGGCGACCGCCCAGTCGGTCACCCACATCAAGCAGAACCAGTTGGACTCTATGCTTGGCAATCTCCAGGCAGACATGAGCCGCCAAGGAGTCAACACTACCCAGAAGGGATGCTGCAGCGCCTGCGAGAAGCCGATCGTCGGACAGGTGATTCTATACAATATCCCCGCGTAGCGAAAATGTCCCGCCTGTCGTTCAGTGTCGGCAATGCGCGGCCGTGTCTGGATACGGCGAATCCTCTAACCCGACCCATCACGCGGGCCTCATTTTTTTTTCTGTTGTCGCTGCACAGGTGATCACGGCCCTGGGCAAGACCTGGCACCCGGAGCACTTCACCTGCACGCACTGCAACCAGGAGCTCGGCACCAGGAACTTCTTCGAGCGCGAGGGTCGGCCCTACTGCGAGACCGACTATCACAATCTGTTCTCGCCACGGTGCGCCTACTGCAACGGCCCCATTCTCGACGTACGGGTTTTTTTTTTTTTTGGTTTTCTGCTCATTCGTTCATTCATTATTTATTTATTTATTTATTTATTTTGTTGTTAATTCTTTTGTTTCTATGGCTCATTGCTTCGCCTTCTGGCAAATTTCGCCAGACTTCTCGGACCGTGAGATGCAGCGATGAAACGCAGCTTTCTATATATATATATATATATATATATATATATATATATATATATATATATATAAACACATATATACATCCACACACGGAGAGCAGATCTCCACAGACACATGGGTGTATGAGTGTGCGCGCGTGCTCGTGCCTCCAAGACCTGTGCTATTCGAATCTTGTGAATTACCCTGGATCGTTCCCGTGTGATATATATATATATAAAAGCGAGGCTGCGTTCATCGCTGTTGGCAAACGCGACGGTGATCTATAAGGGAATTTGGTTGGTGTCTCTTCTTTTGGCCCCGCGTCTCGTGCCCCGCGATGCTCTATATATTCGACGGCACGAGCGGTGGGCTTTATATAAAGCCCGAGGGTGACGCTGGATCCAATTCGAACGATGAAGGCAATAAGATCCCAGGTGTTTCGTAAAGATGGACAGGACGCGGGAGACGGAATTTTCGAATGGCTCGTGGGGATGGCAAATTAGTTCGCTAAATAGGGGCGCGTTAACCGCCGGAAAGTCGAATGGTTGATAGAGCCGCTATTTTTTTATTTTTTTTTTATATACGACACGCTTGAACTGGTCCCCATTGAAAATCCTAATGGGAATCTTATTTGGCGAGAATTGCATTCGACAATTGGATCTTATAGCCTTGCTCTCGGTCTTAAAAAAATGGCAAATCGAAATCCCTTATACTCACGCATACATAATCGCGCCAATCATAACGATCGACCGATTTTCTGCCTCGATTCGTGCCGTCGCCCACGTCGACGATCCAGAAATGCGTTACCGCCCTGGAGAAGACCTGGCACACGGAGCACTTCTTCTGCGCCCAGTGCGGCAAGCAGTTCGGCGAGGAGGGCTTCCACGAGCGCGACGGCAAGCCGTACTGCCGGGACGACTACTTCGACATGTTCGCGCCCAAGTGCGGCGGCTGCAATCGGGCCATAATGGAAAATTACATATCGGCCCTGAACAGCCAGTGGCATCCGGACTGCTTCGTTTGCCGGGTAATACTGCACTTTCCTTCTTTCTTTCTTTTTTTCTTCTTTTGCTTCTGTTGTTTTTTCTTCTTTTTTTTTTTATATTTACAGGCTGTCAATTCTTTGGTAGGTATGTGTGTGTGTGCACACATATGTACTATATAGAGGTAATGAGACTTACAAAAAATATATAAGAAAATAATGTTACAAATGATTTTTGACAAACAAAGCAAACAAAAAACGCTGAAAAGTTCTTTATATGTATATAATCTGTCATACGATGCTCAATCCTTCGGCTTATTGAATTGCAGGACTGTAAGAACCCGGTCTCTGGAAAGTCGTTCTACGCCATGGAGGGAAAGCCACTTTGCCCTAAGTGCGTGGGTGTCGACGAGGAGGAGGAGGAGGAGGAGGAGGAGGAGGCGTGAGGGAAGAGGAGAGAATAAGCAAACATACACAGAGAAGGAGAGAGCGAGTGTCTGTGTGTGCGTGTGCACGTGTGTCTGAGAAAGTGAGAGAAACTGCGTGAGAGAGCGAAACGATTTATTTTTTCTTTTTTATTTTTTCTTTTAAGACCCTCCCGCGGTAGTAAAGAAAAACCTGAAATTTCTCTAGCTGGACACGATGGAAACAACGGACAAAAAAAAGTAAAAAATCCAACCAGAAAAAAAAAACCAAAATGAAATGATTCAGCCACGCTAGTTTCGATCCCCGTACAAATAAAAATGACCTCCGGGGCTCCAAACTGATGCGGAGCTCCCCTGCCCTTCTCATTCATGCCAACAGGTCCACGTGCGCCCGTCAAAAATGGCACAGGGATATATGCAACAAAAATTCTAGCGAGACGCTGACGACGCTGACCCAGGCTATAAGGGAGGTGTATATATGTATATATATATATACATATAAACAAATGCCAAGGTCGGGACGCCTCTCGACCAGTCCCGTCAATATCATCATATATTATCTACTCGATAACGCTCCCACTTTGTTATGAATGGAAAATGGTACGCGTGCAGCAGCAGCACCACCTACAAAAAAACAATCACAACAACAACAACACACAACAACAACAACAACAACAACAACAACAAACACAACAACAACAACGCACACTTTTTTAGCTCCCTTTCTCCCGCACCCCCTTGCCCCCGGCCCCCTCTCCCTATCAAACGACAAATAAAAACAAAACAAAAAAAAAAAAAAAAAAAACAAAAAAAAGAATAACTTACTGCGATATATATCTCGTTATGGCCTTTCGCCGCATTCGAATCTTGTATTAATTTTTGAAATAATAACTTATTTATATGTATATGTATATATACATATACATATATATATATATATATATATATATATATACATATATACATATACATATATACATATACATATATATATATATATATATATATATATATATATACACAAATGTGTACAAATCATGTAATTAAAAAAAAAAAAAAAAAAAAAAAAAAAAAAAAAAAAAAAAAAACAATAACAACAACAACAAAAATAAATACAAACGAAGCGCGTTTGGCGCTAAAAGGCCACACTTCGAAGTTCGCCGCGGCCAACCCTATGGGTCAAGGTCGACCCGAGGCGGTGGCGAACCGTCGACGTCGCCCGACGACGACGACGACGACGAGCACGACGACCACGACGACGATGCGATGGAAGGTCGAGATTGCTCCCTCTACCCCTCCCGCCTCACGCCGTTTCTCTTTGAGGAGGCGCAGCCGTGAATCCCAAATACTTGGGGCTCGCCGTAGCCGGCGTGCCGTGCGCAGTCACGTGTTGAAATCGAAAAAAGCGCCACGCTCCCGTGACGTCGATTCCCGTGCACGCCGCCGCCGGCTAAATATACCCCCCTCCCCTCCCCCCCTCTACCCAAGCCGGCCTGCATACGTTAAGTAAGCGGGCGCGCGCGTGGGCGCGTGTACGTTGGTGTGTGTGTATCTGTGCGTGTGTGTGTGTGTATATTTGCCTCGCTCTCCGACTCTCCGAATTTTTCCTCCTCTCGCGCGCCTCTGTCGTGCGCGATGCGTGTGCGCCAATGCGCAAATACATTTGTATTTTCTCACGCTTGCAGAAACGACCCGAGACCTTCATGGAAATGATATAAAGATTTCTCGTACTGCGCCGTGGCGCTCGTTTGAGAGATTTAGCCGACGGTGTATAAGCGACGTTAACTGTATACGACGCGAGTACAATATATTCAATTGTTAAAAGCCATTGCTTTATCGCAATGTTGATATTTTTTTACCGTGTCGAGCGTAATGGCATTTGGATTATTGAAATTGACAGCGTTAAAAGTGTCTCGAAATCGTGGATCAAAATTTGTCCCTCTGTCAAGATTTAATAATGATTTACCTTGATTCGTCGCATCTAGGCGGAGAATTTCGTCGATTAGCTTTTTCCTATTATAGAACGCTCAAAATTTCACTTAATCCTGCAAATGTGCGACCGCCTGGCTCAATCGATGGCCCCGCGACTGCATTATATCCGTTCTGATACGTTCAATAAATAAAATAATCCACAACTAGCGAGAATACTGAATCATGAAGAATTAATCGTCGACTCCTTTATTAACCGAATAGTAGTAGAATAACGTAATATTCATATAATCTTAATGGTAAATTAAATTGGACACTGATATAATTGCACAGTAAACGTAGAAAGTATTTTTTAATATTCCTATTGTTTATCGATTGTTTTATTATTACACGTGTCTGCATACATGTATAATGCGAGCAGAAATCATTCGAAGACATAGAAAATGGTTTGATGCCGTTCAGGACTGGAGTATGTTTCAATTCTCCGTTAGTAATTAAGAATCACTTTGCTATTTTTAATTCAATATAAATTTAATTAATAATTAAGGAAAATTTAATTAACTATTTATTATCAATTAGTAATGGGAGAGAAATTCATTTCATCGTTCGTACATAGCTTTTTGCTTCTTCCATTACAATTAATTTACCAAAATACGAACATCTTTTTTTATGTGATTTAATCGTGAAACTTGTTCGAAAATTTCAATGTGAAATTTATTTTTCCTGCCAAAAAATAGCCAACCTTATATAAAGGATCTTTATTTATTTTTAAAATTGAATCAACTGTCATTATTAATTTGTAACGCGGGTTAATTAATAATTTATTTATAATTGGTAAAGGCAGAGAAATTTACGGATGAAATTAAGTTATTTTCATTGCGTTAATTTGATTTAATTTAATCAGCCATTATTTTTCATTTTCAATGTCTAAGAAAGATAATTAAATTAAATTCCATAATTTTAAATTTTATTTATATCCAATTAATGCAATTCAAAATAATTGAATTGAATAAATTTGTGCTTAAAATTCTATACAATTGTTAATATTAAAAATATAATAACTAATTAAAGATAACTATTTGAGATTTTTAATTAATTACTCTCAAATTCTGATGCAGTCAGATGCCATTGAGAACGCGCGCAGTTCGATTAAAATTGCCCAAAAAAAGTTGTAAATGGTAATGGATTAATTACTCGAAAAAAATTGTCCATTTGGATATTCGTATAAGAAAGGCAACGGATTAATTTCAAAAAGAATCTGCGAACCGCGTACTTGAGATACTCTTCCCTGTCAGTAAGGTATACGAAGGGTCAGTGAAAAAAAACAGAAATAAATCGAAAGAGCCCTCGTTCGCGATTAAGTTTCGATTACCTGTACGTCCCGCATAATATGTTAACGTGTTCGAAAAGAACGTTACTCCATAACTTTTCCAGAGCGTCTTTTCGACACTGTTCTGCATGTGGCCGCCTACCCAAACTCAAAGTCTTACGTTTCGAACGAAGATTAAGATTGCATCTCTCGACTTATAAATAGACTCCGTTTTTTTTTCTTCTTCTTTTTTTTTTTTTTTCTTTTTTTCTTTTTTTTTTTAAAGCTCGCCTTACCGAGCGCGCGCCGATTGTATTACCCACGAACGGGCCGTGATCCTTTTCAGCGGCTCTCTTCGCGTCGTTCTCGTCCGAGCTTTGTCCCGAGTATGGCGCACAAGTCGCGACAATCTTGGAAAAATATCGATTGTTGCGAGATTCGGAGAGACGGGATTCTGCGACCGGGCGATGCGTGCGAAAGGTGCACGAGGCCCTTGAGCGAAAAGTGATCAGACTGGCAAGCCGTGTTTAGGGATTTAACGAGAACGGCGAGATTCGTTTTGATTATTTATGCCCGTGCTTGAGGCTATGTTAGACGGACTGATTGTAATTTTTTTCTTTTTCTTTTTCTTTTTTTTTTTTTTTTTGAATCGTTCTTAATCGTTGGCTCGCAGTAATTCAAAATTTATCGTGCATAACATTACAGGCATACGTATGTTGACGATCTAAAACGTGAATACTTTAATTCGTCTATTATTAGAATGAAGAAAAATTGAAAATTGAACGACGAAAATTTGTATACATAATTTTGAAACTGTAAATATAAACGAGATTTCATTAATAATTTCCTGCGCGCATCTTATGTCTATAAAGCAAAATCACGTTATTTCAATTGCGGATAGACGACGTATAGTTACAACCTCTCTCTCTCTCTCTCTCTCTCTCTCCCTGCCGGTGCCATTGTAATCTTTACTATAAAAATCCATATGTATATAATACAATAAACGTAAGGGTCAAAACATAATCTGCCTTGAGGAAAAGCCTGCTGATTCACGGCAATAGTCGGATGATAAACGCCGTGCACATTAGAAATACACCGATCCCGTTGTAATGTAATCTGCGTCCCTCTGTTGACAGGACTGCCGGCAAAAGTTCCAGGGCGGCTCGTTCTTCGATCACGAGGGCCTGCCTTATTGCGAGACGCACTACCACGCCAAGAGGGGATCTCTGTGCGCCGGCTGTCACAAGCCAATTACAGGTTCGTTTATATACTTATCGTATTTTCTCTCTCCCTCCCCCCCCCCTCTCTCTCTATCTCACCCACTCTATATCTCTCAACAAATTGACAACTCAATAATTGACAAATGAAAAATGCCATAAAGGGAGGAATGGGGGGGAGGGCATTGGTGTGACAACAACGATACGGCCATAATCTCGGACAAAACGCTGTTAATCGTTAAGAAATCTTAACTTTTAAATTAAAAAAAAAAAAAAAAAAAAAAAAAAAAAAAAAAAAAAAAAAAAAAATCAAAAAGACTGTCGGTAACGTTAGAGGAACGTCCGAAGTCCGGAAGGTTATGAATTCCCATCTGTTAATTATGTATGAAATATCGAAAGCATAGAATTATTGCAATTTTCTGCTTCGAAAACAAGTCAAAACCCCTACGACAGAACTGACCCTTGCGCCCGAGATTGCGGCCTATCCCATATGTAGGTCGTTAAATAATCGCTGTAAATGCCGTAAGCCAATCGGAAAATGTCAATATCGTTGCGATGCGAGCTAGCATTTCGTTATATATTTCAGAATTTGAAGAAAATGCAGCGATTTAAATCATCGTCAAATGTAGATAATAAAAAAAAAGGTTTTAATTGCAATTCCGCGACAACTATTGATTAATATACCAAGAAAAGGTTCTTATATCGATCGACCAAATAATAAGCTGAAATTTAGGAAATTGTTTTCAAAGCCAAAAATAAATAAGCAATTCATTATTTTTTTTTTTTTTTTTTTTTTTTATACTTATTCAAGTTTCGATGTATAGTAAAAAAATTTATTCAGTAAAGCATGAACTCGTGTAAGTTTCTTATATCTGCTGTAATATATGACTGTCTGAAGAAGGTGGCTCGTATAACTTTTCAAAATGATCCGAAATTAAAGTCTATAAAGTATATTTGAATTGGCGATAACGTTTTTTATTCCAAGTCCTTTTGTCGCTCTTAAAAATGGCGCTGTCAGGAAATAAATAGCAGTAAATATCCCTTATGCATTTATGTTTATACCTTTATAAATTTAGCCTACGTCAAGATACAAAAGAGAAAATTTTAATGATCGACCGATAGCAGCATTTTCAATACCGTGCGGATCGATTTGAAAAAAACTCTTCTTTTCTTTTCATTCTGAATTTTTTTCTTTAGAACCGCATTGTATAGTAAATATAGTGTATATATATAATATAGGTATAAATACTGTAAATGACGTTGATTGTTTCGCGAAGGTATAACAACTTCAACATTAACTACATTAAACTCGCTTGTACCAAATACGCAATACGTTTTAAACTCAAAGCTAGACTATTTATGCACAGGTTGTTTCGATTCGGCAGTCTAACAGAAAATGCGGGAACACTATTGTATTTAAATCAGTACTTGCTTGCACACGCAGCGTCGACCACATCGTATTCAAAGCATATTCTGTATACCGATATAAGCATTAAATGTCAAAAAGTGTTAAAAAAAAAAACAAAGAAAGAGAAGAAGAATTTTCGATCGATCTTCATAAGAACCTCGCCGTTTCATTGATTATGATTAGGGAAAATTAACGAATAGAAATATTTTCGACAAAAGCAGAAATTTATTTAATACATATATATATATATATATATATATATATATATATATATATATATATTTTTAATTCTTAATTGTACGGTCGAAAAATGACGGAAAACGGCTGTCTGGCCCGTTCAAAGAATATAACATCTTTTTATAGTATCCGAAATACGCATGTGTGTGCGCGCGCTTGCACGTGTGCGTGCGTGTGCGTGTGCACATACATATATACATACATACATAAATGTATAAATTAACGAACTACTATTAGTACCTCGTAGTTTAGTAATTCGTAATATATTTAGTATTAAGAATGCCGGAGCTGAGTTCGCAAAATTCTCGTATTTGCGTCTATAATAAAAAAAAATCATTAAATATCAAATGTCTACGGCAGTTAATTCAGGAGAATAAATAAATTTCAAATCTATTTTGATAGATAATAGAAAAATTTTCGAGTGATGTTTATCTCACCAAAATACTATGATTTTTATACGGACCAAAATAACAACAACAACAACAATAATAATAATAATATTGTTTCACATTAAACGATATAATGGAAATAGAATTTACTTAAAATCTTGAGAAAACTATATATATATGGACTTTTAAAAATAATGCATAAATTAGCGCAGAAATTACTCTATACGACTTATGTGCAGTATATAAAGCCAGTATATATATATATATATATATATATATATATATATATATATATATATATATATATTGCGCGCACCGCAGTCGATGCGGTTCATACCTTAAAATATTAAAACACAAAGTGTACTTAATACACGGCCTAGTTGAAAAGTGCATCGGCGTAAAAGCAAAACAAAAGAAAAAACACTCAACGCGACAAATACATCGCCCACCCATTCCCCGCATGGCATCGATTCCCACAGCGCGCGCGCGTGCGTGCGTGTGTGTGTGTGTATGTTTGCGAGGGTGTGTGTAATAACCAAGCATATATACAGCTCTATATAAATCGTTCTTTCTATGTCCGTTTCTCTTGCCAGGTCGCTGCATAACGGCGATGTTCCGCAAATTTCATCCCGAGCACTTCGTCTGCGCTTTCTGCCTGAAGCAGCTGAACAAGGGCACCTTCAAGGAGCAAAACGACAAGCCCTACTGCCACGGCTGCTTCGAGAAGCTCTTCGGCTGAGCGGGACGACATCCGCCGATCCCCGGGGCAATGGATAAAAAAAATATACATATATATATATATATATATATATATATATATATATATATATATATATATACATATTTATATATATGCGTGCTGGCGCGAGTGTAATACGATTCGACGCGCGCCTCCCCTACGGTCGGCGCGCGACTTCGATTTTATGAAAGACACCCCGCGCATCAAGGCACTATACACACAGACATATATATATATATATATATATATATATATATATATATATATATATATATAAATTATATGGAATAAAAGATATACTGGCGCGAATCGAAGAAGAGCTGTTATGGATAATACGCCGAAGTTCGCGGATTTTTTTTTTTTTGTTTTTGTAGAAATCGCTCGCCCATCTTAAACAATACTTAACGATAATGATAATGGCTTTGAAATCTGGGAAATTTCATCGCGAAACGAGGGCTCGAACGCAAGAAGAAAAAATATATGCACACCTCGAATATTATAGTACAGTGTGTATTGCGAGAATAATTCGAGGTCTCAAATATTAATACTCCACGGCGGTGTAGTAAATCGTAAAACGTAAGCGAAAGACTCGTGAATCATACTTAACATATATTATATTGTTAGCGAATGATAATAATGGGATTCGTGTGTTTTTTGTAACTTTTATTAAATATTTTACCATATATTATTTCAATGGATTTCGAATCAATGCACGAAGCATACGCGAATTTGCCTAATTACTCGTTCTTTGCATGAAAAAATGAATATTCGTTCAAAATTGGAATTTCAGCGCTCATGAATAGTGGCGTAACATTAAACAATAAACATCCTTTATTTTTATCGTTTTAAAATTTGAAATTCAAATGTCATACTTCGAGCAGCGAATGGATCAAACAACGTACGTCGGACCTATTAATTTTATTAATTTTAATAGATTTCAAAGCCATCGAATTATCGGGATAACGAGTGCAGTGTACGTATTATACATATATACATAAAATAAATAAATAAATAAATAAATAAATAAATAAATTGTCACGAAGAAAAATGACACGATGCAATAGTTAATATGAGTCTTCTTAGTCGACGAGCGGAAAGAGGTATAAGAATACAAATATACCCTAGGATCGATATTTAACGTACAGCGAAAAAAAGTCTTCGATCATCGCATGAATTAATACTTAATGCAGAAGTGTATATATATATATATATATATATATATATATATATATATATATATATATATGTAAGATTGATTGTTATGTATGTATAGAGAAAAAAATACGTTATAAGATATCAAACAGTTGCCACAATCTAATATTATGTATAGTAATAATAATAATATAATAATAAACAAAACTTCTTCCTTTTAAATAGAGTATACGGAATATTGGAAAATAAGGAAAAAAAACAATATTAAGTAAATCGTTGA
Source organism: Sycobia sp. Sy_11 (assembly GCA_018907035.1). NCBI lineage: Eukaryota > Metazoa > Arthropoda > Insecta > Hymenoptera > Epichrysomallidae > Sycobia > Sycobia sp. Sy_11. The sequence goes on from JACCIC010000021.1 coordinate 2,607,841, forward strand.
AAGCAATTATTTGATACGTTAATGAACGGCAAACGAATATCACACTGCCACATTATGTCTTATGTGGTGTACACACACGCGCGCGCACATTAGACAAATATATATCTTAAGTAATATTTTGAAAATTTAAGTAAATTTATTTGTATCGCCATCTTCATTGTTTGCCTCATTAAAATTGTAATTTCTCTTATAATGCATTTAAAATTCTGTTTATCGGCCGTAAACGAAGGCAATACTATACAATGTATGTGTTTAAAATTTGTATTTTCGATTACTGTATGTGTCGTTAACAAAAGGGATTATTATCGCTCTAGTTGATAAATTTTACGAAATGAATAGGTGCTAACCAAAGTCTGTTTTTAACAAGTATCGGTTTATATTTTACGTATAATATATACATACTTTTATTACAGTTAGGCCAGAATGCTTACGAGTTATACAAGTACTCCTTCTTTTTTTCTTTTGTATAGAATTACTTTAACTGTTTGCTATTGATTAAAAATAATAATTTATACATACGTTAAAATAATGCCATATTTTACTAATTTTATTAGAGTATGAGTATCCAAAATGCGGGCTCGATCGACTTATATAGGTAGCGGTATAGCAAGTGCGAAATTCAATTATAGCAATACGTAATGAATAAGTGGAAGAAAAAAAAACATTGCATTGCGTTTTAAAGTCGGATTAGGAACATATTGTCACTTGTTAAAAACTCGCTAAAAGCTAAAGAGTCACTGAAAAAATTTTTTTTTAATTAATTTAAAAATATGATTTATATGTATAAACATTTTAAAAAAAAAACTTAGTCCTGATCTCGTTCAGATCATGTTCTTTTCTATTTATAAATCATATATGAACACATGTACAGTTAAAAATTACTTAATTACTGTATCAGCTAATAATAGATAATAAGCTTTTGAAGGGCCTTTCTAAGAAAATTAATATAAGCAATGAGTGCGTTTTAACTTATTAGTTTAATGTAAACGCTATTGACTTTTCTTATAAACAAATTATTTTACTTGAAATACATTGTATTTTCTTGTTACTCAATATTATACCGATTATTATAATTTCAATATTTTTATTGAAAATGCGGGTAACTTAATAAAATTATTAACATACAAAATGATGCATTCTATATTTAATTTAAACATAGCATACGGGTTGAGAATCCAGGATAAATAAGAAAGCTTGTAATTTTTTTTTATGTAAGTGATATTTTTATTTTACATACATATAATTTATGTATGCATGAAGATAAATTTTTCGACATTTTTAAACGAATTATAATTCTTTGATTGTATAATAAATATATATACATTTAAAATCAAGGAATGCTTCCATACACTAATGCCTTAACTAATATTTACATTTACTTAAAATGATAATCTTAACTCGAGGCTTCTAACTTATAATCTACATAGTACATTTACATAAAATGTCAAGGTTAAAATATAAAACATAAAAAACATGTTTACATGATAATGAATACAATTAAATGTTATCATATGAATTTTAGTTTTTTACACTGATTTTTAAATAAATTGTAAGTGTTCTTATATGAAATGTGTTGGAAACAAGTGCTCCAGTTAAAAATGAAGAAGAAAATTATCGATGCAAATTGAAAAGAAAATGTAGATTTTACATTAATATCACAGACGGAGGCGAATCTTTCCGATTCCAATGTGAACAAACATTTTATGCTAAGCTGGGAAACAGCTCAGAGAAACTCTCGTGCCAGAGATCCGTAAGAGTGTGAGAATTTCCACTAACGGAACTTGCAGGTGAACCGTGCGATTCGTAGCCACAGTCTGACTGTACGCTATTGTCGAATTTGCCACCTGTGTCCATGTCCTCTGAGTGATAGCTTGCCGGCGACATCGAATCGTATGAATGTAAAGGCGACTCGAGCTGTTGTTTGTGCTGATTGGACGAGACACGCGATACGTCCTCCTCTGGATAGATAATAGTTATGCAATTAGTAGCCTCGTCGTAAGTACCGTAAACCATGTCGGCGTCGTGTATGGGCTCTTCCTTTATTTCGACCTTTTCAGCAATCGTAATTGGTCCAGAAGAATTTAGCGTGACCGTCGGAATTATCGGAACTGACACGTTTTTGGTAGGAATGGTTGATGATTCATGAAGGTTGTTTGTTGTTACACTCTGAACTATTGCATCGGTTTCCACATAACTTGATGCCTCCCCCACCATTTTTTCTGAATTTTCAAATTCGTCGGCGCTTTTCGTTTTAACTGATTTCTGGAAGGTAAACAGAAATGTAAAGTTTTCGATAGCTTTGGAAGTACAATGGATATATCGTTAATTTATGCAATCAAAATGAAAATATCGAAAGAAAATTTATTGATCGATGAAATAATTTGAACTTGAAATATTCTTACCTGTTCATTTGATTGAGAAGAATTTGTTTCCACTTCAGTGGTAACCTCTCGCAAAAGGCTTTCGGCGAGCTCTTCGAGTCGTTCAATGTAATCATCCCCTTGGAGTTCATTAAATAAGTCTTCGAGAGGAGGTAGAGAGTCAGGATCTTCAGAAGTATGGTAGTGCTTGACATCAGTGTCAGAGGTCCTGCCTTTTGTACTGTCCCACCCTGCTGCAGAGGGTTAATGGGGGATACTGCTGATCCCAGCGCTGGAACAGTACAGCTGACACGATCTTGACACTTTGAGCACACATTCTCCTTTGACTCTTTCAAATTGATTGACTCATTATCTTTTTTCAGCCTTTCTGCCTCCGATATGAGTGATTCATTTTGCGTCCTTAGCATGCTACATTCTTGTGCAAGAATTTCATTTCTTTCCTTGAGAATTCGAACTGTTTCTTCTAATTCATCCAATTTAGCCTTTTTGCGGTCTCGAGATGTTTGTGCTGCCACTCTATTTTTCAATTTTCTAAACATAAAACAATAGTATGGATATAAATTTGTTAAAAATGTTTTAATTTGAAGAAACCAATATTTTTATTAAATATTAATTATTGTTTGTATTAAATAAATTAAATCTAAAAATTATAAACGATGATTATTTATATAAAATTTACACTCTATTTTTAACTAATATATTTTAACTGACATTATAATTTTAATTATTGCATCATACTAATATATTCGTAGTATGACTGGCATTAACTGTTTAACAGTTTAAGATTTTTTAAATGCTTCAAAACGATTATTATTCTTTTTGAGTGTACAATACTAATAATTAAATACACTAATGGAAAAATCTTAACCATGATACAATATCACTAAATGATGCAATCCTATTACATATTTGACAAGTGTACTTGTATACATTTTTTGAAATGTCAAAAATATTTTCATTTATTTATATTAACTAAATACCTAAACCAACTATAATTTTAAAATAAAATAATATAAACTAAGATTATTGCTTTCGATTTTCAACTGCAATTAATATTAAAATAAAAGATACAAAAATCAGTAAAAGATAGACGAATCAATAGTCTGATGTAATTCTGGAAGATTACTTAAAATATTGTGGGCGATTCTAATTCTTTACAAATGACGCAACTTTTTTTTATTACACTCAGATACTCGTTAATCACTCGATTTTATAAATTGATAATTTTTTCGTTTTTTTTTTAAATTTATTTTCACAAAACTGTGGCTACAGAGATTTCCAAACAAAACTCCAAAACTTAATTATCAACAATTCAATTTGCGGCTCAACTTACTTTCTCTGAAGTTTCTCCTCCCACGTAAGATGATCTAATCTACGCTTTTTTCCTCGCAAAGCATTTTCTTGCTTTAAAACAATGGTGTCCGGACTGATGGATACTGGCACCGCCAGTTCCATATGTTTCACCGTCTGCAGCTTTTTGGCCGCGCAAGATCCATTTTGCTCGGATTTGACTTTGTCCATAAGAATGGAAGTGGTGAAGTTAATTTTGGACGCAGATTTCGTCAAATCTCCGGTGGCCATGGCACTTGGCGACTTTGCCAGGCTCTTCGAAGGTATGGTGATGATGACACTCTTCAGGGCGCTCATATTCCCTCTTTTATCCGACAATGAGAGAAGATAAGAGCTTCCTTGATAGAGCTTAGATGTACTACGAGCCCCTCCTTTAACGACGATCTACTCTCGAAGGCTGGCAGTCTTGTTGTGAGCCCGATTCCCACGATTTACCATCAAGTTTACAAAACATTTCATCAGCCACTTTATGCAAGGGGAAACATACCCTGAGCTCCTATATGCTTTCATACACACACATTCAATACACCTGACGAAACTAATGCGAAGCCCAGCCTGTTCTGCACTGTTAGATATAGACTAGTGGGGGGAGAAGGGCGTAGAACTTTCCGGAATGTAACGCTAATTGGCTGTTAAGTTGGTCGGAATATGTGGTCGTTCCCGATTGGCTCGTAGCTTTCTTGCGCACGTGCATGCGCGGAACAGGATTTACAGCCATCAGGGGTACCGTTATATATATATATATATACACCTGGATAGGAAAGCGGTGGTCTTTAATACTTCATATTATGCTTCATATAAAAGACCTTTAGACCTTATACTGGTTATACCAGGCTATATATTTCGAGACGATGTATGAAATTTTTATAAGCTATATGTACAGAAGATCAATAAACATGCCTTTCTTACTTCTGTTTTCTATTTATTGTTGTTTGTGTTCCATAATTTTTCTTAATGGATTATTAAAATCAGAAAATTAATTATGCTTTATTATTTTTATAAAACAAAAGCTTACAATAAAGTATACTTAGGCACTGGTATTTTTGAAATTTTATATAGTTCATTTATGCATATAGAATTAATATTAAAACTGAATATGTAAATATAGTAAAATTATAAAATATGTATACCGAGAACAATGGAATGACACAGAAGTAGAAAATAATTCCTTAATTGAAGTAAATGAATTAATAAAATGAATATGTTTTTTAAAGATTTTTTATTAAACAATTTACTATGTATAAATTGACCAAAAATAATAATACATTGGTTTATAAAAAGTTTATAATGGAAAAACAATGAATCAAGAATTATAATAAATTTTTTTCAAAAATTTATCTCTATTTTGAAACAATATTCACTTATATATAGCTACTTTTTCCCTTAAAAAATCAATAATATTTTGTACTTTTTCATTTTCATTAAACATCAGAGTTTAAAATAATTTTTTACAAAAATATTTTTCTTATCAAAATCTACTACTTAATTAATAACAAGTATAACAAATACAATAACAATAAATTAATTATTTTTTTATTATCGTAAGATCCTTAATACGGTTTAAATGGCTGTTTATTGTTTGACAATATTCTTGCTCTGAAACCATAGCACTACTTGGTGACAAAGATGCATTAGGTACTGGCATCAATTGTTTAAACAATTTTGTTGACTCACCGAAATAATTTAACTGAATAGTAATAAATGCTTGTACGATAGGTTTCATATATTCTACTCTTTTCTCAAGAAAATGTGACAATTCAGTAAGTAGATTTTGATGAAATGCATACAGCTCCTTTGAAGTTGATTCTTCTGCTTTTCGTTCTCTGTCTAATTTTACAAGGTGAGTTCCAGTTTTTTCTCTCTTATCTTGATATTTTTTTAAATTACTATGCACAATCTTCCAATTTTTTACAAGTTCTTCTCGCTTGCACAAAGCATCTCTAATGTACATAAATTCTTTTAACAATTTCTTCAGTGGATCAATAAACGTTTGGTTACAACGAGTAATTGCATTTTCAGATGTTTTTCCAATCTATATATACATATAACAAATATTGTTAATAAAATTTTAATTATTAAATCAAAGAAAGACTATGTTGTAATACATTAAAGTTTAAATTATATATAAATTATCTTATCATTATCCATATATTTAATAATTAATAAAGTATAGTAATTAATCACTTTCTTATAAGATTATATGAAGAAATTAAATTTAAAATATATTTTTTGTTTAAATATTAAAATTTATAGTTACCTGTGTTGTAACAGAATGATAATCTTCGATTATCCGTCTAAATTCATCATCGATATGAACTAAACTACATTCACTCAAATTTTTTGTTAAACCTTGATCTGAATAATCTAAGCGTTCTATTGAGAGTACATATTTTTTCATATGTCTTATCATTTGTCTAATTGTATCTTCAATACTGAAAATTATAATAAAAAAATTTTTTCTCGCAATTAAAAGAATAATCATATTGTATAGTACAATAAATTTTCTTACTGCATAACTTTTTTCACAGCAATTGCTAAATCCCTATCGTTAGTAGGAGTAAGACATGGTTGAGCAGATGTAGGTATTTGAGTTACATATGGCTTTTTTAATGGATTCCTAAAAATAATATACAATTAAGAATATACAGTTTATTATTACAAAATAATTTTTTAATGATCAAATTTACTTAGATCCAAGTTACTACTTAATAATTTGGATCTATTTCATATTTAATTTTATAAAATAATTTTCTCATAGTTTAATATAGCTTGATTAAAATAAATAAATAATTCTTAATAATAGATCAAAATACTATTATTTTTATAAATTATCAGTTTTAGAATTTTTAATTACAATATATTTGAATAACTTGCAAAGTAATAACAATTAAACTAATTAATTATAGTAAAAATATTCGTAAAATCTTACCAAGTCATTGTGATGCAAATAATTGTTTCTTTAAAACATTAAACACCTACATAATTTACATTTGGTCATTTCAAGGTTTCAACCTGTAGCTTCCAACTTCGCCAATTTTCAATTCCCAATTACCCATACTGACTGGAGCTGCAGAGTTCTGCATCTACAATGCAACTGCAAAATAGTTTTGCAGAGTGCAGAATGCAGATGGCAGGGATAGCTGGCAACTGCGTGGTGTCTGGCGGTCAGGTGACTTGAGGTGTGCCGCGCATGCGCTAAAGATACAATTATTACCAAAATATACAAAGCATATTTCCATGATTCTATTTTTTAAGGATATTTAGCAATTACATTCACTAATCAGGTATGTTTAGTTTATAACAAAAAACTACCTGATATATTATATTATTACTGATAAAAATTAAAAATAACTATAATTTATAAAAATTAATTTTAATCTATTTATTATTTATTAATGAAATTAAATAATAGAATTGAATTTTTAACTTATTATTTCTGATGATTATTGTTGTTATACTTTAAATCACGGAGTCTGAAATTTGAATTCATATCTTTTAAATTTTTTTTGTTGCCAGCACCATTTGACATTTATCATCTTTTTCTGCTAATTTAACAGCTGGTACAAACTAGAAACTATACACTGCTATTATACAGGTAAAAATTTCTTTCTCACAAATTGAATATTTACTGTATTTTATAGTTCTGTTGATATTGTTTATCCTAACTGACATTAGTTCAGTAACTTAATTTGTATACAAATATTTAATTTATAAATTATATTTTTAATGCAAAGTATAGTGAGGCAGAGTGACTGAGAGTTAGTTTAGAAGTAAACTAACTGTAGAGTTATTTTACAAGTACAAGTATGATTTTTATAAATTTAAAAATGACTAAAAAGAATAAAAATTAAACACTATAATTTTCATGATTAACATTGCATTGCTTATGAATTTATAAATTGATTTTATTTAAGTTTTAATATAAAATCTCTGGTAAAATAATATTGCGCACGTGGTTTTAGCGCGCATGCGTAAAAACATAATTTACCCGGACGGAAGATATTTATTTACATTTTTATTATTTTAATTCTATTATTTATTTATCAATGCGTGTCTATGACTGTTTCAAAAAATTTCATAGCATATATAATTTTTATCGACCTAATTTGAACTTTAACATTCAGCTGTGGAATAGAAAGTATCATTTAGCTGTTTGCAACAATATAATAAACATGGTTGAACTGACTTGGGAAGAGAAGTATAAACTCATTACTAGAAATCTAGGAGAATGGCTTGGTGATGAAAAGCTTAAAACAATCTTAAAAGAGCGTGATTTGAAAGTATATTGGGGTACTGCGACTACAGGCAAACCTCACATTGGCTACTTTACCCCTATGTCAAAAATTGCTGACTTCTTAAAAGCCGGAGTTGAAGTAACGATTCTATTTGCTGATCTTCATGCTTATCTTGATAATATGAAAGCCCCTTGGGAACTACTGGAACTTAGAACACAGTACTATGAAGCTGTTATTAAATCAATGTTGAAATCTATTGATGTCCCATTAACAAAATTGAAGTTTGTAAAGGGTACAGATTATCAGCTATCCAAGTAAGTAAAACAGTTTGAGCTCACTCTATTAAAAAAAGTTTACATATATTTAGTCACAAATTTATTGATTAACAAAAAAAAAATTATTCATTAATTTATCTCTAATTATTGTAATTTATTGATTGTTTAATATTTACTTTATAGAGAATATTCATTAGACGTTTATCGTTTAAGTTCTCTTGTTAGTGAACATGATGCAAAAAAAGCTGGTGCAGAAGTTGTAAAACAAATAGCAAATCCTTTACTCTCTGGATTATTGTATCCTGGTTTACAGGCTCTAGATGAAGAATATTTGAAAGTCGATGCACAATTTGGAGGAGTTGACCAAAGAAAAATTTTTACATTTGCAGAAAAGTATTTACCATCTTTAGGATATGAGAAGCGAATTCATTTAATGAATTCTATGAGTAAATTAATATTGCAAAAAATAATTTATGTATTTACAAATGATATATATCATATTTACAAAAATGGATATTTTAGTTCCAGGATTAGCGGGAGCAAAAATGTCTTCCTCAGAAGAAGATTCCAAAATTGATCTGTTAGATAATGCATCAGTAGTAAAAAAAAAATTAAAAAAAGCATTTTGTGAACCAGGAAATATTGCAGACAATGGACTCTTATCATTTTCAAAATATGTAATCTTTCCTCTTTTAAAAAGTGATGAAAACTATTTTGTACCTAGAAGCGCTGAATTTGGTATGTAAAATACATTTTTGTCTTATGAAAAATTATGACAAGAAGCACAATTTATAATTAATGTTAAAACTTTATCCGTAGTAAATTTGAATATTTAAGCAATTTAGATTATAAAATTTTTTTTTATGATTAATATAGGAGGAGATATTAATTATGAAAGGTATGAAGATCTTGAAAATGCTTTTGCCAAACAAGAAATTCACCCTGGGGATTTGAAAAATGCAGTTGAAATTTATATAAATAGACTACTAGATCCAATTAGAAAGGAATTTTCAAGTGATTCAAAATTGAAGAATCTCAGTACAAAAGCGTATCCACCACCACAAAAGCAAAGTAATATAATGAATAAAAAATTTTTAAATTAATTCTGTAATAATTTTTTTAAAATTATAAATTTTAAAATATTCTACAGAACCTGTACTTGATGAAGTTGTTCCTTCAAGATTAAATATTAGGGTAGGTAAAATAGTAGATGTACAACGGCATCCGGATGCAGATAGTTTGTATGTAGAAAAAATTGATTTAGGGGAAGAATCTGGACCTAGAACAATAGTGAGTGGTCTTGTGAACTATGTACCAATTGAAGAAATGAAAGACAGAATGGTTGTTGTTTTAGCAAATTTGAAGCCTGCTAATCTTAGAGGTATTTTATCACATGGGATGGTTTTATGTGCATCAGTGTAAGTTATGAATCTATTAATATTTCTAAATTAAAAGCAATTTTGAAAATATAAAAATATTATTACAGTGATGAACCAACAAAGGCAGTTGAACCTTTAAGGCCACCAGTAAATAGTAAACCTGGTGAAAGATTAGTTATCGAAGGTTATGAAAGTGGTAATCCAGATGATGTTCTCAATCCAAAGAAAAAAGTTTGGGACAGACTGCAGGTATAAAAAAATTTTCACGTGCTACTAATTCTTTTTGGTATAACTTTCTAATTTTTATGTAGGTCGACTTTATCGTGAATGGTAGTGGAATTGCATGTTGGAGTGGTAATCCACTTTTGACTTCAAATAATGAAAATATTACAGCTGATTCTTTAAGAAATGTTCCAATTAAATAATCTATTTTAACGAGAATAAGTGATTTCATACTTTGTAATTTTAATTATCATTTTTTATATAGATTGAAATAAGAATAAATCATTTTCATATATTTACAAATGAGTTTTATTTAAATATTTACAAATAAATTAGTTACAGCAAATTGTAGATGATCAAATATATTAGCCACAGTATGAAACCTATTTGGACATGATAAATTAACTAGTAGATTCTTTGAGTGTAGAGTTGAGAAGAATAATTATTTTAAGATTGCACTACTCTTTTCTAATTAAGATTTGTAACAATTACTAATGCATTAGTTGAATTTAATAAGTAAATTTATACAGTAACATTATAAACTTATTTGATATTGGATCACATGTATATACGAAACTTGTAATATTCTTGTTTAACATTGATAAATTTGTATCTTCTTCATTCTTAAAAACTAAATATTAAAAAATTGTCTTACAATGAAAAATGTTTACTACCGAATCAGTTTTCTCAAGTCTGCCTTGAATACAATTTATTATTTCTTAGTAATTAGCACAAAACTTGTTAGAAAAAAAGAGCTAAACAGTTGTGAACTACTATGTAAAATTAATGATCAATTATAATTAATTCATCAATGCCCCAATCTTCATAGCTATGGTCTGGCAAGAAACGACGAATAATTATTGGTATCTTGCGTTGTTTTAATTCTTTCATAGCAATTTGTAAAGGATCTGTTTCACCTTCTAATTCAACCATAACAGGTGCACACATTGATATTTGTAAAGCTCGAGTTCCTAATATCCGAGCTCTTTCATATCTATAAAAAAATAATTTAAAATTACACTTCATATTTTTAAAAATTTAATTCTATAGTAAAATGTATAAAAAAGTTATATAAGTAATTGGAAAGAGAAATATTTATTTATTATTTAAAAATATTTCTAGAAATTTATAAAAGTGGAGTATACAATTTAAATACAAAATAATGATAGTAATTTATTTCTTTAAATACAAGAAAATCTTTATAATTTATATAACTCACTTTGTCATATAACCTGTAGTTATCCTTTTACTTTTCTGGACACCGCCAGAAGCTTCACCTGCTGCAACAAGTTCAAAATTTTCAACCTCATCTTCTTGTTGTTCTAATTCAATATTGTCATCGTCCTCAACATCATCAAAGTCATCTGCAACACTAATAATCAGAAATTTCATGAATAGTAAACAAAAGAGAATAACAATAAGAAAATTAACAATAAGAACTAAAATTTAAGGTTAAAAAATTAAAAAATCAAATCGAACCAAATCTAACCAAATACAATTTTTAAACTGCGGTTTACAATAGTTACCAAGTATTGATTAACATATATAACCAATTAAGTATTAATCAAAAGTAATGTTTTATATTTAGATTCAACTTACTCATCGGCTTCAAACTCGTCATCAGCCATTGTTCAAAAAATTAATTTTATAACAAATTTTCTTAAAACTTGTTATTCTATGTATAACCGTTTTTTATAACAATTACCAGAATACGTGAAATAAGCAACAAATAACAATGAGATAAATTTAGAGACCTATCTACGTATTTGTAAGGTACTTGTACTATTTTGATTTTTGACCACTTTGCACTTTCTATGCGCGTATGTATAATGATGCGAAGAAATGAGGCAGGAAAATGCCAGGGGCGTGCGGTGCGGTGTGAGCGGACGCGGGACTGTGCAAGTGCTATAGTTCGACCTGGTTCGACCTGGTTCTAGGTTCGACAAACCGTCCATGCGCGTTAGAGGCTTTACCATCACCCCTCCTTGCGCCGATTGGCTGAAACTCGCGCGATACTTTAAACTTATATACGTATGTAAAATAACTGGTAATGTATGCCTGTGCTGTATGGGCTAAATCTTTTTTAACATGTCCGCTATTAAAAATTATTTTCATTCTGTCAATAAATTGATAAAATAAAAATGAAATATTATTATTCAACTTTATAAAGTTCGCGGTTATCATTTTAAGATACCTGAATTTATTCCTTGAGCAAACATTAAATTATAATTACTTTGTATCGATATTAATAAATAAAAATAATCAATAGTATTTAAAAATTAATTTTTAACAGCATACATGTTAAAAAAGATGTAACACGTCCGGCCACAGGAATATATTAGCAGTTATTTTTTAGCATTCTTAATGCATATCATATACTGGCATCTCTACACATACGCAATGAGTAAATAAGGTAGAAATTAATGGGATGGAAACACGAGAACAGAGAATTTCGTAACGTCAAAATTTGATACTATATACTTAATTTATAATATTATAATCAGGTATGGTGATTATTTTTAAATAATATAATAATAATAATAATAATCATAATAATAATAATCATAATAATAATAATCATAATAATAATAATAATAATAATCATAATAATAATATTAATAATAATAAGAAGAAGAAGAAGGAGAAGAAGAAGAAGAAAAAGTAGAAGAAGAAAAAGAAGAAAAAGTAGAAGAAGAAGAAGAAGAAAAAGAAGAATTTGTCGAATATCAATTAATAAGATGAAGCAAATATAAGTTATCTTTTTATACTGATTTGTATAGCGAAATTATAAAGTTATAGATTTGTAAAATGAAATAAAACGCAATTTTTTTTTACGCACTTCCTACAACATCATGATTATAAACGAATTTGTGTTGAGAAAAAATAACTACATGGAAACATAAAACATATTGGATTTCCTATACCCTGGTGTTTATTACCACATACGGATGTTTATAATATGGACTTATAATAATAAATATCCGATCAAAATAACGACGGTGTATGATAATCCTTTACGCACATAAAAATTTTTTATTTTAAAATTATTTTAATGTAATCAATGTTCTGCCACTCTCTAAATATGCTAAATAGGAATTTCATGTTTTAAGTAAAAATTTTTCTCTAATAAGTTGAGTTGTGCCGTAATAAAGTGAATTTTGGAAGATAAATGAGATTAACTCACAATTTTATAATTTATTGATTATAGTGCTAGAGCGAATGTCGGATGCAGCTGTACGTCATGGTGTCGCGGTCACGTAGTTGCAATTTTAGAATTAGATCGAAAGAACACTTCCTTGTATTCTTATACATAATATACCTTTTCACGGAATTAAGCCATATACGTTTCAAACTATGCCGTGAATTAAATGAACACTATTTTAATTTTATAAAAAACTGCAATCTTAAATATAAAAGTTTAACAAATTAATATTGCAATACATCGAGGGTATATATGCAGGGTCGTCTTAACCTAGGAGCCCATGAGGCTCGCCGTTAGAGTTCCACAAAATGCTTGAGTCTCCCTCCGCCCTAATAATGAAGTTATTAATGTACAAAAAATGCTGTTTTTGAATAAATTAAATTTTGATTTTGTTACTTATTCAATAAATCATTCTTATTATTATTTTATTTCTTATTATACAGCAACAAAAATCCAAGTATAGCCATCTGAAGAAGACATAATTTCTCAAAGTACAGGTAACACGAGTAATATTTTTGAATTATAATGTTATATATATATATATATATATATATATATATATATATATATCCCCCCCTCTATGTGTATGCTAAGTCCCATCAACGCCGAAGACGACTCGGTATAATTATGCGAAGTGTATTTCAATTTATAATGCCCGTTGATAACGAGACGAACTTCTTGATTTCTCGTATGATTATAATATAAATTAATTTAAATTTATTTCATGAAATAAATGTTATAAAAATTGGAAAAGCCTTTTAAGTAATAAAAAATATTGGTACTTCCATTTTGCTACGTTTAATGTATAATTATTGTATCTATATACATAGATCTTTTTTCATCTTAAAAAAAATAAATAAGGCATATATATATAAAGTCAGAATCGTTTAAATAAGTTAGTATAGAATGAAAGATTGTAGTTTATTTAAATTGTAATAAAATAATTAATAAATTTTAGATAAATATGAGTTAATTTTTAAAAATTTTATTTAAATAACACATATAAATATGTATTATAAGGATGTGAAATTCTCCTGGGGTTCCCATGAAGCCTGGGGCTCTAGGCCCTGGGTCTGTGATGCCTATGTGCACAGAGACGGTCCTGGAAAGTATTATTCCAAAATAAAAACAATCAGTAGCGTGGAAGTAACGAATGAGTGATAAAATTTTCTACCTCATTTATTGCTTTATACTTGTCTTGAAGAAGGTGTGTATCGCATAAATTAATTGTCGCTATAAATGAAATTAATTAATTGCATCTGTAATTTGTCGGCAAAACCGGTTGGTTGCCAACGTCGGCCTGCGAATAATCAGCGTCAGAAATTCATAGACTAAGACAAAGCCTACTATCAAGCTATTGTTCTTTTACGCTTGCACGTATAATGCCAAGTAAAATGAACGCATTTTATGTCGACTTTCCTCAGGATTATTCTTATCGAGCATACCGCGCAATATGGCTTTGACTTTAAAAAGTGTGACTTTACTGTTCCATAGCTTTTTATTTGGTCCTAGATTTTATTTACATGGTATATTTAAAGCCGAATCTTTGCACACACTGATTTATTATATTTTGTAATAAAAACTCAAGTAACGCATACGTCTGTCAGTTAATTTGCGTGGGCATCGAAAATTGGCGAACAGCACAACGTGGGAAGTACATAATGACGAATTCGCATGAAAATCGTAATGAAGTAATGCATAGGCTACAAAATAAAAATAACAATAACGAGTTACAAGTGTAAAAAATTGAGATTTCAATTTGAAAAATCTAATGGAAAATATAATTTCTTGCTTAGTTTTTGTTCCCAAAAAACGGTTTTAATAAAAATCGTATAATCACTTGACAGATTACAAGATATATGAAAAAAAAAAGATTGAATGAGCAAATCGAAGAGCAGATGGTGAAGCATAGGTAGTGTATATAATCAGATAATAAAAATAATAATTTAACTTTTGATAGAAAAGAGATATAATATGTAATATAAATGAGTACGTTAAATCAAAACGCACGTCATAATGGATAAGAAACAAATATCAGTTAGAATTACGTTATGCATTAAAGCTTAAAATTTTTTGTGACAAAATTGTAACTCTTTATGATGAAATAATATAAAGTAATCGAGTGCAGCATATAAAATTAAAGAGTAACTTCAAAAAAACAAAGAAAAAATGATACAGAAAAATAATAATAATTTATTTTTCACCCTCATCCAAAATCAATAGAATTTTGTTAATTTTCAACTAATATTATCCATTAAATTTTTCACGTTGATTTATTTAAATCTTCAAAGCTTGAAATTATAGTTATCTTCTATTCTAATTTACTTTATCTTTACTTTCATATGTATTAAATATTATATATATATATATATATATATATATATATATATATATATATATATAATATACAAAGCTTGCTAAATGCATTAATTACATTTTTGGACCATTACGCCCCTCCCCCTTATTAAATTAAAAAAGTGTCGGTAGATGGAGCAGCAAAATTCAATTTTTCATTTTGTTAATTCGAATACAAAGCATTCGTATCGACTTAGTTTCAATTATGAAGCCATTTTCCGAAACCACATGTCGTGGGCGTTAATAAAATCACAATTCGATAGACCACGGCAAATAAATGATGCGCGCATAAAATTTTTATTAGTATGATAACTGAAGTGACAACAGATTTCCTTTTGAGCATTAGCAATCTACAAAGATAAGATTGTGTTTTATAAACAGGCTTTGAAAG
The DNA here is from genome assembly GCA_018907035.1 of Sycobia sp. Sy_11. Classification (NCBI taxonomy): domain Eukaryota; kingdom Metazoa; phylum Arthropoda; class Insecta; order Hymenoptera; family Epichrysomallidae; genus Sycobia; species Sycobia sp. Sy_11. The sequence continues at coordinate 2,623,631 of JACCIC010000021.1, forward strand.
CTAGTAAAGAACCTGTTTAATTTTAGTTTACATCGTCGCTCAAAAACTGGGTGAAAATAATAGACGGTTATGAGAACGCGCTTTGGATGAAAGTGATTTATCGGCATTTTCAGATTTAATGGATTTTTTTTTTTCACAAAATGAGGGCGCCGGTATGAATCGCCAACTATTGACCTTTTTACTAATAAACAAATTAGTTATAAGCGTGATCACAAATATAATCAATCTCTCCGTAATCAAACTTTAATAAGTATCCAAAGAATCGCCTGTACGTTTTGTGATGCTGAGAATTATATATATATATATTTTTTTTTTTCTAATGCGATGAGAGAGAGAAAATATTACGAGGAACAGTATTTAACACGTTTTACCACTGAATACCTGGTGAAACAATTGAATCGGACGCAGAATAAAATAAATTTACTTATTGCGGGAATCGGGAACTGACAACCGGTGCGAATGCCAATGTTAAGGCAAAAAATTGCATTCCGTCTACAAATGACTTCCAAGAGGAATTGGAATTTGTAGCGTGGCAAAAAGCATTGATCTTGCACACCCTGAATTTAATAAGCCTACACAGATCGACGCACTTACAGGTAATACATCGTGATAGTTTTATAAATTACCGTGTATAATGGGCAAATAAAATTGGTCTTTTAATCGCGAATGTAATACTGGAAGAAATCTTGGTTGTGATGGATTGTTACCGGAGGACCATCCAGTCACTAATCTCGATGGCCTAATATCGCGATTTTAGGACACAGAAGAAATTCCCATTAACTTATCTTCCGAGAAGAAATGACGTGAAGCCAGATATATTTAAGAATAACTAAGCGCAATGCGAGAAAGATCGATATGCAGTAAAGTTGCCATTTAACGAAGAAAAATGCAAATCGGCAATTGAACGTTTTTATGCCCTGCAGCGAAAATGAACAAAGAACAACAGTTCAGAACAAGACTACATTCAACTCCTGAATGAGTAGCAGTCGTTATAGGGCAGATTCAAGGAATCAGAAAAAACAATAGAGTAGAGGAATGATATTATATTCCACATTGTGCTCTGGTTAAAGACAGCATAATCACATAACTTCGTGTGGTGTTTTTTTTTATATGCTTCTTCAAAAAGTTTCACTATAGTGTCATTACTTAATTCATCGTTGACAGATCCATCTATTCAAGACGAGCTAATTTTTGTATTATAACAATGCGATTTAGATTATAAAATGTTGCTCTGCAAAAAATGAAGATTTTCAACAACAAAAAAATGTATAGGCATATACAGGTGAACGAATCAGATGAAAAATATCATAAAATCAGATGTCGAGAAAGTCCAACTTAAGGTATTCGTATGTTTCAATCAAGTATATCGTTACTCAAGTAACTGCATCGGCTTCTTTTCTCGCGTTGCCAAGATTGCGACAATTTAAAGATGACGAGGTCAGAAAATATTCATCGGCCGCAAAGAGATTGACAAATAATTTTTATGCGGAAAATTTGTTTGTCGGTGTTGGCGGTATAGAGGACACATCGAGATTACGATAACTGTTAATTGACTTATAGAACGCCAGGGGGATATTCGCGTTAGATAAATGGTCTTCGAGCAAGGCAAAAATTGTGCACGATGAGGAAGGACTAACTTATGATAAAGATTTGGGTTTAAACACTGCTGAAAAAATTATACAAGGGATACATCAGAATTCTGTAAATGACATAAACACTGTGCAATTGTTTGATATGCCTGGAACAGTAGCCCCTATATAATCGTTGTTAATAAATTACTCGTGCAAAAATTATGAAAACTTCGACTTAATTGAGATGAGTCGTTACCAGTGCAATTTTGAAAATGGATGGATAGATTTTAATAAGCGATTACCAGCTTTAAAATAATTAACAATTTCTCGGCAAATACAAGCTTAAAGCGAACTATAGACTATCGGTTGCGCGTATTTAGCAATGCAAAGGAAGCAAGCTTACACGCGTGCGCGTATCCATGATCAGTTGGACAAGTACGATAGTACTTACGTTGTGTGAGCGATAAATCTACTTGTCGTATACTTGTGTTTGTAAATAATAATGTGTTATAGTTTATTAGACTTCAAACTTTTTGTTTTTTTTTCTCACGCTACAAAATACTAATGCAAGAAACGGCGATATATGTACCCTGATAATTTCTGGGCGTAAGATGATGAAGGTACGAGGCGGTCAGGACGTTTTATTTACACTATTTTTGCTCGACACTTTTCGCGTGTCGCGGTGTGCAGTAGTAACGCAATGGTGGTGAATCAATCGAAAATATAGTTGTCCCCTTAAGGTTAGCACATCGGTCATAAAAAGTCCTTGAGCATGATTGATTGTCACACGTACCGATATCTTAATTTTCGTTACCCTCTTGATAACTTAAAGAAGAAGAGAAGTACATGCAAATGCATGCGAGACGTGTTCCTCTATTTTACAATTTTTCAAATATAACTATTTTACACACACACACACATATTAATAACAATCTTTTTTTTATTATTATAAAATTTTATAATCGTACCTTTTTGAATTATATAGTTCTATGCTGTAAATTACAAAAGTTAAAGGGAACAAAATAAATTTCAATAATTACGAAATTTTAGAATAATTCTAATTTTTAATTTCGTGTTAATTAATTACGATATAGAAAATTCCAAATTCATATTTTAACAACTCATTATTTATATTTTAAAACAGTTGAGCACGTTAATTCGATTCATTATGCTTTATTGTGCTCTTTAACTTTTATTAACGTTTATTGAATGAATCTTGAACGCATTACGCAGATAGTCAAATAAGATTCAAAAGTGTAGAATTCGATAGTTTTCTTCACAAATTAGAAGTATTATAAAATAAAATTACACACGCACACACACGCACGCACGCACGCACACACACACATACCTATATATATATATATATATATATATATATATATATATATATATATATGTTCATAAATATTAATATATTAACTATATAGACAAATAGATATATGAATATATAGATTTTTTAATAGATAAATGCTACAAAGCACTCGAGCGTTCTCCCATAATTCTCCCGTTCAAATACGTGTATATCGATCGATCTATATTTATTTACGATTAACGTGTTGCCTAATCTCTCTCTCTCTCTCTTCCTCTCTCTCCCTCTCTCTCCCAATTTCTATATCTTAAGGTGAGTGTGTTTTTAACGCATTCCGTCACAGAAGCAACAAGACAATCAATTAATCCGTACTCGAGAATAATTCTAAAAATAGATAATATAAAAACACTGAACGTTTAGCATTTCGTGTGAGTAGAAGTTCCTGACGTTTGGCACGCACGCGTTAACAATCGGCCAATCTTCGACGGACAGATTAGGCAAAATTTTTGTTTTACACCAATTGTAATAACGCACAGATTTTGAAGAATCGTCAACTGATGATTGGTAAATATTTATTACGGCCCGTTCTGACACTTTCATAACTGCTTAGAATACCAAGTTAAATTAAAATCGAATATAATTCCTCGTAGAATAATGTCAAACGAAATGGCTTAAAACCTCGAAAATGGGCTAAAATGGATAAAAATGTCAATATTTTCCTTAGTTAGTAAATGGTAGATAAATAGAATAGTTTATTATTATTAATATTAACCTATGTTCAATGTCTAAATAATGCACTTTTAAATTAAGCTATCGTTAATATATGTATATTTTAAATTATTCTCGTAATTTTTACATCGTCAACAATAGGACAAGGCGGTCACATTAAAATTTAGATTGATTTATATCTGGAAACAAACTTTTATTGTAGTAATTATACTGAATAATAATAATTTGTCTTAGTAAATATATATATATATATATATATATATATATATATATATATATATACTAATTTTTTGTTTGACAGAGAGCTTAATTTCAGAGAAATTAATTTGTTAAGAATTAACCGCAAATTGGTTTATTGTATTTTACTAAAATTTTATTTAAAGAAATAATTTTATAATACATTTGAATTTTATTCCAATAGTGGATCATATTAATTGTTAATTTTTTGCCAAATTACACTATAATGATAATTTTGAGTTTTTAGATATGAAAATTTATACACCACGAACACAAAGGAAAAAGCAAGTTTGTATCTTACACATATCAAAAATGCGGCATTTGATTGCACAGCTCAGATGTAAAAACAACAGCAACAGTTTGAAAGAAAAAAAAATTCTGCTTTAAGCCTAGATACTGACGAAAACAGTGCTCAAATTAAGAAAACGAATCTACAGGATAAGTTGTTGCTATATTTAAAAATTCTATTCCTAACTGCTCCATCATTTATTAATGAAATAAGCCACTGTAGTCTTAAGTTCATTGTGCATTTTAATTAAATATTATTTACTTACTTTCAGTGTACAGTTGTGTATCAGAGAAGAGAACACCCATTACTTGATTGACAAAAATATAGCAGGGATACTCGAAATGTTTTTAAATAAAATGTGCGGCTGCGCAGTATATTGCCATTCAAAATAATAATAAAAAAAGCAAAACAAAAGACGAGTACAAAATTAAAAGAACACTTTACTTTTTAATTGTTTTTTCAATTAAATCAGCAATGTCAACTAATGATATTGTCATAAATCAGTTCTTTCAGGTTATTCAGGTTTCAGAAAATATTATTCTTCCCCTCCTTCTAAAGAACCAAAGATTAATCAAACGAATCATTTAATAAAAATTATTCTTTACAATTATAAGAATGTATTGACTATTATTATGCATTATTTAACGGACCGTTGACTTCTTTCTGGCTTAAAAAATATTGAATTTAAATATTAAACTATTAAAAATATTATAGAACTTTACTTGCGTTTGGTTTATATTACTGCAAAGTTTCAAATGGATTTATTAACGCTTTTAGAAAAAAGGACGTTTTTAATATGTCACTATAAAACTTTTAAAAAAGCTAACAAATGAAAAAATTTAAAAAAAGTTTTCGTTACCACATAGTTTGTTAATTGTGCTTAAAACTTCGCACCAATGTAGAATAGACATAAATAAAGAAGACTTAACTAAAATTAGCAATCATTCACTAGTTACATATAGTATTATTAAAAACAGGTTACTTTTTACTCGATCGGTAAAAAATTGAGTTCGACATACCCTTAATTAGATTTCATACAAAATCTTTCATTTTTCCAATTTTTAAAATTATTTTATATTATATAGTACAATTATAGTACGTACATATATTAGTACATAGTGAGGATATATTGTAGAACACGTATGTATATATATATAACATATATACGTATACAGTTAACAAATAAATGTTATTTTTTTAAACATAAATGCCATAATGTTTACATTATTTGTCAATTAATTTTATAGCGATATTTATATTATATCGATATTTTTAATACTTTCGAGAATATTTTTAGAGGATGATTTGTTATGATTTTTTGCTAATTCGCATACATACACTTGACATGCCTAATTAATACGTAATTTATAAATGACAACCAGGGGGGGGGGTCTATATTCATTTTTCAAATTGTGCATTTAATTGAACATTTTTCAGCCATTATTCGGACTACTTAAAACGAACTTTCAAATTCAATTATTGCCTCGCCAATACAGCGAGTGTCATAGTTGCGATTTTTAAAATAGTCTTTTTTTTTTTTTTAACGATGACTTCGCGAAATGCGAAAAAGCCGTCGGAATACTGCTTTTCATCGCGCAGGCCGAGAAATAGACAGTGATAGACGAGGTTTATTAATCCGGCGCTGGCACAATAATAATCGGCGCTGAGTTGAGATTAAACGTGATGGATCATTATTAACGTCGGCGTTTAGCACCGAGAGCTTAATTATCACCCGAGGCACTTTTATCATATATGTAATATATAGATATATGCTCTACCGCGGTTATTGTCAAAAGTGCCGATATTCCGTATATAATTAGATTTCACAATTTATCGACAGAAATATTATTAAATTAATGTTTGAAAGCAAATATTAGTTTAAATAATATAATTTTAATTGCCGTCTTTTATACTTGTAAATTGAAGCGACGCGATAAATACGTGTTTAAAAATGTTAAATTTACAGAATATTTCAATTGACAAAATTGCACGCATCTCCAGTTTCATTTTTTTTTTTGTTCATCTTTTCTTTCTTTCATTTTTTGTTTCCCTTACAACGCCACTCCTTAGCGCGCGTAATGTCGCGCGGAATCGTTGGATTTATGAAAAATAAGTGGAGTGATATAAAAAAGTGCTGATATATATAAGAGCGGAGTCAACGGAAGAAATAATGGGGAGGTCGTATCGGCGCATCGACTTTAATTTGCTAAAAAAAAAAAATAAAAAAAAATCAAGCGTTTGAAATATCAATTGGCAATGCAAATGAAATGCGTTCAAAATATTATGTATGTATATAAAACTTATCTTCTCTTAAGTAGACACTATTTCCTGGATTTTGGCGGTGTTCAAGATCTATTTTCAGCTTTAATATATAGGATAAGTATACTTACACAAAAGTTCCGATTCACCGACCGTGGGATTTCTATGAAATCAATGGTTAAAACGAGCTCCAATTTTCGAATATTGTTTTTCAACATATTTATTTGGGGTATGAAAAGACGGAATTGTATTTAAGCAAATGGAAATATTAATCAATAATTAACAAGAACAAGAACAACAACAACAACAACAAAAGAGTAATCCATTTATAAAACTTTTTCTAAATGTTCAAATTGAAATGTCTCCGTTTATACCATAAAAATGTATTTCACAGCATATATTCAAATTTGGGCTTTTTTAATCCATCGGCTTAACTGAAATTCTGCGGTCGATGAATTTGGATTTTCTACGCACTTCCTATTACAGTTCCAAATTATGTGGGTTTACATAGGTCGTAAACTCCCCCAATTACAGCTAATAATGTCTACTTATCGTAGAAAACACAAGTTTCACATATATAATATTTAAAACATATTGCAAATGCTTCTTTTTTTTTATTTTCTAATTTAAAGATGTCGCGTTCTCTTAAATTGAGGCGATCCAAATGACTGGAAGAGAATAAACTTAAGACTAGTAATTTATTACATTTTTATGTTAATAAAATTTATAGAATATTATTGTTCGGTGAAAACACATGAACCTTATCGACTCCGTTAAACTCGGGGCGTTTGAGCGTTCATTATTATCTTGTGATATAGAAAATAAATTATTTCACTAGAGTATTGCCAAATGTACCTATGAACTTGAGAGATTTCGTTTTCACTGCGTCCGGATAATATTTCAATAAAATGGAATAGTATAGAATTGCAATTTTTCTGAAATCTTATTGAAAAATCCGTAGAATGTTGAAACCGAAAATTAATTCAACCGACTGGTGTAATAGAATAATGAATATGTAATTGTGGCAATTCGGTTATATACGTTGCGGAAAAATCTTGTTGCATATCGAATATTTCCGTTGCATTGTTGAAAAATTCGCCTACAAATTTGTCAAATTTTCAATTACTCGTTGTCAAAGATTTGACAATTCAATTACTTATTAAGTTTTCAATTGTACGGACGATTGAACTTTTATCATGTAATTTATTCGGTAATATAGAACTTTATTGGCAATTCGGTAATAATACCGCGAAGTTCATTTTTTTGATTTCATCGTTATGAAAAATTTCATTCGCGCGAACGAAATGCTTCTGTGATCGCAATCGATTGCCATTTGAATCTCGAATTTTTGGCCGGTGTTTTGTTCTTGGCCGAGGCGTAGCAATGCACGCTCTGTTATTGCATACGTACAGCATGTATAACAATATAATATATAATGTAAAACAATGACATAATAACATAACACAGAATAATTATCCGTGGCGACATTTTAATCATTGTTTTTAATCGTCCGTCTAGCAATATTATTGATTATACATTGCTTTATTAATTAATTATGCATCAATTTTAAAAATTATTCAAAAAGTCACGCTGTACCTTCATCACCCCCCCCCCCTTTGGATCGCGCGCCATTCTAAATATACCCGAGAGACTTGAATTTCTCCTCCGCGCTGTCGGCTCTGTGCTCACCATCGTCAAAATACCGCTTCCCCGCTTCCCTCGACAACTTAATGTTATGCTCGGCCGAAGTATCTGCGTAACTGGGGTAATCCGAAAGGAGCGAGCACACTAACACTCGACCTCCGCTTCTTTCGTAACCCTCAAATTTTGGGAATGGGCAAATTTAACTCGCCTTTATTGCAATTATCGCGAGTATTTATTCAAAACGTACGAGGTATCTGTACGTAATAATACAAAATTGACAGAAACTTTAGACGCAGTATATATTTAACGCGCGTATGCTGCGGAGGGAATTCCAGCTTACAGGGTTATGGTTTGTATTGAATTGAAAAATTTTCAATTTGCGAGTAATTCTACCGATTGACAAGTATACAAAAGTTCTCATCAAAATTAAAGTTAATCCGGAAACAACGCGTGGATAATTATAATATTATTCCTCGAGTTAAAAGTGTTTTAATTGTAGTATTTTTAAGACTTAATAAAATCGCATTATTTATCGATTAAATTTTATGTATAATATGGAAAAAATTATACCGATGCGGATCGACCAGTAATTTCCTGATTTAATGTCAGATTTTTGAATTCAAACATATATATATATATATATATATATATATATATATATATATATATATATATATATAGATAATTAAAGATATACATTAAATCGCGTCTCATCTAATGCAAAGTTCAATGTCATTCCGTAATAACGCTGACAACGAGGAGATAATGGATTTTTATAGATTAATTGTACGGAGATTTTGCACGGTGATTAATGATATACCTGATACTTTGACAGCCAGATGCGATATAAGAGAGGTGAGTTACGCGACTAACTGCGACAGTGGTTTAATCGTGAGAAATACTTTACGCGAGGTGCTTATTGTCCTTTAAAAATTCAATTATACACGGGTCTCATTTAAATATATTTTTTCATTGGATAATATAAATTATTTATCATAAATATTGTTATAATGGCATTGCTAAATCGATATTAGAATGAAAAATTGTACTTATGTCGACTGTTCTGAATTAAATAAATAAATATTTTTATCGGTCTCACAGTCTTTATAATATAATATTTTAGCTAAAATAATGACAGTTAGACTGTCCTTGTTTATGTTCACCCCCGAAGAATCTGAAAAAAACGTATTACTACAATAAATTATATCAGAAAATTAAAAATAAAAATAAAAATAATAAGAGCAATATTCTATGTTAGTAAAAGACAAGCTGACTGCCCCCAGCACCTTAAATTGAGATTCACCTTTGGTGTCCGACGTTTCGAACCGCTACGGTTCATCCTCAGGAACTAAACTGTCGGACACCAAAGATGAATCTCACTTTAAGGTCGTGAGGGGGGGGGGCAGCCAGCTTGTCCTTTACTAACAGAGAATATTGCTTTTATTATTTTTATTTTTATTTTTAATTTTCTGATATAATTTATTGTAGCAATAAGTTTTATTTTAGATTCTACGGGGGTGAACATAAACAAGGACAGTTTGACTGTCATTATTTTAGCTAATATATGATATTATAAAGACTGTAAGACCGATAAAAATATTTATTAATTTAAATTAAATTGATATTATCTCAGAATTATATAGTTATTTATCAATCGTAAGAATTTTTGAAAAAATTAGAAAATCTTATAAATGACTGGTGAACGCGATCTAGATTATAAACTGGTAGATCCCATAGGTATATAGAGCCTATTGTTTATTGCCCGTTTCTTTAGTTCGGCACTATGTGCACGTGCACATATAAAACATATTATGTAAACATACATGATTATTTGAATGCCCGTAAAATATTTACGATACTTATGTTCGTGCTTGATTATTCACTATCGTTCAATGTAAAATTATATATATATATATATATATATATATATATATATATATATATACCATGTATAATAGTATTGATATCTCTATTTCTATAATACCATTGACAAATACAATAGTAGCACAATATAAATTTAAATTTGTCAAATAAAACATTATACCGAAAACGGTGTATTATAAAAAATTTTCATTGTATAAGTTCCATGATTAGCTACAATAACTACCGATAAATGTATGAGGAAAAAAATTAGTCTTGCTTTCCAATTTTTGTCGCAATTTAGCCGATGAAAGATCAAAACGTTATAAGAATATATTGCGAAGTTTATGTAAAAAATATAGACACGATGTGCTCTCGATATATTCGTATTCAAGATCGATTGTAATCTATAAAACGTTTATCTATTGATTTTTTGCGATAAAGTTGATATTCTCTAATATATATTTCGGTAGCCAAATATTGATCGATTTCAATTATCGATCGTAATAAGTGCGTTTACATCGCGGGCATTTTCGTAAATAGGTATATGGCTGTTATGATTTGCAAGAATTTTAAACGGGGGGGGGGGAATTAAATCATAAGCAAACAGTTTTAAAATACTATTAAAATAGAATGAAAAGTTATCTACAAAATAGATACGCGCACTCGACTGACAGTTACGTGCAATTATCCTGATATAAAAAGGGATTGTCGTGAATTTTCTTTCATATCTTCGCGACATTTTTCTCTTCTTTCTATTATTCAGCGGAACTCGATAATCTCCTCTTTTTTTTTTATCAATAATGTCTACGCAAGTTTTCTTCGAGATAATACCGACAGCATAATGTTTTTCAAATATAAATCATTGTTTTTGTTATATAATTCTTTAGTTAATTATGGCACGTGAGTGTTGACATTTTTTTTTTAAATCGTCATAGAATTAAAATAGCGTATTGAAAATTGCGATGTTGCACGAGGCAGCGTGAAATTTATTACAGAGCATCTTCATCAAGAGCCCTGTTTATATCTGTGTGGATGTTATAAATTATTCTCGATCATTGATCTTTCTTTTTTTAAATCGTATATACTAATTATAAACGTAATTGAATAATATATATTAATACATCTAGGTATGTGTAAAGGTTCGATTCGTATATATATCGGACGTAAATTTTAAGGATTTTTTACAGGTATATATAAAATTTTTTCTCGTTTCGAAAAAAGTAGTTAATATTCCTTATGAAAATGAAATTTTCAAAGAAAATTAAAAATAAAAGAAAGTTGCGTACACCGCTCAAACTTACACTTTATCGGATGGATAAGTTACTAAACTTTCATTAACAATACGATTCTGAAGTCACCTGTACAGAAATATTTTTTTAAAAAATTATCCATTTGAAATTTAGAATCTTCTTTTTAAAAAAATCTATTTTTTACACTTGGCTTGTAACTTTAATGAGAAAAAAAACAAACATTGTTTAAGTCGATAGTTTCGAATAAAAATGAATTCGTTAGTATAAACTAATGTTAGCAAGTAATTTGGTACAGAGATAAATTTGCGGATTATAAGTTTTTGACTTATTGTACTTAAGCGAGTCGGCGGACGAACTTTTGACAAAACGCAAAATGGGCTTGAAGTTTTTACGTTTTAATTCGTCCACCGGTACATAGGTATCACTATATAATTACAAATCTAAAGGAATTAAAATAAACAATACTTGACGGAGTTTCGTGAAATTTTATTAAAACAAATATGGACAGCTGTTCCCGGCGATTAAGCCATTTTCAAGATACGAAACAGATTCTGTTTCTCTTGTTTTTTCATCGCTGAAACAGCTGTCGATATTTATTTTAATAAAATTTCGTGAAACTCCGTCAAGTATTGTTTGTTTTAATTCTTTGAGAATCATAGTTATATTTCAACATGTTTCACCGAGTGCGTGGCGAAAATTCTATTCACCTTAGTATCACTTTCAAACTTAGACACGTTATAGTCATCACGGTCCAAAATAATTGTTTACGCAGACAAAAATAAAAAATTTAAGCTTTAAGAGAGAGAGAGAGAGAGAGAGAGAGAGAGCTATACGCGAGTTGTGAACAGATATAGTAAATAAATAAAAAAAATTCAGAGTGATTGTGCAATCTAGTTCCAGATTGAGGAATCTGTTTGAAACTATATATATATATATATATATATATATATATATATATATATATATATATATATATAATACGATTACAAGTGCAAGTTTATACAGAAGCGTGAGTGTAATAAAAATAAACTATAGGTTAGTATAAAACCGGACTTTGCGTTAATTGAACTTCAAACACATTGCTTTAATTGGTCTTCTGACACGCATTCGCAACGAAGCCGATATATTCAATTTATTCTAGATTAATTCCCCAGATGAATCAAACAAATATTTATTTCGCTTGGTCGAGTACTTTGAATAAACGGAAAAATACTGCGGACACATGACATTGTTTAATGGTACCAGCAGTAAAAAGACAAACAAAAACGTTAAATTATACTAAAAAATTTTATGATAAAAATTTTTTTCTATAGAGATATATAAATAAGACGTTGTTTATGTCAATTATATCGAATTTCGTAAAATTGCAACGTCTAGACCGGCAACGAGTTTATAACATTCTCACTGCCGATCTTGATTGAACTGACTCTTTCGCTGTATATATAGTACATCGCAGGTATACGATTATATAAAGGTTGGTTCTATGTCAGTATAATAATGATGAGTATAATAATATAATAATAATCCATGCTCTGGATTATGCTATTACACAGGTAGCAGATTCATCATTCTACCATTTATATATATATATATATATATATATATATATATATATATATATATATATATATATATGACGATTAAACCGTGATGTGTCAAAACAGTTTACGTTTAATCTTCCTAGGCTCGTTATGCAATTTATAAAAACAGTAATGCAATTTATCAAAATAATAAAAGCAAGTGATAAGCAAAAAATACATTTAATATAAAATTACGCCAATGCAATAATGTGTTTTTGAATTTAACTAAATAATTTTTAAAAGCATGGTGCAAATATAAAACGTTCTCTGTTGATTTCACGTGGAGATGTAATGGTTGCTAAAGTTTTTGATTGCTTATGTACCTCTATTTATAGGTATGGATCATTCCGATGCAATTAGTTAATTGTTTATACTGCATAAAGTATAATTGTAAATTTAATGAGCAGTCGAGAATTTTAATTATAATTTATAATTTTATTACACAATATATTGATATTATATTGTATCGTCACTAAGTAGCCGTCAGTAACGGCGATTAAGTCCAAGATGATAAAAGCTACGACAAATTTGCTATATAAAAATGCATTACTATGGAATTTAATTTATTTTTCAAATAATTTTGATTGTGATTACTTTCATGTATTTTGATAAGAATTGCATTCAATGCATAATTTATATAAATATAAATTTACTGTAAAGTCATGTTTATGTAATATTTAATGCAGTAGCAAAAAATTAGTTATTTTTTTTGACAGAAAAGAATAGATTAACATGCAATTATCAAAAAATATTAAAAAAAAAATTTATTTTAAAATAATAAATGTTATGCCAAAGTAATTTACAACAAAAAAAGAGAGGACGATTTCAATCGTTCGTACAGCGCTGAACGATTAAACTCCTGTCGGACATTCGTATAAAGAATATGAATGCTGCACAGAATTAAGGAAACGCAAAAATTCGTCCGCTCGGATTTGATTCCGAAATCTCGCGTGACATCGTCTCCGTCAGTCTCGGCCGTACCGCTCGAGCGGGACGTTTACTTGCGCACAGAGTCGCGCTCGTTAAAGCGACTCCGTAGTACATCTGTGCCCAAGGATGTTTTCGCCGAATGGATGACTTTAATAAAGTTATGGAAATTTTTCAATTTGACACGTCCCAAGATTATTTACTTTAACGATTGAGCACAAGTAAGTGTAAAAATTTCGTATCGCCATTGGATTTCCGTAGAAATAGAAATATCATAAAAATTAATTTTTTAAAAACCAATTCATTCCTAAAAGATTTGGAAAAAAAATACGTATTGTTTTATTTACAATTCTAAAATGAATAATTTTTCACGCTGTGTATATATACTTTACTTTGAAATATTTTTTAAAATTATCACGATTATGTTTGTGCATATTCGATTCGTTATGTAACTCGTTAAACTCGTTAAATTCGTTATGCAAAATTTTAAAATAGATCTCTTTATTTCTACCATTTGATTGTTTCAAAAGTTCAGTTTAATTCAATTTATTAATTTTTGTAAATTTAATTGTCTAAATAAACAATAATATATTTTTTGGAATATTTTCTATTGCTACAGATTATAAATAGGTAATTTGCCTTACAATAATCAAGCACGTAAAAAACATGGAAATATTTGAAGCTGCACATAACACGTACGCATCATCCTTCATAATCTCATAATGAATATCAAGGTTTCAACAGCATGACTATCAATCGCAATAAATTCAATGAACAAGTCGTATTTTAGTGTTTATTTCTTTTATCCACAAGTTGTGAAAGAAAGCGCAGATAAAAAGAGAACTGTCTTTTGCAAAGTGTTATCTGTACGCAAAAGACATAGCAATTGCATTTAATTAAATTTCATTCGTTAATAAGTACTTTTTCAAAACAAAATTTAAGGAATATTGAAGAAAAAGTACTGTTAAAAAATTCGTGGATTATTAAAAAAAATAAAGTAACTATATGCTTTAATTTATTGCATCAATTTCTTTGGATGTAAATATATATATATAAATTAATTATTCAAATCTTTAATACTTATATTGAGCCATAAATAAACAAAATTTAGTGAAATTTACTTAATGTTTTTTATTATTAATGTTTATTAATATTTCTTAATGTAGTAGTGGGATGTCCGTTGTTTTTTCATATAGATTGTATAAAAAGTTTTCTATTTTAAATAATCTAATATTGAAATATTAAATTATTATAACTTTTAGTTAATCATGAACTTTATTTACGCCTATTTTATTTAATTTCAAAGTTTCAGGTAAATTCGTTGTTGTGTAAGCTCGGATAAATAACGAGGCACTGTTTTAAAGTTCAATTTCATGAAATAATTATGTAACTGATTTACTTATTTATATTTAAGATCATTAACGTGTATCGAATACTTATAACGTTTTGATAAAAGAAAGGTGAATGTGCAAAAGCAATTAAAAGAAAATCGCAATTCTAACAGGACTCTATATCGCAGGTTTGAACATGTTTAATGTACTTTTGGCTATTATTTTAGCTTAATTGTATAAATAAGTTAACCAATATTGTGTATATAATAAAATGAACATCTCGGCCACCTTGAAAGATTATCTTTCAAAATAACGTATAGTTGATATTTATAAAGGTACAAAAAATTATTATTATTCATTGAATAATACTGTTCGCGCCATCTGCGCTCCGCGTGTTCGTTGGAAAGCGTGTGAGTGAGAGCAAGCGCGCGAGAGTGAATGAGATATAGCGCGTGCGAGAGAGAGAGAGAGAGAGAGAGAGAGAGAGAGAGAGAGAGAGAGAGAGAGAGAGCGAGCGCATGACTGAGAGAGAGTGCACCAATAAATGGATGTCGCATTTATTGCACCGCGCCATTAAGTACACGAGGCCGACAATGTTTTGGGGTTTTTCCTAGACGGGACGGAAGGTGCCATAAACTCCCAGGTAAAGAAGTAGGCGTGTGAAAATGAAGAGTCCGCGCGGACAGTACGAAATTTAGTACCAATTCGTTTGTGCGATTGGACATAGCGGCAATACTCTGTATTTTTATAGGTTGCAGGCCTTCTGCTCGAACCAGCGAAGATGCGTTATGTTTTGAAGCATCGGTTCGTAAGCTCGGTTAGAGCTTATGCACAGATGCACAGAAAATCAGTACTTCTTCAAAGGTCGTCCCGCTAGGTCGATTCTTTCTCTCTGCAAAAGTATACACCGTGCAATACTTTGTTAGTGTAGTTTGTTGCATGCATTTTTGATTCAGGGCTTAGGTAATTGGTACCTAGATGCCGTGTTGAGACCGCTAGTATCATCACCAACCAGCGACACAGGCCCAGGAAATGCCTGCCAGACTATTTCTTACGCTATTCCAGGCCTTACGCGCCTAAAGGTATTGCCATCATTTTTCTGCCCTTGAACGTCAATGTGCGAGATCGCGGCGTCTCCGAGACATGGGACTTGCGGTGTTCATGTGTGTCTATATGTGGCGTGGGCAACATCTTCTCGATCCTTGTGATCTTTGTATGCAAGCGTTCGCTGAGGAATATCTGAGTGAGGCTATTTCCTGCGCTATTCGAGGCCGTTCGTGCCTAAAGGTGTTGCCATCATCTTCCTGCCTTTGATCGGCAATCTGCGACATCGCGGTATTTCTGAGACGTCGGATCTGCGGTGTTCGCGTGTGTGTATATGTGCTATGGGCAACATCTTCTCGATCCTTGTGATCTTTGTATGCAAACATCAGCTGGTAAGAATTTTGCGCTCTTTATTTTGAATGGCCATTCATATATATTTTAGTTTAATGAAGTGCAACCCGGGCATATTTTACTTTTTTTCTACATTCTAAGTTGTAGTATCTATAGTGATAAGATTATATAGAGACATTGTGATTTAGCATTATATAACTTCAGTTCCATTGTAATTATTATTAAGAGTTAACACATTTACGGCTTTTCCCCCACCTGTGACTGGGGTTTTTTATGCCTTCGATGTGTTAACTTATTTCTTCATTAAAGGTTTATTTCAATTATATTTGTGATTTTTCATTTATACTCTACGCACATTTCCTTATCATTTAACCCACCAAATTGTGTATTATATACAGCTTTATTTTAAAAACAAATACAATGAACTAAAAGTTTAAAAAAAATATAAGTATTTGAGAATAGCTATATAATTAAATAGAAAAAACAATAAATTTTCTTTATAAACCGCAACTAAAAACAAATATGAAATATCATATTGTTTTTTTAAGTCTTGCTTTAATACTTCGACCAAACAATCAATTATCGTCAATTTATGTCAATCTGCTGTTGTCTTCGTTTAATTTTTGCTCAAATAGTCAATTTACAATATTTTGTTGTTGATCGCTTGACGATGCCACATGCTGTCTGCACAGTCACAACTCAAACAACATGACCGGTCCTGAATGGCTCTCAGTAATTCGAACGAGTGACCGTCGTAAAGGCGGTAAATTATCATTCTTAATGATGAGCAATTGTTCCGGCGTTTATATTTTCGGGGGCCATTTGAGCCAGTTTACGTTTTTCTTTTCTTTTTTGAAACCGGAGAAGATATTCACTTTGCCGACGCTTCCAGAAATGCGGAAACAAGCGTCCGCAATCACTTATGGCTACCAGATCGCGATATTTTTGTACGATGCAAATCCGCCTCTGGTAGAGCCATCGGTGCGTCTCCAATAAAGAGGTGTCCTGGAGTCAAAGGTGTTAAATCGAAAGGGTCAGTGAATAGTGGGGAGGAGAGAGCGTGAGTTTAAGCAAGCTTTTACTTCTGTTAAAATTAGAATGTTAACGGAGTCCGTTGGAATTAAATGACACTTAATGCTTTCACGAGATAAAAATTGTGGTATACTTGGTTGAGTGTAAATCGTCAATCCAATTTCTCGCACACGTGAAATTAGTTCCGCTATCTGATTATATTTCACGACATATGCCTCTACGCGTAATAAACCTTTTTTTAACACCTTGAGAGATGCGTCAGCCAATAGATCGTGCACATCCTCGAATATGCATTGCCTTTGTATCCAAGCATAGAAGAAGTATATCGTCGTCACGCGCTGCTGGAAAATTTCCCATTATATATTTTTCCCGGTAGGGGTGTGCTCGAGAAAACTTTGCAAATTGTCCAAGAACATTTTTAACAGAACTATTCGTGGCTATTATTCAATAGCGTGTTCGCAATGCTGATGCGACGAATTGGCATCCAGATTTCGTCGATCGATAATTCTTGTATTTTATTATCAATAATTTTAACGCATGCTCGGAATCTAGGATAGTTGGGCGTTTGTGTGTGTGTGTGTGTGTGTGTGTGCACGATTGGTGCATTCGCTAGTTTCTCATCTACTCGAATTAATCCCATATTATCATTAAAAGGAGTTATCTCAAACAATTGAAAATTGCGCGCAATTTCTTTGTTTGTTTTCAAGTTTGATATTCCTTAAGAAAAAGTTTCTGCTTGTCTTTCCTTAAGGATCAACTAAGATTAACACACTTTTGATGTCTTCTACGGTCAAATGACCTTCTTACCTAAGTAACTTTATATTTGTGTAATATATATAATGTACAATGCGCAAGCGTTCGTATTAGACGTGAAGGGACGAAAACCTTTTAAATAAACTATTATGTCTTACATTTGTATCTACTCTAATACATATATTTTTTTTTTCGGTACATCAGTTTGCATATCAATAATTGAAACAGACCGTTCATTCTTATCTAAGGATAGCCAAGGCTTCTCGAATAGCCTCAATATCTCGAGGCATATTCGACACAATCGAGACATAATCGCTTGCTTAGACCTTAACTGGCTCATTTCATGGAATATTGAACAATTCGAATAATAGAGGAAAAAAGGAATTATTCTTGGAGTCCCACCAAATAAATAGAAATAGGGCGCAGTTCTTTTCGCTTTTTGAGATTGAATTTCTATACTTTCATTTCTTCACGTTGAATAATGTACTCCAGTCTTATTAATATTTTACTTTCAAACAACCAGACGGCACAATCGCCTTATTTTGAAAAAGAATAATTTTTATTTCGAAAGCATAATTTATATATTAATCATTTAAAGACTTTTCCATTTAATTTTTATTTAGCGCAAAGCCTCTGATGATTATTCTTATCAGTCATTTCATGTAATAAAAGGCCACTATTATTTATTATGCTTTTTAATCACTCACTTTCACTCATTTAGTTAACTCAATTTTATCCATGTATAGATATTTAGATATCTCAAATCCTTGACATAAATTTTTATTAAATAAGACTATAGATTTTTCCTTTTTAAACACTGTTATAAAAGTTATAAAAGTTAACTTTGATAAAGCAATTATATAACTGATTTATTTATTTATATTTACAATAATTAACATATATCGAATACTAAGCGATGCAAGTTTGAACTTATTTAATGTAGCTTTGACGATTATTTTATCTTAATTATACAATTACAGGTAAACCAATATTATGTATATAATAAAATAAGAGCAGCTGCAACATTCGTCAAACCTTATCAAAATAGGAATATTATCAAATTTGGTAACTATGAAAATTTTCCGTAAAGTTGGACCAATTTGCTTCAAACGTCGCTACAATGTATAATAGACGCTAGTAAAAAAAATTATTAAAGAAAATTTGCAATAATTTAATGTTTATCTATAACGTTACTTAAAAGAGAGTATATCTTTTGCTGGATTGGTGGAAATTGATTAAGACACGTCTTTCAATGCACTTAAATCTGTAAAAATGAATTTATATAGTAAATTCAATTCACGAACTTAATCATAATTACGCAAATACATATGAGTGGTATACATTTATTTACAGTCATATAGATATATTATATATGCTATTTTTATATGCTCACGCAGAATTATGACGCATCCGTCAGCGAAATCAGCGGCCTGGCGCCCGACGCACCTGCTCCTCGGACTCGTCCTGATGGCGGCGAGCTTGCCGTGGCCGAGCGACTCCCTGCGCATCCTGGGCATGTTTCCGGTGAACGGGCGCAGCCACTTCGTGATGAGCGAGGCTCTCATGCACGGCCTCGCCGAGAGCGGACACCAGGTCGACGTCTACAGCCACTTCCCGTCCAAGCGGAAGACGGCCAATTATACGGAATACAGCCTCGCGGGTACGGCGCCAATACTGACCAACAACATGTCCTTCGAGCTGGCCGACTCGATGTCCGAGGGGGTCTCTCTACCGGTGATAATGGAGGTCGTGGGCAAGCCCGTCTGCAATATTATCCAGTACCCGATCCTACAGGAGCTTATTCATAATCCGCCCAAGGATCCGCCCTACGATCTTGTCATTGTCGAGGTATGTATATATATCAAACTACAACCCCATCCTTATAATTATTCTCTCTACACACGCGCACACACCCACGCGCACGCTCGCACACACACAGAGAGAGAGAGAGAGAGAGAGAGAGAGAGAGAGAGAGAGATAATTATTACTTGCCTACCAGTATGTATGCTTTTATATTATTTGTAAACGAGTAAAAGAAAAAAGTTGGTAGACCTGATTAAGATGTAGCCATGTGGCATTATCTCGTAGCTATAGGACATCATTTTTATAATTCCCTACAAAAGAAAAACAAATTATTGAGTTACAAGTATTTGAAAAATGGCAATTTCGCGATGAAACGATTTGTTGCAGAGAATATTATGAATATAGATACTGTTTTAAGTTAATTTTTATTATTTATTTAATGCAGGTGGGGGCTTCCTCTCTTGTACTACACCCAACCATCTTCCAACCGGTCGCATCTCACTTTTTGCAAATATTTTATCTTATTAAGTCTAACAGTTCGAAATAACATTATTGTAACATAACTTTAAATATGATTAGTGAAAAGAGTAATTCATAATATAAAAATCTATTCATATGGATATATTTCTTATAGCTTTATTATATATATATATATATATATATATATATATATATATATATATATATATATATACATACATACAAACATACATACATACATACATACATACATACATACATACATACATACATACATACATACATACATACATACATACATACATACATACATACATACATACATACACACATACATACATACATACATACGTACATACATACATACATACATACATCCTTTAATGAGTTAATCAGCTTAAAGGAGACCTCAAAGTAAAACTCATATTACATTTATTTCAAGTCCAACATATTTCCATTGATATCGAGCAGTATATATATATATATATATATACACGCGTGAGTGCCGGATTCATATATATCTACTGTCTATACATAATACTCTCCAACATATCATTTATTTCTAACTCTATACAGAAAAAGGATTTGGACTTCTTGACAGTTTGTAGTTTCAAATTATTTTTCATTTCAAATCTTCACACATTTCATTAAGAAAAGGAAAGATTATAAGAAAAGATTATGCGTAATACAAGTGCAAAGGCCTTGCCAGACATGGATAAATTGACATCCTCAGAACGCTCAAATAGCGAATATACATATGCTCGTCGGAAAACAACTATTTTTGTCTCCAGTTGCACAATGTTATTTTTATTTTGTGTGAAATTTTTTTTAATCCATATAAATATTCTATTTAAAAAAGTTTGAGTTATGGAGAGTGCGCACTGTTTGTCTCGTGACTCTCCATTCCAATAAACGGAAAATAAAATCTTAGCTAGTATATAAATTTAATTAACGCTTCTTAAGTATAACATTGCATACAAATGTGTATAAAACTATCTTCAATGCGTTGAATATGCATTATTTGTATCATGTATAGCATGCGCATAAGTTAATTGAAAATAATAAACTTGATAAAGATTTATAATTTATTAATTGAAATAATGATTAATGTCAATGAATTCAAATAAGAAAACTCAATAATAATATCAATTATTTTTAGCTGAGATATCTATAGAAGTACCACGCTTCAAGCTTGATTGAAAGTAGCTGCAAGGTTAGCGAAAAAATTGACACTATTAAGTATTGAAAACCTAAAACATGGTTTAAACGTGTGTATCTTAAAATTGATAAAAATGGTAGAAAACCGTAAAAATGCTTCATATATTTTCATTTACTCCCTAATATAAATACCTTGTCTCTAAATACCTATCTGTCAGAATATCTTGTTAATAGTTTAAAAATTGAATCATAAAATAAAATGGAATAAATATAAAAATATGTATATATATTTTTATATATATATATTTGATTGACAGCCCTTCGTTGCGGATTGCCATCTCGTTTGGGGTCATCACTTAAACGTACCGACCGTCGAATTGGTGACGTTGACGTCACTGTTCGACTGGAGGTACGAGCCCCTCGGCAATCCCATCAGTTTGGCGAGTGATCCAGGTCCCTACGCCAAATCGAGCTCGCCGATGTTCTTCCTGGACAGACTGAACAACGTCCTGGGACATTACGCGTACAAGTGGTTGTATCATTACCACATGTTGCAGCAAGACGCTTTGATAAAGGAACACTTCGGTCCGGAGACGCCGAGCATCGATGAACTGCAAAGAGATATGGCCCTGGTCCTGGTGAATCACAATCACGCTCTGAACGGTATAAAGACCTTCGTGCCGTCGGATCGTGCCGGTTGGGGGCCTCCACGTTAGGGATCACGGCGGCGAATTGTCCAAGGTATATATATATAATATAATAACATACTAAATTTTATAAAAATTAGATTTCCTGTATGAGAGATTTAGTATATATATATTAAGAAACAAATTTTTATTTATACGCACGTGTGCCAAACAATATGATCTTAAGGATCATCCATAAATTACGTGTCGTTCTTTTTTACATTTTTGACCTCTTGCCGCCTCCTGCAACGACGCGTAACGATATTTATTCACCTTCTCTTGATGAATTTTTTTTTGGACAAGACTTTTTTTGACAATTTTCCAGAGCGTATCTGTTTAACGATATTTCTGAGTTCCTCTAACACTTCACAATATCTATCTGTATTGATGTCCCAGAAAACCGTAGCCTAAAAAATCATCGATAATAGCGCATTTTTGAGCGTGTTACACGCCGGTCATCGTGCACTTCTACGCGTCCCTCGAGAAAATCTTTGCACCATCTTCTCATCATCGACACACCCATATTTTTTATTATTATTACTTATTTACTGAGTTAACCCTTCGTGCCCCTCCCTAAAATAGCCATCAGCCACTATAAGCGAAAATGCGTCCCAGAATGAAAGTATTCCAGTCCCCATGCTGACCCCAATGTCTTCCGTATTCAAGAAGGCGGCATCTAAATGTCGCAGGCTTCCCTACATTACGGCGGAAGAGCAACACGGAAGATGTTCAGTTTTTTTCATCTCCTATATTTGTGATGCATACTCATATAGTCTTTACCAAAAATAGTTAACAATTCACTGTGAATCTGATTAACGTTTAACCCTTTTGTAGTTAAAAAACGGATAATAACACGTAATTCACAATCGGGCCAGCCTTCCACTGGTAACGCCGTGTGATTGTCGAATTCCGCTTTTATCGGTAGAAACTGAAACTATGATCAGTTGAAGTCCAATAAGCGGCGTCTCAGAGAAGTGCTGAACTAGTGAAACTTACTTTTTGAATACCCCTCGTACTAATCAAAATTTATTATTAGCTTCAATGACTAAACTTAACTCAGTTTAGTCCTTAAAGATGAACCGTAACGGATCAATTCAGTCGGGTTCTCCTTTATTAACATAGACTATAGTTTGTTTTTACTAGTTTTATTATCTTATTATTTTTATTATTTTTAATTATTAATCTAATTTTATTTTATTTTTAGAAGTTATTTCTAATTCCTCGGGGGTAATTATTAACAAGGACAGTCTGACTGTCAATATATTAGTATAATATATGATAGTATCAAAACTGTAAGACCGATAAAGATATTTATAAATATTTTTAACGCTTGAATGAATCTGAACAGTTTTTAATTAAGAGCAGTATAACAGTTTGACATAGCGAGTATTATCCAATGAAACGCTCCAAAGAATTTGATTTTACTTTTGCACGGAGGGTTGCACTGTAAGTCGGTTTTCACTGCAATGGTAAATACAGGGAGAAGAATTGGGAATATTTTATTTTGGGGCTTTCAAAGTGCTCGCAATGATTACAATTCTTAGCACAGGTAGTGGCATCCATACGTAATTTCTTGAAACTACATGACAACCTTTGGCAACTACAACATTTTGAATTCTCTATTTTTCCGATACTTGACCCGACTTGTCAAAACTAAATACTATGACTTGAACTTGAAATTGAATATAATTTCCTTTCGATAGCCGAAACACAGACAATACCGTATATATGTAGATTATCAAAAAATCATATATTACTACACGTACCAGTCTGACTGAGTGTTAAATTATAATAATAATTTCTAAAAAAATAAAAATTTAATGTAAGGATCTCTATGTATACCAATTCAAAAATTTTAAGGATAGCAAAATGTTCATATAATTATTTATTATTTATTTAATTAAATAATCATCTATTTTACATTTTTTTTAGAATGTACAGAAGTTTCTAGATGAAAGTGATCACGGATTTCTGTATTTTTCATTTGGGTCAATGGTTAGAATAGAAACCTTTCCAAAACCAACACTAGATGATATATATAAGACATTCAGGAATATTGCACCGGTTCGAGTACTTATGAAAATAGCGCAACCTAAGGAACTGCCGCCAAACCTGCCATCAAACGTCATTGTTGAAAGCTGGTTGCCACAAATTAAAGTTTTAAGTAAGAAACTATTAAATTATTTTTATTGAATAAATAATTTTTAAGGTGGATCTACAATACAATGATAAACAATTTCATATAAATAATAATTTAAATGGATCTTATAAAAAAAATTATTTTTTCAAATTCATGCATCTATTTAATGCACGGAAAATTCATTAATAAAGAAATCAGTTTTTTTTAATTAAATAATACATACGACATAATGCTAGGAGTGCGTTTCGTTCGAGTGACAAACATCGATCGTGCGAGGATCATCTATTTTAATTATTTTAATAACTGACTTATCCACACTCCCTGATTTCTCGACTGAGTAAAATTGAGAATCATCGACTCGCGTCTCAATGTACTCTTTTTTTGACTTTCCTACTTTGAGATAAATAATTGTTCAGAGCATGAAAATACATCATTCGTTTCTTTACATTATTTATATTATAGAGATGTGAAAGAACATCTTTCAAAATATTCCTGAAATTGGTTTTTAACTTTCGTAATTTGTCTGAATCAATTTTTTGATATTTTAATTTTTTTGTACTTTATTTGTAATTCTGTCATTAAAAAAAATTCCAAAAGAAAATTGGTCAAAAAATTGAATTTTTTATTTGTTGCTTTTAATATTAATTTCCAACCTGGAGCGACTTTAAAAATGGATATATAACTAAATTGTAGTAAGTTAGGCATAGTTAGGAATATAATCTACATACGTCGTTATACATTTTATGTAATTTACTATTACACTTTTACAGTTCACATTATATATAATTATTTTTTGTTATGAAGTCTGCATAGCCATGTGCCTCACTTTCAACAAAAACAGTTACATGCAGTTTTAAAGTCACGCAAGATCTAAAAATACAAGATATTCTAAGAAATAAATAAAAATTGTAATTTTCGGGGAAATTCACCCTGCCTATCAGAATAATTTTGTATACGATTTTTCATTATTAGGCATATCTATTGGGTCATAGAAAATCACTATAGACATGCTGTTAAAAAAAACAATGTAGTACTTATTTACATCGTACAAAATACTATCGGCTCATTTTCATATATTAAAATTAATAAAGTTTATGCAATGATTTATGTCCTTTGTGGTTTCACCAAAGTACGAAGAATTAAAAGAAAAAACCCAAATTAATTTTGATTTTCATTTCAGAACACAAGAATATTAAAGGCTTTATTACACACGGTGGTTTAATGGGCACTGTAGAAGCTATTTACCATGGCGTACCTCTGATCGGATTTCCAATATTTGCTGACCAATATTTGAATATCGATTCATATGCAAAGAAAAATTTGGCCATACGACTAGACTATCGGCAGTTAACAGAGAAAACCTTCACTGATGCCATTTTGGAAATTTTAAGCAACCCAATATATGCGTAAGACATATACGTTATAGATATAATCATCATTGGATCATTTACAAATGAAAAATATCTATGGATCTTTTTTTATTCAAAGTATTGGAAACGTTTACAAGGTTTATGTTTGCTTGACAATGTTTTGTGATTCACATTAGTTACAAAAATAAGTAGCTGATTGGTATTCGTAATGCTTGTATTGCCACAAGATATAATTAATATCTTGTAATTAATTTCCACAGTCGCACTTACAATCTTCGATAACATTTATACGGACAAGTAATGCCGTCAAAGGTTAGGCGGTTCGCTCTGATTTAGTTTATGGTTACGATATGCATTCTCGAGATAGGCCTTTTCTACACTACTAAAGATTTTATTTTTCATAAAAACATTGTAAGAAATATACTTTTCTTTTAAAAACACATAATTGAAGACAACTTCAACTCAACTGTTTACCCGAGAAGTCGTTTTGTGCAAGCGGGAGGATTGTTTGGATCGGTGCAAGACCAAGATGAGCTGGCTTTATGTATTCTAGCAATTTAATTTCTTCTTATTTTGCTGATTGATAAAGAGGATATTTAAAGAAATTTGATCGAGCTATTTTTTAAAAATTTTGCATTTATTCGAGGCAAATTGAGGATTACTTCAAAAGTTAATACGCTATATCTAATTTTTGAAACATACGGTTTTTTTCTTTTAAAATAGTCATTTGGCTAATGGATAATATTTATTGTATTCGATAAAATCAGTTATATTATGTAAAAATTCCCACTTTTTAAACGAAGCACTTTGAAGATTTATTATTTTGCTGCAATCTAATACCACCAAGAAGCAGGATTTGTGAGTGTTCGGTTATGATGGACATATTTGCGAAGAGTAGCAAATGTAATGCATTCTATAATAGTGTTTACAAAACAATCGTATTTTTTGGAAGGTGGCAGTGAATCATCTCCGTTCGAGTCCAAATATTTATTCTCTACGCTTGATTCAACTGCGATTCAATTTGTTCGGATAGATTTAATTTTGAAGGATTTTTTTATTGAGTAAGTCTTAACTGCTAGTAAGATTGGGAAGTTAGTCAGATTAGTCAGATTTGAGAGTTACCTTGTAAACTTGTACATCGATGTTTTCTGCTGCTTTCATTGTTGATAAAACCAAGTTTATGTTCGATTTTGTGTTGTGGTGTACGTCCTATGTGTATGATAGAGTTTGAATTCTGCAAAAAAATGATTCTTTACTTCAATACAGTAATTTAGTTCTTTTGTGCTTGTGTATCTAGAGTTCCATTGCTTCTTGTGATCATTCTAATCTCTACGAAGTTTTTATTGTCCCAGAAATTTTTGAAAATCTAATTGCATTGTGTTAATTTGATCACGGGACTCTATAACATGCTAAAATGCATAGTAATAATCGGCTTACATTAATAATGCGTTTGCTGCGTGTTTCTATTTTGCTTGTTTGCTTGGTGATTTTCATTATGTCTATACGAACGCTAACTTATTACGAATTAAGAAGAATATACCTTCTTCTCCGGCGCTAAAGTCGTTCTTTTTTAACATTAATGAAGCCTGGAATTTTTAAAAATATTATTAGGATTAAGCTTCACACACATAAAAATATCAATATTTTGAAGATTATCCGTATTAGGATATAACTATAGTTCGTTGTTGTGCTGAAAAATACTGCAAGCGTTCCAGAATAAGCTTTTTAGTGAAGTACAATTTGGAGACTAATAGCTGCTCATTAAAGTTGTAAAAGTGATTGTGAGTAATTTTAATACGTATTAACACTTTAGTAATACTTTTCTATTCTTATGGCTTTTATTTATTTTGGACAAATGAGTTTGATTTTAACTTGATGAGTCCACATAATCATAATGCGCTACGTTGTTACTTTGGAGTTTATTGTCAATATTTTCTAAGCTTATTTCTATGTTTGTGGTTCGTGCTTTTACATAATCATTGGTGAGAAAAGGATGCAAATATATCAGAAAGTTACATAGGGCTGTACTAGCAGTGAAATACTTACATAAAATACGTTTTATATTTGAGTTTTCATAAGTTTCGTAGATGAATTGTGAGAGTTGATGGAAGTCGAGTATTTGCTCAGGACTACATTTTTGGAAATTTTTGGAATATTGTGCACGGTTGTTTCTTTCTATTTTCAAGTTTTTTTCTTCGTGGCTGTTATCATTTTTTGGCGGATCATTTTCGTTTTGAATATTTTGAACACATTGTAAATTTATATCATGTTCTTTTAGGTCTTCTTGAAAAATGATGAGTATGTTGCTACACTATTTTTGGACATATCCTACCTCTTTACGAAGAAAAAACTTTTATTTCGGCCGTGGGATAAATTCAATACGATGTATAGTCGAAATTGATTATTATGGCTTCGGACATTTTTGCTTTATCTTTGTTTTATATAGATTTACCTTATAGTCGTTATTCTTAATACAGGAATTATTCCGAGTTTTGTGAGCTCCTCTCCGAATACCGTAGAGGGGATCACTGGTTGTATGTTTCATAGTAGGAAGCATTTAACTATGGAGATGAGATGTCTGACTTCTGAGGAGTGTTCTTTGATCTTAACTTTAGTGTCATCCTCAATTAATTATTTGGTGCTAAGATATATGCATACACAACTTTGAGAAATTCTTGAAATATAAAGTACATTGATGGGTTAAAATAGGTTTCAGACAGCGACACATTGATCTTCTATAGTCAACCATTGCACTAAATCCAATATTAAAGCTTGTTCTTTAGTTGGATATGGCATCTATAAAACCAAGTTTTAGTACAAACATTGACTTGTTAACGGTTTGAATAAAAATGAAATAAAACGCTAGTATCTCTGTAGTCAGAGATAAGAGTTTTCTCCTTCGAGAATGGAAATAAGAAATCAAATTATGCTTATAACTATTAAGCTCTTGACTTTAATAAATACAAACACAACACGAGGCCGTGAAAGTAACTCTCCATAGCATTTGTAAATACTTTTTACTTTCAGGAAGATTTAGACCATACTGATATGGATCTTTTAATTTCTTGCAATTTATTTTTTTATTCTGCATTAGCAAAGCTCTGGTATTTGCTTTGAAAATGATTTTTCTTTTTTCATACATCTTGAAATATTCAACCAATACTTAATCAATCGCATATATAGAGTTAATTTATAAAGAAGGGAGGTATTAAAAAAATTCTAACGACATTTCGAAAAAATTGATTTCAGGAAATCTGCCGAGGAAACTGGTAAAGCAATGAGGGATGTACCGGTGCCGCCTCTGGAAACTGCTATTTATTGGATCGAATACGTTGCTCGGCACGGAAAAAATAAGCTTCGAACACCCGTGGTCAATATGCCGTGGTGGCAAGCTTCATTGCTCGACGTATACGCTTTCATTCTCGTCGGTGTGCTTCTCGTGCTTTACATTATTAAAACAATCTTGAAAACACTTATAAAACTTGTCTTTTCGAAGAGGTACAACAATTCTAATCTAAAAAAGAAAAAGAGTTAATAATATGTCCATAATATTGACCTTTGACATCGAATCAATCAAGATTATTTATTTAACTTTACGTTAATTTTTAATTTGACAAATATTTTACTCCGATCAATTGTATTTTACATGTATAAGTATATACTTGAATCAAGGATATAAATATGTGTATATGTATATTGTATAATTATTTTATAAGTATAGATGAATTTTCCAAAAATACATTAAGAAAATGTATGAAATATTTAATACTTTAATAGAAAAATTGTTTATTTACAAAAACCAAAAAAGAATTAGAAGTATTAGATAAACGCATTAGATACGCTAAATATAATAAATAAAAAAATTTATTTAACTCAATCTTAAAAAAGTATATGAAAAATGCAATGAAAACTATAATAATGAAATAGTTTAGTTATCTAAAAAAATGAAATTTAAGACATATAAAGATTTTTATAGGTAAAATACATATCATCCAGTGGCATGATTTTGTGATAATTCATTTTCATAATAATTTTCAGATAACAGGAAAGAAGTTTTAGCATTTTAATTGCCTATTAATAAAAAATGAATAATTTACGTGTAAATTATCATCAACAAAAAGAGCGAAAGCGTCTTGAAGGTAAGCATAGGTAGATCGAGATTATAGCGCAATCAAAACCTTATATACGAGGTGTATTCAAAAAGTAACGAGAATGTTTAAATTTCGCGGGCTTTGAGAGTCCGCCTGTATAAATTTTTTTATTATGTTGGTACACATGCCCCTGAAGTACGATAAACTTTTCAGCAATATTCATTGCTTACTTTTTAAGTGGCAGCCGCTAACGTTAGACGTATTTTTTTGAGCTCAGTGATTTTCGTTTGTGAAAAAAATGGAGCAAAGTATTTATATTCAATTTGGCGTAACAAATGAAATAAAGTGTAGTGAAGTTTGTAAAATGTTAACAAAGGCATATGGCGAGTCTGCTATGAGTAAAGCAAGAATTTACGAGTGGTAAAAGCATTTCCAAGATGGCCGAGAAAACGTTGGAAATGACAAACGGCCCTGACATATACTCGAACGCCCAAGCACATCAACAACCGATGAAAACGTGAAAAAAGTGAAAGAAATGTTTATGAACGATCGCCGAATCACAATCAGAGAAGTCGCTGATGATGTTGGCATATCAGTTGGCTCATGCCATGTATTTTTTTGGATGTTTTGGGTATGAAACGTGTGGCAGCAAAATTTGTTCCAAAATTGTTGAATTTCGAACAAAAACAACGGCGAATGGGAGTTGTTCAGGAGTCGCTAAATGAAATTAATAACGATGCAGAACTACTAAAACGTGTTATGGCAGGTGACGAAACATGGGTTTACGGATATGATGTCGAAACTCAAGCTCAATCGTCCCAGTGGAGGCATTCTTGATCGCCAAGACCGAAAAAGTCTCGACAAGTGCGGTCGAGCGTGAAGGATATGCTCACTGAGTTCTTCGATTTTAATGGCATAGTGCATCATGAATTTTTGCCAAAAGGTCAAAGAGCAATAAGGAGTACTACCTACAAGTTCAACGCTGTTTGCGTGAAGCAATCCGAAAAAACGTCCGGATTTGCGGCAAAACAATTCATGGCTTTTGCACCACGATAATGCACCTGCTCACACTTCATTGCTTGTTCGTGAATTTTTGGCCAAAAACAAAATTGTAACGATGCCTCAGCCTCCATATTCGCCAGATATGGCTCCATGTAACTTTTTTCTATTTCCAAAAATAAAGACAACATTAAAAGGCCGTCGTTTCACAAGCATAGATGATATTAAAAGCAAATCGATGAAAGAGCTATTACAAAAATCGAGTTTCAAGAGTGTTTCGAGGATTGGAAAAAGCGTTAGCACAAGTGCATTATATCCGAGGGGATTACTTTGAAGAGGACAAAATAGATATTGATGAATAAATAAGTATTTTTTTCATAAACCGAAAATTCTCGTTATTTTTCGAACACACCTCGTACATCTAAATTAGGAGTTACAAAATATGGCTATTGAATATATAGCATTATCTATGATTTATTATTGCTTTTTTAACTGATTATATAGATTTATCTAGTCGAGCTTAATCTTAGAATAATGTTTCGTTAAAATTTATTCAACCTTTATCGAAATACCTCAATTTAACTTTTTGGTTTACTGGTTTTAATATACCAAAAAACGTTTTCTTCAACTTTATCGTATTGTTGTGACGTAATGTCACATACGGACACACACCCGCTCGCGCGCACAAATTAGTATTTATCATTTATAACTTAATTTATGCATATATTCTGATCATACGAAACCTGTGCCGAAGAATTTATTAGGGAGGGTACAGAATATATATATATATATATATATATATATATATATATATCATAACATATCATATCATATCATATAATACTAATTTATAAAGACAAAGCGTGTTTTTGTTTGTACGTAAAAAACTGCTGAACCGTTTGACGATGAAATTTGACATATAGATTCTAAATTACCTTGGAAAAGCTACGTTTTTTTATTGAAAATCATTTTACTTTCATCAAGACAGTACGTGGCGTCATGAATCATGAATATGAACTCAAAGTAGTCCGCATAACATAATACCAGGTCAGCTCAGTTGAATGGTCAATCCAACTTTGGGATTAGTATCCTAAAGAAAATGTAACGTTAGTCGGTATTATCCATTTTATTCTTCAGGTTAATCTAATACTACTCTCGCACCTTATGGATATGTATTGATTTTTGTAAATTTTAATTTAATTATGTGGGATTAATTTCATGTTATCAAGTGTAAACAAAAACACGCTTTGTCATTATAAATTATTATATATATATATATATATATATATATATATATATATACACACACATACATACATACATACATACATTTTAAATATGGCTTCTAGGAAGAAATTTTGCATCGGCGTGTACGGGCGCTTCAATACGATATCCCAGTGCCGCAGGATGATTTCTATTGGGAGTTTTGAGCTCAGATGATAGAATGTGATTTCCAGGTGTTTTTGAACGACTTCTAACTGGGAGTATTGTGTTTAGTCGTATAAAAAGGTATAAAAACAAAGTATCAAAACGTATAAAACCAACGTACCAAAACGTAGAAAACCAATGTAAAAACGTTTAAAACCAACCTAAAAAACATATAAAACCAACGTAAAAAATGTATAAAACCTGCGTATAACACATATAAAACCAACGTAAAAACGTATAAAACCTGCGTATAAAAACGTATCGTACCCACGTTTCAAAAAAACATCTCCAAATTTATAAAACCAAAAAAATTGTATAAAAATAACGTGAAAACGTAGAAAACGAACGTGAAAAATGTATAAATCATGCTTTAAGAAATGTATAAAATTAGAGTATAAATGAGATGGTAACATACCAGGAGGAGACTACGTCCCGTCCTGCAGCTATTAGAAGGTGAATATTTTTATTACAACAATAACATGGAATTCGGGATAGAGGAGAAGGTTAAATAATACACTCTAATATTTTCGCGCTAAAATTACCAACTTGCTTCGGCATAAAAACCTCTACGGTAAACGAGGAAAAGCCGGAGCAAGTGTACTTTATTAGTAAAATAAAGTTCAAAAGGAGTATCTACACATATAAATATAATGTAAAATATAATATTTTAATATAATATAATATAAACATATAACTATATGGAACTAAACTAAAATATACAAATTTTCGCACTCACGAGCAAATCGTATAAATACGTGCGCGCACGCGTACAATCGAACACACGCACACCACGCACACATTTAAACCTTGTCCGGCGCAGTTGTGTGTTGTTTGCCAGGACGGTCGGTCGCTGGTATCGAAACGGAAGCCAGTCCAAGAACCTTCAAACGTGCCGCGGTGCTCCGACGTCTCGGAAACGGGTACAGCCCTTGCCCCACGTACGTAACCGGGCGATCTTTAAACACCCGCAATGGACGCCTTTGCCAGATCGCCGCACTTGGCTGGCTTTGAACGATGTTTCGTTCACAAAGACGGCTCCCTTGAGCGTCTTGTCCATTCGAACTTTGACACACCCGCGTAGCACCGAACACTGCTCACAGGTTACAAATTACACGCACAAGTACAATAAATATACACACTAAGAACGCGATACTTGTATACACGCTCGAACTCGGTGGAATCGTCCGATCGTTGCTTAGAGACTCAACTCTACGCGAAGATGAATCGACTAACGAAAAAACGCGATGATTTTTGAGTTAGCTCCACACACAACGATGAACGAAATGCAACTGCTCAAATTTTGCTACAGCATATAGCTATGAACGCGGCGTAAGGCCGAGCGAGCACGGGAGTCCCCGTCATTAGGGTGCTCCTCCCACGTCGAGCCCTACAGCCTCGCGCACTACCATTCACTCGTGTATTTCACACCATTTATTTGTGAATATTTTCTAAATACGATCTATTTACTACATACCTACACATACATACGCGCGCTTACATACATAACTACGTACACCTACACCTCATTTATACTCCTATATTATCTACGCGTATAATCGCTGTGAACAGAAGGAAGCCGACAGCGCGTCCGCGCGTGCCGAAACGCTCTGTCAAGGATGAATCGAGTATAATGCCGCGTTCACTATCGCCACCATCAGCGGCGTTAGCGAGCTCTCGTGAACCGTCACGCCGTCGCAAGGCGATGTGGTATGAGTACGGGGACCGTACTCATACCTCGGTGGATAGGCGTTTCAGCACATATAATGTGCATAGTCAATCAACGTTGATGAAGTTTTTTCGAATACATAGGTGTTAAGCGATCTGCACGAATTAGTAAAATCATACTTTGATATTGATTTTATTGGGATAAATACGCCTGTAAAAGAAAATCCGGAAAATAAGCGTGCGTTTTAGATTTTAGACGCGACTAGCAGACATAAAGGCAAGGAATGGGAGGTAGGACTAATGTTCAGAGATGACCTCGCGATCCGGAACTTACGGGTATGTATTACAAAGAGATCCAAAGATTATTCTATAGGGGATTTGTATAAGCGGCGGGTGAAAAGCCAATAAATAAATTAGTGCAGTATTCACCGCATTTCGGCTACCGCAAGGTTAATAAACCGAGTAAAATAAGATTGGGGTGTAATCTGGCGGCAAAATTAAAGGGAAAAAGTTTCAATGATTACTTACTATCAGGACCTGACTTATTAAAATCCTTGCTCGGAATCTTCATGTGGTTTAGGCAATTCTCATATGCTGCAAAGGCTGACATTGCAGATATGTTCCAGAAAATAAAGATTCGCGAAGACGATTGGGAAGCGCAACGGTTTTTGTGGCATGGAGAATATCGATCAAAACCGCCAAAAGAGTGCATTTTTACATCAGTTGTATTCGGTGAAAAATCATCACCTTGTACAGCAATGTAGCGAATTGTTACATGGATGGTTTTTTAGACAGCTGCGAGAACGTAGGCGAAGCCAAGAAACGCGTGTCCGAATGCATAGAAATTAATAAATTTGCTAGTTGAAAATGCACGGATTGGCCAGTAAAAATGCAGATATTTTGCGCGATCTGAGTATGGGAGATAGTTCGACCAATTTGATAAAGAATGTCCAGAACCAAGTAAATGATGAAAAAGTTTTAGGCTTGAAGTGGTTAAACAACGCCGACCAATTTGCCTTTCGATTCAATCAAAGTAGGCTGTCCGACGAATTGTATAAGGGAATAAAAAAACCGATGAAAAGAGAGTTTTTAGGGATCATTATATAGATTTTCGACCCTCTCGGCTTCCTCACACTCTTTACAATTCAGTCGAGAATATTAATGCAAAGCATTTGGGCTAGCGGGATTACTTGGGACGATACCTTACGCGACGAGGAATTTTCTTAGTGGCAACAGTGTTTAAAGAACTTAGGAAATGTAAAACTGTGTAAAATAGCTCGCTATTATAAATTCAAAATCGAACAAATAAAGTCCACTAACATGCAACTTAATTATTTTAGTTCAATAGAGAAACATTATAAAATTAAATCAAACGTACATTTTTTTTAGTTCCAAGTAAAAGAGGCCTACGATGGCTCGATCGCTAAAGCGAAGGACTAGTAACTCGGTGATCCGAGTTCAAATCCCGGTCTCGGCCGATTGACACAAGCACCGCTGTAACAATTTACATGTGCTTTGTTCACAAACACATCCTAGACCTCCGTCGCTGATTAGCACCTGTATTTGGAAGCATAAATAGAGCGACGTTAAATAACAAAAAAAAAAAAAGTTCCAAGTAAAACGTATGTTATAGAAATAAGTCTATACTGAAAAAAAATTTTATAGATTTAAATAAAGGGTTGATTCATATACCATTAATTAACCATTTATTCAAAATAAGGAATTTATACATTTAAAATACTGAATGTTTAGTTAAATACAGTAAATATTTTTTTGATATATAAGAACTGAAAATTTAAACAAAATATAACATTCAGCTGTAATATCTTAACTTATTAGACCGTCATTTTCGTAATCTTCAACGATGTAAACGTACACTATATATTATATTGCAATAAATACTAACTATATTTACATATTTTTCCATCATTTTTATTGTAATATATATATATATATATATATATATATATATATATATATATATATAATATTATATGTAATATATTTGTATTGTACGAAACGCAATGGTAGTGAATGTTCAACGCACACAAACTGCCGTTTAAACTTTAGGCATCCCGATCAGAATGTTAATTAGGGTTATTATTAGGACTTAATCCTAATAAATAGAGAGTGTTTAATAACTGATTAATAAGTCAGTTACATGCACTCTTCAACACTAAAAATCTTAATTTTAAAAATTACTTACCCAACTGAAACACACTTTAAATTTATTTTATACAAAAGTATAGAGTAAGGCAAGTATAGTGACGATTTCACCAAAAAACATATTTCTTATTCTATACATTTTTCTGTACCAAGAGTTCCCAAAAAATTATATTCAAACTAACGGAGAATATAGAATAGTCAATGAGAATGTTACGGTGAAGTGCATTGTTGTTAATAAAAAACGTTTAAAGAAAAAATATATAGATTAAAAAATATGTATTTTGATGAGATTTTGAACTTTTGGTTAAATCATTTAATGTAATTTTTTGTATTTTACGAGATATGTTAGAATTGAAAAATTTGGTTGCTCTTTGCTATAAGAGATTTTCTCAGCTTTGATATTTGACAGTTTTCCTTAAAGTTGCCGTAGGTTTCAAAACTTCGAGCTACTTGCTAGCTGCTGCGAGAATATATATATATATATATATATATATATATATATATATTTATACATGTAGCAATAAACTTTCTTTTTGGTCAGTATAAGCTACTCATCTTTTAGTGCACCCCCCGCTGCCAGCCTATTGTCTCGCCAAGCTTTCCCTCTGCACGCGCCAAAGACAGTCGTCTCCCCCCTCGATCGCAGCATCGCACGAGCTCGAAAAACATCATCTGGACTATCGCACGCAACGGCCAGTACCTCGCTTCGGCCGCCAGAGGCCCTCGTTTTCAGTCGAAAGTTTTTAATGCAGTCTGGCCCATAAACGTCGGCGATCTCCCCTTATTATCTTATGATACGGGCAAATACGAGAACAGCGTAGGCAATTAATGTAAGGGCTGTCTACTGCTGCAGAGTCCGCACATGTACGAAAAAAAGGGTTCTCTGGCCGCGCGGTTATGACGCTGCGCCGCGCTCGGCGCGACTTAGGCATATCGGTAAGGGCCCGTGGAAGGGGAAGTTGGGGCAGCTCAACAGCGATTTACGCTAGACGACGGACTCTTGGCGGCAGTCTGCATTTTGTCGCGAAGTCGGACACTTCGAGTCATTTGTAAATTGTTTTTTTTTTTTAATATATTTTCGTACCTGTAAAATTGTTCCTTTGTTTAAGGTGTTTCCTCCTTACTATTATTCTTAGATTGTTAGTATTATACATTTTATAGATATTGCATTAACATAAAATTCTTGAATAGAAAAATTGTTTCTTATGGATTGGAACATTTTTATTTATAAAAGCATCATTGATACTCTAATCGCAACTTTGGTCAGGAGAGCGATTACAGATTGTGTTATGCCAAATGATACTGAACATAATTTGTGACAATAAATTATATTTTTGTTTTAATATGTTATATTAACTGGAAAAGTGACATACGCTATGTTTTTTTTCAGTTTGAACCAAAGAAATAATTGCAAAATAGGGTTAGTTTACCAACGCACACATACACACTCGCGCGCGCACACACACACACGGTTGGCACCACTACTAAAATATTCACGGTATTTAATTTAAAAAACGGAAATATACGAAATATATATATATATATTGTATGTACATTATATGTAAGATACATATATTTTAAATACGGCTTCTACGGAGAAATATTGTATTAGCGTGTACAGGTGGTTGCATACGATATTCCGGTGACTCAGGACGATTTCTACTGGGAGTTTTGTGTTCATATAATAGAATGCGATGTTCAGGTGTTTTCGAACGACTTCTACGGGGAGTATTGCGTTTAGTCGGTAGGAAGCAATGTCTAGCTTCCTCGGGACATCTTCTACGCATACTTTCATGATTGGACGGTAAAATACGATGTCAATGTGTCTCAGGACGATTTCTACGGGGAGTATCATGTTTACTTGGTAGGAAACGATATCCAGGTATGTAAGGACGACTTCTATGGGGAGTATCCTGTTTAGTTGGTAGGAAACGATGTCTTGCTTTATAGGGATGACTTCTACGGGGAGTATCATGTTTGAACGGTAGAATACAATGTCCAAGTGCCTCGGGATAATTTCTAAGGGGAGTTGCACGTTCGGACGGTAGAAGACAATTCCCAGGTATGATCGGACGACTTCTATGAAGAGATTCGTATTCTATCATTCTAACACCCAAAATCCCAGTAGAAGTGGTCTCTGGATACCTGGATATCGTATTCTACCTCCCCAACGTAAAACTCTCTTTTCTACCATTCGAACTCGAAAATACAATTTTCCCCATAGAAGCCGAATATAATGTAATATGCATATATATTGTAAGACATGGTCGGCGAAATATCAGCTTTTTGAAGTGGACGCTGCTTTAAAGCAGCTTTATATACAGAAGCGACGATAGGTAAATTACGGTCAATTATTTATAGTAATATAGATTTTTATATATAGAGTACTTTGTATTTAGATATTATTGCACTGTTTAAGAAATTGATTATATTATTATCTCGGGCGAAGCTGAGACAGGGGGATGCTAGTATATATATATATATATATATATATATATATATATATATATATATATATATGTATATGTATATGTATATATTTATATTAGACCACATATCCAACACAACTTATACAGATCCGGTAGCTCAGTGGCAGTTCACGCGCGTCAGATACCATTGGGTTATATATTATTTCATACTAGCAGAATATAAAAAATTATCCTGGAAAAAATTCCAAATAGGTATAATCTTTCGAAACATTGAACTCCTACATACGAAAATATTGAAGTTGAAATTCTGGTGTCAAATGAAATTGAATAATGATTAATTTACAATAGGATTTTAATTAATGAATATGATTTCGATACTATTTATATATAATATTTAGTAGAATAATTTCTAGTTGATCTTAAAAAATGTTGTCGAATATGAAAAACTGATATAATGTGTGATTATGAAGACAATTCGGACATGTATCTCAATACCGCTAAAGCACTGATTTTTTGAAAAGTTATATATATATATATATATGAAAATATCAAAGCTAAAGTTATGAATTTATTAAAGTCCTTACAATAATTACTTGTAATTGTGAATTTAAAATAATTTTGAATTGATTTGTATTAAATATTTTTTCAGTATGTATGCAAAATTGATATTCGTATTTTCTTTATTCTATATGTTCAATCACTTTGAATTACTCAAATTATATTTGAATAATCCTTGCAAATACTGAATTCTTTCAACATTTATATCAAAAGATGGAAGGAAAAATAATTAGTGTCATATATATATTTATGCTTTTCGTAAATATGCTATATATTATTACATATATATTCTAGATATATCTTTAACCGTATATATATTACAATTCACTATATACATAGATGTAGAAAGTGTTGGAAACTTCTTGGATTTTAATATTTCAGATTGTATATTTTAAATTTCACGTAGATGTCAGTCCGTAAAAAAATAAGAACGGATACTAATGTTCATTCGTATTCTACACAGTCACACATTTTATAATATACACACACGCGCGCGCGCAATTTGAATTCGATTATTTGAAATGCTATATACTAGATAAAGTTTTATATTAAAGTTCACATACTCAGATCATTATCTCAGTATTATGGATAGATTGATAAAATTATGTTGAACGTTTAGCTTTACATAATTGCAAAAGCGCTATATTCATCGGATTGTGATTTTTGTTCTATTAAAAATAATTTATTTCAAACAAGTTTCAATATTTAAAAGTCTTAGTATTTATTCAATTAAATATGTTAAATTAGTAGATTGTCCGTTTATAAAACAATTATTTGATGGAACAAATGCAATGAGCAATATATTTCATATAAATAAAAATTAAACATTTTCTTCCATAACACAATAAGAAGCATAAAATTCATAACATATGCCTCTTAGAGCAGTATATAGATATTGCATTGTATTGTCTCGAAATTTATATACGTTATAGCAATTAAGTCAAGAACGATAAAAACTATGAAAAAATTGCTATATAAAATTGCATTATAACGTAGTTTAGTCTAGTTTTCAAAATTTTATTAACGATTTGATAAAAATTGCATCCAATGTAACATTTATGCTAATATAAAAGTTACAGTAAAGTCAAGTTGTTGCAATTTATAATGCAATAGATAAAGACTCAATTTATCGGGCGACAATACATTGACATAAAATTATCAGAATATCTTTAAAAAAATTTATATTAAAATAAATTATTATTATATTATATACTCTAGCTATTATGGTTTTTACGTAACATAAATTATATTTTTAAAAATTAAAATAGTTAAAACTTTTTGCTATTTATTTAATCAAATGCATTAAGTTCGTAAATTGTTCGTTTATGAAATAATTATTTTAGCAATAAATACAATAAGAAAGAGATTCGGTGTAAATTAAAAATGACAGATATTCTTCAAAAACACAATAAGCAGTTTTCAGATGCAAAGCACGAAATTTCTTTTAAAGCATGTCTTATCATAATAATAAGTTATTTTGTCGAAAGGTATTCAAAAATTGTTTAAGAAAATTTTAGATAAAAATTTATTCTCATAAAGAATAGATATATATACATATATATATATATATATATATATATATATATATATATATATAGAGAGAGAGAGAGAGAGAGAGAGAGAGAGAGAGAGAGAGAGAGAGAGAGGAGAAACGAGAAACGAATGTATTTCTGTACGCATGTCCTTTATGGGCGCCGTAACTTGTCAATTTCAACAAAGATATTTATTTAAAAGTAATAAAATTTTTTTCATTGTATGAAATATTTCTCAACCTTTCAATTAGTCGACCATATCTATAACTTAGGTAAAATTGAGACGTAATATGCTATGTTATACACGTATATTGTTATAAAAAATTACGTACACGATTTCCTAAAAACATTATTAGTATAACGGAGATTGCAGGTGGACATTCGAGAAGCGACTACAACTGATATGCGAATTCTTATCTTTTTAAAAGCGCTGATTACAAATATCGCAATGGTATTTGGCCGAAATGGAATTTCCATGGCAAAAACGATGAAAAATGGTCTTTTTGAAATATCTTTAAAAATAGTAAAAATTACAAAAAGAATTTGAAACAAAAAGTTGTAGATTTCATCAAAATACATTTTTTTTATTTCTATACATTTATTCTCTGCAAACAGCATCTTTCGAAAAAAATGCATTCCAAGATACTTGTATTAAACATATGACGAACCGTTCCAGAGGACCTCAAGACAGAATCGTCGAACTTTGCTCCAGAGATATTGTTTGTGCCGAATAAACTGTCCAGAGCACAAACAATGTATTTTGATGAGATTCAGAATTATTTTTTTTTTTATAACTATTTCATGTAATTATTACTATTTTCCGAGATGTATTCGGAAAATGGTGAATTTAATGGAGTTTTCACGGATTTGGGAACAAATATTCAATTTCATAATAAGCGAGGGGGCCAATTAAATAA
This sequence comes from Sycobia sp. Sy_11, assembly GCA_018907035.1. Taxonomy (NCBI): domain Eukaryota; kingdom Metazoa; phylum Arthropoda; class Insecta; order Hymenoptera; family Epichrysomallidae; genus Sycobia; species Sycobia sp. Sy_11. Next base: position 2,665,225 of record JACCIC010000021.1, read on the forward strand.
TAGCCACCAGAATGCTTAATTGTTATTTCTCGAGAAATATTATCATAGGATAATACTATCTGTAGGAATTTAGATTTATAAATAGAGTATTTTTATCTAGATATTATTTAAATGTTTATTAAAACGATTATATTGTTATCTCGGACCAAGCGGAGACTGTGGTCACTAGTATATCTATATATATATCATATCCTTGACTTTGCAGATATCATTCAATTTCTTTAAGATAGGTATATATTAAAAAAAGGAATAAAAAAAAAAAAGAAGAAGAAGAATTGAATCGTACGCACATCGCGGAACGATTAAACATTAAACTCCTGCCAGTCATCCGTTTAAAGAATATGAATAGTGTAAAATTAACGCAAGTCAGAGCTCTATGCGCTCCGATTTGATTCCGAAATCTCGCGCGCCATCGTCTCCGTCAGTCTCGGCCGTACCGCTCGAGGGGGACGATCGCACGCGCTCTGGTTATCGCGCCTGGCACCTTAAAGCGGTCACGTAGGTATCCGCGGTGCTCGCGACTATGTTTTCACGGACTTGACGCGATTATAACGTGGTTGAGGAGAATTTTGGAATTTTAAGCGCCCGAAGATCGTTTATCAGCTCGTTAATTAAGCACAGGTAAGTGTAAACGCGTATAAGCATCGCTATCGGACGTCCGTAAAAATGGAAAGTTGAGAATTAATTTTTATATAAATAGAAAAAATAGAAAGTCGTGAAAATTAATTTTTATATAAAAATCGAATAATTTTTAAAAAGCTTGGAACTAATATGTACTCTTTTTTTTTATTTACAATTCTAAAATGAACGATTTTACACGCTTTGCGCACATTTTACTTTCAAATATTTTTTAAAATTATTAAAATTACTTTTATTATCGTTTACACGTATCACATTCGTTACGCTACTCGCAATTTATGTTAATACGGCAAAATCCGTTTATTTTATCAATGGATCGTTGTGAAAGTTCGCTCGGGACCGATTAATTTTCATAAGCCTTACGCGCGCGTGTCGCTTGCGACGAAAATTTTTGGTTTTGAAACAGCGTTTCGCGTGGAACACATTTCGCTTCCATAAAATCGCATTACACCCGGGGACTCCGCGATAATGTAATAATTCCATTCTAAAGATAAAACGAGGCACGTCGGTCGAGCGGCGAGCGCGCTCCTTGGGCGATCGGGCAAGGCTCAGCTGCACGATCCTCGCCGTGGCCAATACATTATTGGATGACCGAGCGGACGACGCCGACACCTGCCGACAACTTGTCGATCGTTCATAGGTGTTTTTTTTTTTTTTTTTTTTTTTTTTTTCCTCACACACAGAGCAATGCGATCGGCGGCTGCGAGGCTGGCATATTCGACGGTGTCCGAGACCGTGAAACGTTAGACGGACACCGAAGTCGAGCAGCGACGACGCATTTGACCATAGGTTTTGCCCGCTCCACGGGTAGAACCCTGCGCGAATACGGAGTGGATCGGTGATAGGTTAAGAATTGGGTTAAATTAGCTTGTAAAGAGGGAAAGGGACGGGGGAATGATGTGCAAGGGACTACGTAATTACATTTGAATAGTGTGTACGTGGGATAAATCGAAATGCAGAAAGAAAGTTTTCCATTGCGGAAATATGGATGCACTTTATAAAATATAGTTATGTCCACCACCGTATATAAAGATCGCACGATTAACGGTCACTCCATCGGTATGTATGTATTTTTTGGCGAAGGTGTGAGCAAAGTAATAATGAGAAGTATCGAGATCTTAAAAAATTATTTTTCTTATACTGAGAGATAAATATTGTAATTAAAATCCAATGTAATTATATACTATTCTCTCTAGATTACCTGTAGGTACCTGATATCTCGATACTTTACATTAATTTATCTGACTTACATTAACCTCTTTCTCTTTCTTTTCCGCTTTCTCTCGCTATCTCTCTCTCTCTCTCTCTCTCTCTCTCTCTCTCTCTCTCTCTCTCCAGCCGAGGGCATGAGTGATGCTCCCAAAAAGGGAGGATCTGACAAACATATATAAATACAACCTAGCAAATAAGCCTTAGCGAATACTGACTAGAATGTAGCCAGAACCGCGGATATGTACGTCGAGGTTACATATAATAATGAATACAAGAGGAACGTGTTTAGAGGACCAAGAAATTTTAATATTATTTTGAAAATTATTTTATAAAATTAAGTCTTTGTGTTTAATTTTTGGATGATAAACAATTTATTTTAAAAAATTCTTAACAATATACAATCGTTCTTAATAGAATAAGAAACGGCAGCTGTTTTGCATTGTATTATCTATCTAGAATCAAACGAATAATAAATCATTCGAACGTTTTACAAAGCTCGTTTGAAGAAAGTAAAGATCGCATCCTGCTTCAGATTTCGATCTGTTGCCAAGAAAATTAAGTGCGCCGGTAAAAACGAATAATTAAATTTTGTATTAAAATCACGAATAAAACAAATTTCGAAATCTATGGTTAAAAATATGATGCATCGATCAAATATAATTATCAAAAAAAAAAAAAAATGAGCAGAAGTAGACATATATGAAGGAAACTTTGTTCAATTATCGAAACTTTCACAAGGCTCTGACAACGATTTATTAAACAATACAAATTTTGACTAAGTTGGAAAATGTCAAATGGTATTTTTAGAAATTACGTCTTCCAAAATCTTAAACGTAGTTTCAAGCGAAGTTACGATCAGTAGCATGATATGTAATTATTCTGCACGGTGCGCAAATTGATTTTCGTACACATTTCGTAGATTTAAAAGTCTTCAGCTGATAGTTGTTGCGCCCCTGTAATATATGTGTCATACATTTTTTTTTCAAAGTTATAAAACAAAAATTGTGCGTAGCTGCAACAAAAACTTGAAAAATCATTGAATATTCTCAAAAAAAAAAAAAAAAAAATTATGAATCTGTATGCAAATGCGTGCAAATGTTTTATTGAAATGAGAGAGAAAAGTATATTGGCCAATGTACGCATGTCTGCTTAATTGCTGGCTCATATATCGCGTATTTATTCTTCTCGTTACATTGTACATTGAATAACTGAATAATTACAGTTCTGATCTAAGGAGGAAAAAAATAAATATCAAATATAACGATTCGTAATTGCCATGCGCGTCATTTAAATATTGCATAATTTTTTTTCGCTATATGTACTTAGAACAAAGATAAAGTAACTTTTCGTACATAAATGAAACACGTATAAATTGTAGACAAATATTTGCAGCTGCATATAATATGTATGCGACCTTCTCTTAAGTTTTATTAGCATCTTTATCAATCGTAATAAATTCGATTGACAAACGATATTTTAGCGATTGTTTTGTTTTTTATTTACGAGTAGTGGAAGACAGTATATATAAAAAGAGAACTGTCTTTCGCTGTTGCCTATAGAGAATTTAATTCAATTTCATTCGTGAATAAGTAATTTTTCAAATTTAAAATTAATGAAAATTCAAAAAAAAGATTCTTTTAAAAAATCCTTTGATAATTTATAAAAAATAAAGTACATAAAGGCTTTAATTTATCGCGTTAATTTCTTCGCATAACTATATATATATATATATATATATATATATATATATATATATATATTTATTTATTATATATATATATTTAATATATAATATATATGTTAATTATTTAAATTTTTAATAGTTTTATTAAACCGTAATAAACAAAGTTGAGATCGGTAAAAATTCGTTTCAACGTCCCCTTAAACGTTTTTAAATCTGTAATAAAGAATTTTCATATTAAATTAAAATCATAAATTTAATCATAATTACGCAAATACATATGAGTGGTATACATTTATTTACAGTCATATAGATATATTATTCGCTTTTATATGCTCGCGCAGAATTATGGCACATCGGTCAGCGAAATCAGCGGCCTGGCGCCCGACGCACCTGCTCCTCGGACTCGTCCTGATGGCGGCGAGCTTGCCGTGGCCGAGCGACTCCCTGCGCATCCTGGGCATGTTCCCGATGAACGGGCGCAGCCACTTCGTGATGAGCGAGGCTCTCGTGCGCGGTCTCGCCGAGAGCGGACACCAGGTCGACGTCTACAGCCACTTCCCGTCCAAGCGGAAGACGGCCAATTATACGGAATACAGCCTCGCGGGTACGGCACCGATACTGACCAACAACATGACCTTCGAGCTGGCCGACTCGATGTCCGAGGGGGTCTCCCTGCCAATGATCATAGAGATCGTGGGCAAGCCCGTCTGCAATATCATCCAGTACCCGATCCTGCAGGAGCTTATTCGTAATCCGCCCAAGGATCCGCCCTACGATCTTGTCATCGTCGAGGTATGTATCTATATACTAACTACTGTGTATAAATATGAGTAAGACTTTATTTATAATATTTGTAATATTTATATAATTTTCTAAATCTAATTCACCGCCCTCAAAAGAATCCCCCCGAATGCAATGCAACTATGCCAACGCTTTTTCCAATTTTCAAAACATTTTTTATACTCGTATTCCGGAACGGCCATCAGATCCTTCTTCGTTTCGGCTTTTATTTCTTCAGTCGAATCAAAACCGTGTCCCCGAAGTAGTCTTTTGAGTTTGCTGAACAGCCAGAAGTCACACGGTGCTAAATCTAGGTGAATAAGGTGGTTGCGGAACGATATTGGTTGAATTTTTGGCGAAATATTCACATAAAATCCATACAGTGTGAGCGGGTGCATTCTCGTGATGCAAAAATTAAGAGTTGTCTTTCCATAAATCTGGCCTTTTGAGACGAATAGCTTCACGCAAACGACGCATAACACTCAAACAATATTCTTTGTTAACCGTTTGGCCGGTTGGAAGGAATTCATAATGCACCACACGACGATAATCGAAGAAAACAGTGAGCATAACCTAGATTTTTTCGGTCTCCGCGCTCCTTTGACACGATATTCGCTTGCTTGATTGGTTGTATCTGAATTCAAAGCAAAGGCCCAAATCTCATCTCCAGTTATTATGCGCTCCATCTTGTCTTGGTAGTCCGAAAACATCATTTCACAGCGACGCTGTTATTCCAAAAAAATTGAGTGTTTTTGGCACCAATCGAGATTTTACTCTTTTCAGACACAAAATGTATTTCAAGATGGTGTTGACTGACCCATTTGAAATTCCAACAATATTAGCAAGCGCTCTAGTAGTCAATCGACAATTTTGCAGAACCAATTCTTTGATTTTATTGACGTGTAGCCCATCAGTAGATGTCCTTGGTCGTTATTGGTCGTTTATGATGGGGTTCGTCTTGAAAGCTTTCTCGACCTTCTTTGAACAATTTGTGCCAATCAAAATCACTTGCTCTTGACATTGTCTTTTTTTTTATGCTATTTAAGGTCGCTCTATTTATACCTTCAAATATCGGCGCTAATCAGCGACGAAGGTCTAAAATGTGTTTTGTAAACAAAGCACATGTAAATTATTACAGCGGTGTTTGTGTCAATCGGCCGAGACCCGGATTTTAACTTGGATCACCAAGTTACTAATCCTTCGCTCTTGCGATCAAGCCATCGTAGGTCTCGAAATTGACTTCTCACCAAAGGCCTTCTGAAACATTCTAAACGTTTCGGAGGCCGATATTTCATTTCGCGCATAAAATTTAATGCTACTTGTTTGTTAAAGAAATTCAGATATTATAATAATCGAAGAGACAATTTTTCTTTGTTCACAAAACACAAGCGTAACTATATGGCAAATGAAGATAATTGCGTGAAATTTGGCACAGATAACTCTGACAGCACTACTAACTTAAAAATCAAAACATTTGTTCGAATCAGTAATCTCGGGAAGTTTGAATTAAAAAGTCTTACTGATATTTTTACACAGTAGTATATGTATAGAGAATTATTATAGGAATGGGGTATACATATACCTGTTTACATATAATAGGAATTTACATATACCTGTTGAATATTCATCAGGGAAGTTAATTCAAATACATAAAAGATTTAATTCATTTCTAGGATATACTCTAATAAGTAATAAAAACATACTCCTTGTAAACTTAAAATCTTATATTAAGTTTTTATCTACAAAAGACATGTAGATGTATAGCATCGTTTTTGTCAAACAATTCAAATTTCAAATATATTATCTTACATTCAATTCTAGTATGTTTGTGAATTTCAAAATTTTAGATAAAAGTTTATGTACCCGACAATAATATTTATCCTAAAAGTTTATTATCCATATATGTCCTGGACAATATTTGATATCTCCCATTTTTAACAATTATCTTTAAAAACTCTCCCTGACTGATTGGACAAAATCTACTCTGTTTTCAGTAATATATTATACATGTAAAAGCCTTATAAATCATTGTAAATGTTAGTTAATCATGACTTTCATTTATAGGTTTATGTTACATTCTTGCAAAGTTCCAAGTAAATTCATGCAAAAGGAGTGGGAATGATTCTATGTTTCGAAGATTCTAATATGTAAATTTTAGTTCTAAAAGTTTGAAAATTTTTTGTTTTCTCACAATGTTCGCTAAAAGAGAGGTAAATAAAGGCAATGATTAACTAAACTGTACTAGAATTTAATATGTTATACATAATTTAGGATCGCTAAAAGCAGATTATTTGTTATTCAATCGATAAAGAAGAACAATAGATAACTCGTCAATATCTCTCTTTTATGGATTACATATATATTTGACATTTAATTGAATCATAACTTCCATTTAATGTCAAAATAATACGGATTAAAAGATAAAATATTTTTGATAAAGAAACATCGTAAATTATTATATTTATATACTTTTTTACTTCAATAATATATATCTATAGCTGATATTACATAAGCAATGATTTAGATGAAAGGTCTGTATGCTGCGTAAAGTAAGACAATTCATAAGTTCTGGCGAATTAAATTTTAATCGACATGGAAAAAATGCATCGGATTCGCAAACCATATGACGACTTTTTTTTAGTGCGCACTATGAATCCATCTGCGTGATCAAGCATTGATATTGTCTTCGAATCCGTAACCTGCCCACCCCCCTCCAAGCCATCGTCGCGTTTGTAATGACATGGCCGAGCGTAAACGGTAAATTATACCCCAATTGCACAAACCGTAAATAAAAATCGATAAGTCATCTTTTATTTGTTATACAATACATATTGGAGTGTCAAGTGCAAAATTTTCCTTTTCGAGCCAAATACCGCGGTTCGAATTCAAAAGAATCGACTCGAGGAAGTAGCTCTATTTTTCCTCCAGCAAAATCCTTTCTAACGAACGGATTGTTTTTTATACTTAATCGACGCGAAACGAATCTCAGGATTCTCCTATAAATTCAAAATGATTAAATTTCGAGCAGAATGCGTTTGATAATAATTCACAAGAACTATACCTGTACTAATATATTCTATCTCTGCATACATAGATAAAACCCCCTTGCTCCATCATCAAAAATCAGGGCACGTATACGTATGATTCGTGAACATTGCCGAAATAATTATTCCACTTTTTGTAATACATATAAAAATAAATATATATATATATATATATATATATATATATATATATATATATATCTTTCAATGAAAGCCCTTCGTATCGGATTGCCATCTCATTTGGGGCCATCACTTGAACGTGCCGACCGTCGTACTGGTGACGATGACGACACTGTACGACTGGATGTACGAGCCCCTCGGCAATCCCATCAGGCTGGCCAACGATCCGAGCCCCTTCGCCAGGTCGACCTCGCCCATGTCGTTTCTGGAGAGGATGGACAACGTCCTGAGGCATTACTCCTTCAAGTGGTTGTACAGCTATTACATGCTGGAACAAGACGCTCTGCTCAAGGAGCACTTCGGCCCGGAGACGCCGAGCATCGCTGAACTTCAGAGAGATACGGCCCTGGTCCTGGTGAATCACAATCACGCGTTGAACGGCATGAGGACGTTCGTGCCGTCGGTCGTGCCGGTTGGGGGCCTCCACGTTAAGGATAACGGCGGCCAATTGTCCAAGGTATATATGCATTATCATGGCAAATGAAGTTTTATAAAAATCTAATGCTCTATAGGAAAGAATTGATATATATATATATATATATATATATATATATATATATATATATATAATGACATCAACTTTTATTTATACTCAGTTGTACTAAATAATATCATCTTAGAGATCAACCATAAATTACGGGACGGTCTTTTTTTTTATTCTTCACCTCTTCCCTCCTCCCGAAACATTCTTTATCCATCGTCTAACAAATACGTATCGATAATGCTGTCGCACCCCTTTTGATTAAATATATATTACATTTAAAATATTTAATTTAACGAACAAATTTTTAATTTTCATAATTCTGCTCCCACCAAGAGTTACTAATCCAATTTTATAAAACAGAAATCTAAAACACTGAACTAATTTCAACAGAAATTGAGAGTGGAGAACTGTATAAGATTCTCATCATAACGTAACATTTGTTCTATACCATCGACCCCTCTTCCATGCTTAATAGTGTCAGAGTAATAATGTGCTTATTATCCTTATATATTTTATGGATCGCATCTTACTACTATTAATGATTTGGAGTTCGTTAAACTCTTGATCACCCCCGCATGAACATTAACACTGTGCAAAGTAATCATCAAAGCGCGGTTTTCTTTCCGTAGTGCAGCAATAGCCTAACCGTAGAAATCGTCATGTAGTTTGCGCACGTTAAACAAAATCTGGAAAGTTAACCTTTGCCTACTTAAATCCGAAAATAGATTTAACGTAATCGCGTTCTCTATTCTCGGCAATATTTGTATAGCGTACAGTACTACTGCAATATATAATTAGCAAAACGACTTGATGTACGTACCGAAAGTGAAAATGCGTGAATCACACAATATTTTACACATTTAGATTATTAAAAAAGTCATATATTATTACGCATTCCAATCTCTCTGATCTTCATCATATAATGATTATTTATAAAAAATTTATAATTTAATTTGAGAATCACTATCTATAGTAATTCAAATTTTTAAGTATAGCAAAATATGTATATAAGTTTTTATTATTTATTTAATTAAATAATTATATAATTATGTATTTTACCTTTTTTAGAATGTACAAAAGTTTCTAGATGAAAGTGAGCACGGATTTTTGTATTTTTCATTTGGATCAATGGTTAGAATAGAAACCTTTCCAAAACCTACACTAGATGCTATATATAAGACATTCAGGAATATCGCACCGGTTCGAGTACTTATGAAAATAGCGCAACCTAAGGAACTGCCGCCAAACCTTCCCTCAAACGTTATTGTTGAAAGCTGGTTGCCACAAGTTAAAGTTTTAAGTAAGAAACTATTAAATTATTTTTATTGAACAAATAATTTGTGATGTGGATCTACAATACAATGATAAACAATTTCATATAAATAATAATTTAAATGGATCTTATAAAAAAATTTATTTTTTGAAATTCATGCATCTATTTCATGCACGGAAAATTCATTAATAAAGAAATCAGTTTTTTTTTAATTAAATAATACATACGACATAATGCTAGGAGTGCGTTTCGTTCGAGTGACAAACATCGATCGTGCGAGGATCATCTATTTTAATTATTTTAATAACTGACTTATCCACACTCCCTGATTTCTCGACTGAGTAAAATTGAGAATCATCGACTCGCGTCTCAATGTACTCTTTTTTTGACTTTCCTACTTTGAGATAAATAATTGTTCAGAGCATGAAAATACATCATTCGTTTCTTTACATTATTTATATTATAGGGATGTGAAAGAACATCTTTCAAAATATTCCTGAAATTAGTTTTTAACTTTCGTAATTTGTCTGAATCAAGTTTTTTTATATTTTTTTTTTATATTTTAATTGTAAATTTGCCGAAAAAAAAAATTTCTAAATGAAAATTTATCAAAAAATATCATTTTTATTTATTTCTTAGAATATTTTGTATTTTTAGATCTTGCGTGACTTTCAAAATCCATGTAACTATTTTTGTAGTAAAATTGACATAGTTATGTATATAATTTACATACGTCATTATAAGTTTTATATAATTTATAATTATACTTTTGCAGTACAAATTATATATCATTATTTTTTGTTATGAATTCTACATAGCCATGTGCCTCACTTTCAACAAAAACAGTTACATGCAGTTTTAAAGTCACGCAAGATCTAAAAATACAAGATATTCTAAGAAATAAATAAAAATTGTCATTTTCGGGGAAATTCGTCCTGCCTATGAGAATAATTTTGTATATGATTGGACATTAGTAGGCATATCTATTGGATCATAGAAAATCACTGTAGACATGATGTTAAAAAAATAATGTAGTACTTATTTACATCGTACGAAATACTGTCGGCTCATTTTCATATATTAAAATTAATAAAGTTTATGCAATGATATATGTCCTTTGTGGTTTCACCAAAGTACGAAGAATTAAAAGAAAAAACCCAAATTAATTTTGATTTTCATTTCAGAACACAAGAATATTAAAGGCTTTATTACACACGGTGGCTTAATGGGCACTGTAGAAGCTATTTACCATGGCGTACCTCTGATTGGATTCCCGATATTTGGTGACCAATATTTCAATATCGAATCTTATGCAAAGAAAAATTTGGCAATACGACTCGACTATCGGGAGTTAACCGAGAAAATTTTCACAGAAGCTATTTTGGAAATTTTAAACAACCCCATATATGAGTAAGACATGTGCATTACATATCACTAATCACATACGATTAAAAAATATCTATGAATGTTTTAATTTATTGAAATTTGTTTTTACACGAAGCTCTTACATATGCATTGAAAATAATTTTTTTGTTAACGTCTCTTAAAATATTTCGTCAATTTTTAATAAATCAGATTTATTAAAGTTAACTTATAATGAAGGGAGATATGAAAAAATTCGAACTACATTTCAAACTACTTGATTTCAGGAAATCTGCCGAGGAAACTGGTAGAACATTTAGAGATGTTCCGATGCCTCCTCTTGAAACTGCCATTTATTGGATCGAATACGTAGCTCGGCACGGAAAAAATAAGCTTCGAACACCCGTGGTCAATATGCCGTGGTGGCAAGCTTCATTGCTCGACGTATACGCTTTCATTCTCGTCGGTGTGCTTCTCGTGCTTTACATTATTAAAACAATCTTGAAAACACTTATAAAACTCATCTTTTCGAAGAGGCACGACAATTCTAATCTAAAAAAGAAAAAGAGTTGATAATATGTCCATAATATTGACCTTTGACACCGAATCAATCTACATTATTTATTTAACTTTACGTTAGTTTTTTACTTTGACAAATAATTTACTCCGATCAATTGTGTTTTACATGTATAAGTATAGACTTGAATGAAGGATATAAGTATGTGTATATATATATTTTATAATTATTTTATAAGTATAGGTGAATTTTCTAAAAATACATTAAGAACATGTATGAAATATTTAATACCTTAATAGAAAAATTGTTTATTTAAAAATACCAACAAAGAATTAAAAGTATTAAATAAATGTATTAGATACGCTAAGTATAATACATAAAAAAATTTTTTATATTTATATATTTTTATATTTAGCGTAATATAATACATTAAAAAATCATTTAACGCAATATTAAAAGAATACATGAAAAATTGAATGAAGAACATTATAATAAAATATCTTTAATATTCTCTAAAATTTAAAAAATCTAAATATTCTCTGAAATTTAAAAAATATAATGATTTTTATGAGTAAAATATATATTTTATATTTTAGCATTTTAATTGTCTATTAATAAAAAAAATGAATATGTTACGAGTAACATATCATCATTGTTGTTACAGGACTTGTAGTTAATTGTATATATGAAATATAAAATAAATTTTCAATGTGATGTCCACGAAATAATTATCGTGTCCACTCATGTCATTATTAACAAAATCTTCTAAAATTTTATAAAATCTGATCACAACTTAATATGTCTACATTATTTTATATACAGAAACCCCTATTTCATTTCCTATATTCAGACATAGACCACTAGTTTAGCTCATTATATCATGACTTATGTTACATTTAATATACGATATTATAGAAGTTTCAATACATACAAATGGCATATATTACATTTATCTAAATAACGAAAAATTCTTATTTTACATAAAGAAAGGTTTTTCATATAAATTAAGAAAATATGTCTTGCTTTCAAACATACATATTTTTAAGAGCCAAAGAAACAATATTTATCTGACTACAAAAGAGTCCCTGAAGGGAAGCCAGGATTTTATTAAGATTATCCTTTATTAACAAAACTAATTTTAATTTAAATAATTTAGATTGTCTATTTTAAATTTTATATTATACACTCTAACATTTTATAATATACGCGTGCACGCGCGCAATTGGAATTCTAATATTTAAAATGCTATGAAGTAGACTAAATTGTATATTATACTTCATTTTATCTCAGTATTGGATATAAGTCAATAAAATTGAATGGAACTTTTAGCTTTTCATAGTTGCAAAAGCGATACGCTTATATAATTGTGTTTTCTTATCATGTAAAATCTGCACAAGTGCAAAATCAATCATTCTGTTTGCGAATTCGAAGTTTAACTTTAGATAACTTTTGCAAAATAAAATCTATAAGGTCAAGCTAAAAGTCTTATTATAAATGATGGAAAAAATATGCGCAATTACGTTTAGCAAAATGCAGAGCTTATGTAGAAAATGTAAAATTTCAAAGCATTTTACAAAACAAATTTAACTACGTTACTTTCTAATAACTGTAGGAAAAAAATTTGCACTTGTCAGAACGATGAAATTCAAGTGGGAATAATTTCGCTCTAAAGCACCTGCTGTGCACAGCAATAAGACGACAGGTGGTCTAATCTTAAGCGTAGGATGCTTGTTTGAAGAATAAACAACTTGTAATATAAAGGTATTAAAATTAATTGCGGGAATAAAATATTGCATAAAAATGATTCCATTAAAGTGATTTAAAATTATATAGAGTGCGTAGAATGCTCCTTTTCCATAAATTGTACAAAAATTTTTTCTTTGCCAAACTTTTCCAAGAAACGAAAAGAGATTTAGTAACTTGAAAGCTTGCATTTTTAAAACATAATATGTAAAAATATATATTTTGTATTTTAATATAGAATGAATAAAACAAACTTGAAAATTGTATAAGTAATTGTTTAATGACGACTGTTCTCCTACTATTAAGCTGCAATTTTTTATTTTCACTTCTGACACACAATCTTGTTAACTTTATGACATATGCGCTAAGGCAAAAAAAATAAACATAAAAAATACTCGTTATGACATATGGATTTAAAATGTCATTTTTGATGACTTTGCAAATTGAGTGGGTTACGCAATGCGCTAATAACTTATAAATTGAATATTTAAAATGTGCAAATAAATGATGTATATTCAGTTTTTTTTAATAATGTTTTTATCTACGGATAATCGCAATACAATGAACAGTAGAAACTGAATGTAATTAATTTATGTGCAGTTAAAATCATTAGCATTAAATATCCGTCGTTTTATATGATGGTGTTTTATAGTCCCATTACATAATTGACTTTTGTTACGGATAATGACATTTTATTAATTAATTATCGCATAAAACAAAGTTTTACAATATTAGTTACTAACAGTGATAAATGATTGTTAATATTATTTACCTTTACGTCAAATCCTCTGTTGAAGAACGCTATGTCCTATCGGAGTATGAAAAAAAAATTACTATAATAAAAGCAACAAAAGTAGAGGTTGTCGAATTTGGCTCAGATCAAGGCTTAGCAACTCTACTTCTGTCGTAGTGTTCGAAGAATGAATAATATTTTAAATGTAAAATTAAACTCAAACGTAATAATTTTTTAATTATTACCGATCAAAGTTAGGTCGATTGTCCTTGGCCCAATGCCGAACTCAATTGATAATAATTAAGAATCTAGATATTTAAGGGTATATATTTTGATTAGAATTTTTGGCTTAAAATGTTTTTTTTTCTAATACGTTGCAAAAAACGTATTTTCATTAAAATTAATAAATTGGCTAATTTAATTATTTGATTAAATCTAGATTAATCTAGGTTTTAAATAATCGATTATGTACATAAAGCTATGTATGAAACAATTCTAAAAAAATCTAGTAAATATGGTTTTAAAACCAATAACGATTCAGACACTTCCAAAACATTCACGTATGCTTACGCTAGATTTAGTTGGAAACTCTTATGAATAGTCAGTTAAGCAGGTAGAAATAAATTTAAACACTCGATCACTCTACTTAATTGGGCATGACATGATTGACAAATAATAAGGTTGTTCATAATATTTGTACCTGAATAAGAATCTTTTTCAAATCTAAATTTGCGGATTCAAGTTTCAAAATAAAAATTTTTTGTTACATCAAAACCGCAAGGTTGTTTTGATTCATTATTATTGACAATGAATCGCGTCAAAGATCTTTTTAAAGTAAAAAAAAAAAATATAAGTAAGGCTTTGTTATACAATTTCGTTTCAAGCTCAGATTGAAGTTACCAAGGCTAACAAATATTTTTATCGTTCTTACAGTTTTTATAAAATAATATAATTATATATGTAGAATCCATGTAGAATCAGAAATAAAAAATCAACATAGTATTGTTAGTAAAGAACAATCTCGCTTACCAAATTGACCTGATTTAGGTACCTGTTTCGTACAACATTTCCAACCGCTTCGACTTCTCATCGGGGGATCCATTTAAAGGACGAAAAGACTAGAAAATGGAAGGGAAATCTCGTTGTCCCCATCCAATGAGATATATCCATAGGAGTATCGTTTTGAAGTTTACTATCCCTAAGCTTCGAAGATCATGGATGAAGATGTAATGCATCGCCCCCAGGGAACGTGATAGCGTAATCATGGTGGGAGTTCACTATTTGGCTATTAATAAGAGCTCTGCTGAGGTAAAAAGTTGAAGTGGCGCATCGCTCTTTTAATTTAGTTGAGTTAGGCTGCATGAAAAAACAGAAAATATGATTGAGGGGCAGAAATGCATTATGTCTCAAGGAAGTCCTTAGGCATTTGGTGCTTGTCTCTTGGTTCCCAATCATATGAGCCAAGGTTTTTATTACAATTATGTAATTCCTCGCTTAAGCGACGTCGCGATCAGAGTTTGTCAGTAATTTTATAAAATAAAAATATTCAAATCAATAACGAGCAATTTTATTATTTATGGATATTAATAGCGACGTAATATTTATTAGGATTGTAATAATAACAATTTAAGAATAGTAGTAAGGAAAGGAGGTAACTACTAACTATTTTAAATAAAGAAAAAAATATATAGATAATGAAAATATATTCAAAAGGAATTTACAAGTGACACGAAGTGCACCCGAATTTGCACATTGCGCGTCATATTTCGTATCTTAGACGATTTATTTTATTTCTTGTTATTACGCTCGGCTTTTTATGATTATTTAATTTTTTCATATTTCTTTCTTTTATTAAATTTTCTCGATTTTTATTTTAACTGATCGAGATGAAAATTTAAGCGCGTCTTTTATTATTTTAATAATTTTTTTAATTCTATTATCTATTTCTTCTTTTGTTTTGATTGAGTTTTCTCGACATTACTAATAATAAAATGATTTTACAAATGAATTACTTTTACTCAAGTTAAATTTTGATTTTGGGAAAGAGCATTTTTTTTTTAAAGTAGACTTGGAGCCTGATTGGATAGTGATTTGAGTTTTTAGCGATGGTGAAATCTATGGAGTCCATATATTTAGGCTTATTATTGTTACTGTAAAGGTAGCACGTGAAATTATTTAGTACTATGATGCTTTCGTTGTTTTTAAAGAACGATTTTACATTTCTGTCGCGAGAGAACTCATTAAACCCCTCACTTGTAATGAAATAAAATGTTTGTGTATATATATATATATATATATATATATATATATATATATATATAATGTATAAAGCAATCTATATTGGAATTTGAACAAATAATATACGACACAATGTCGTTCAGTTTTTAAAATTTTAATAAAATAAAATTATAGTAAAAAAATTTAGTAAACATAAAAATAGCATAATACATAAATATAAATTCCTATCCACATTGTTATTATCAATAGCAAAAAGTGAATCTAATTTAATATCTTTATAAAACAAATCTATTAACCATAGTGATATATAAAATATCCATGCTTTCACATCCTATAAGATGTACTCAAACAGCCTAGTCATTTCTGAAATAGATTTCATACATATAGAATTTCACGTAGAACTGATTAATCAAACACGTATCGCATTATCGCTGACATAATCTGTCGACATAACTATAGAAAACAGTGAGTAACGATCAAGAAAGTCCTAAACCGCTTAGTATTTATTAATAATAAAGATATAATTATTAGAATGGATGTGCATAAACACAGTACCAGTATACAAAAAGTGTTCATCCATAATATATAAGTACATAATTATTGCAAATCATCTATCAAATCTATATATTTTTTTAGTTTCAAATATTTGAAAAATAGAAGATAAGTAAATATGTACTTCTGACAAAGAATGCTTTCAATTAATTTTATTTCTGAGAAAGTACACATTAGCGAAAAATACAGCATTTGGGACATATTCTTTACATAATAGCATTAATAACAGAATGCAAATATTTTGTTTATTCTTATGATCTTAAATTATTATGGGCATTATCCGAGAGAATTATCCAAGACAGAAATGTTCATTTTTTTTCTTCAGAAATATTATCATAGGTAAAATTATCTATAAGAATATAGATTCATACATAGAATATTGTTTACACAGATATTATTGAACTGTTCAATAAATCGGTTCGATTATTATCTTGGGCGAAGCTGAGACTTATTATAAATAATGGAAATTGAAGGGGGTGCTAGTATTTATTATAAATAATGAAAATTATCGACATAAAGAATACAATTAGAAGATAATTAAAAAAAAAATTTTAATTATTTTTCAAATAATAATTCGTTAGGGAAGTTGTTTAATAAATGTAAAGATAACGATGATAAATATGTCAAATCAGGAATATTGTATAAAATCAATTGTAATGATTGATTGTAATTAATGTTAGATTGGACAGACAGGAAGATGTTTTGAAAACAGATTTTATGAACATCAATATAGTTTACGAAACTCATATATTTCATTGTGCGAGATTTTTGCATTCTTTCGATTTGGAAAATACGGATATATTTGAATAAGATATTAGAAATAACTATATAAGAGGCAAAATCTGTAAAGTATTCACATATTGAAGAATCAAGAGAATGTAAATTTAATCATAGAGCCTAGTAAATTGAATGCTTTTTATAATTCTTTATTAATTTAAAAAAAAGAGAAAAGGGGATATGTAGGTGTAGATCGGAGAAATATAGGTATTGTATTTAATCGATCAATGGATTCTTATTTCAGGCTCCAAATAGGGGTCGAAGCTGTTAAAAATGTTGTACGTCATAGATGGAAAAGACTCTTTTGTGCAAAAGGGTGGGGGACAATCCAAATTACCGTTTACTAACAAAATTCGTTTTTAATAAATTATAAAGAATCATAAGTTTTGTAATAAACTGAATTGTAATTGACTCTACGGAATAGCACAAACGTCAATTTAAAAAACTAATGTTGTTTCATAACAATCCGAACATTTTCAGAAACATGAAACAGATTCTTATGGTTCATAATATGTCAGAACAAATTTTACAAAGGAATTTGTGAAAACAATTAAAAAGATACGTTCGACCCTACTTTATCAGCTGGGTTAATCAGTAGGACTATATGGACTGCTATGGGTAGCCTCGATTCCGAGACGTACAAAAATATATCGGGTGCCTGACAATGGTGGGATTATTACGTAACAAAAATTGTTTTCAGATTTAAAATTTTAAACACTCGAAAACGATTGCCCCGTGCCGCTCGCGGGAGTCGATTACAATTTTTCTTATTACAAGATTTGAGCGATTCTTTCCTAATTTATCATTTGAATAATTATGTGCATAGCGTACAATGCTGTTATAAAAGCACTTTGTTTTTGTTTCTATAAGAATTTCAGAAGACCGGTGTTCTTTATTTGTTGTGAATACAATTACTGATTTCAACGATAACGAAGCACTTTCATTGTGGAGTCCATAGTTTTTTTTTTTTTTTATTCAAAACTTTAATCCACAATTAAAGTAGTTGGATTTCAGTTATAAGTACATTCAAAATTCTTTTATAGTCTCGTATGTTTACGAATAGATTACTCGTATGCTAATCTGGGTAGTTCTATTGATAAGGTCAACGAGTAGCCTAGAGCGAGACGTATCTTTTTAACTCCCTTCTCAACTTCCTTTGTAAATTCTTCTCACCTAAATTTAAAAGATTTTGAAATAGAATTTCTTAATACAGATTAAGAATAAAATTTGTTCCAATATTTTAATTAACATAATAATCTGCATCAAGATTCCTATTATTATATGATTGTTATAAAGATTTTTATAAAAATAAAATGAGTTTTCATATTTTTAATTTTAATTTTCGAAAATTATCGTCTTGTGCTATCCATTAGATTCGGTTAAAAATTTTAATTGATTATCAATTTAATATTTTAGATTTGATATTTCAGATTCTGCGCGGTGATTATTAGGACAGTCTAACTGTCATCATAATATTATTTTAGTTCGTTAAAAAGACTCCAATATCAATAAATATATTTATTTTTATATCAGTCGATGGAAGAAAAATTATTAAGTTCCAGGCACAAATCATATCATAATGCAAAAAGTAATAGTATAAAATTACGTTTTTATTTATTATATATATATAAATTTTCCATTTAGACATTGGGAAAACGGACGAATCAATTTTATACAAATCAATCCAAAAGTGGGAAATCCCTACCTGCCAAGTGACCGAATATTTCGAAGCTGAAGGAAGGCATAAGGAGAATATCCACGTACCAATCGATACAATCGACAAGATAACCCGACCCCGAACGCATCGAAGTACTTATAACTCGTGGTTAAAAAAAAAAATTGTTTCCATCGATCTACGGCCTATTCCAGAATTGTCATTGTGCGCGCATTTCCAATGGTTTGTGAAGTTTACGGGTCTTATATATATATATATATATATATATATATATATATATATATATATATATATATATGTATCTGCATGATAATGCATCCAGTTGAATATCATTCTCTTCCCCCCGTACAGAATCTCCGTTACGCCATCCAGCCAGCCGATCCGATTGCGCGATCGACGGCCCGGCCTTCTTCTTCGACTTCGGGTCCGCTCGACTCGTCAAACGCGCGCATAACGATTGATTGCTGCTGTCCCGCGATCGGGATGACGAAACGCGGCCGCGTAATTTTGAAAGAAGAGTAAGAAGAAGAAGACGAAGGATGACGACGACGGCGACGACGACGATGATGATGAAGCAGAAGAAGCCGCGCCGCTACGTAATTTATGCGCGCGACTCGCGGCTCCCGAGCTTTTCACTGACACGAGATCGATTCGATCGGAATCTCTCGGGGCGCCTTTCAGCCTCGGGAAAATTCTCCCGGCCCGATTGCAACAGGCCCGATTTGTAAACGAGGCGGCGCCGGTGCTTTTGCGCGTCGAAATAAAGCCGAGGCGGCTCAACTCCATCCCGGGACACAAAAAACGAAGAAGAAGAAGAAGAAGAAGAAGAAGAAAAAGAAGAAAGATCGGCGCCGAGCTTCATTATGTACGGCCCTGTTGGGAATTATTTAAAATTCTTTTCAAGAGTCGAGCGGTCCAGAACGCGAGCCCGGGCATCGCGGAGGATAGCCCCCCCCCCAACCAACTCCCCACCCCCCTCGTCGTTTCATGCGCCCTCGAGACGTCGCGGGCCGCAGTGAGTAGAGCCAAATTTCGGCGTTGCATCGCGCTACGTCCGACCGAGCTTCGTCGCGCCAATTATTATACTCTCTCCTGGGTAATTTGAACTCGCTCGCGTGCAGAAACTGATGAGTGCTTGAAGGATTAAAAAGAGAGACAGATATATATATAGAGAGAGAGAGAGAGATACAGTGAGTGATAGAAGGGGAGGTAGGAAGAGAGAGAGAGAAGGGAGAAAGTACAAGAAAGCTACAGAGCATAATGCTCGTCGGTTTTCGTACTTGAGTATGTCACCAGTGTGCATTTAAAATAACCCATTTTACGCCAGTGTTCCATTATTGGCTATACAGAACGGCTTTGTATTGAATTTTTTTAAGATCGCTCGTTAAAAAAAAAGAAGAAAAGAAAATTTCTCTCACCCGTAAACGCATATAGAATTCGGCTGGGAGCAAAAAATGATTTTCGCGAAAAAAATTTCACAAGGACGCGAGGCTGTTTTATAGTGCGATGTTAAAAAATAATTGTGTATATAGAAGGGACAAACGAAACTGAAGGTTAAAAATCCTAGTCTCGTTTTTGCTGGTTTTTCTTTCATTCTTTTGTTTGTTTTTTTTTTGGAACATTTCAAGTGTAACGCAGATTTGCAGATTTACATCAGCGTGTATAAATCAGATCGAAATAGTAAGTAAATGTTCCTTTTTTTGTTCATGTTGAAAATAATAAAAGGCATTGACGTCTATCGAAAAACAATTCGTTTTCAATTTTATCACAATTTTATCAATTTTTTTCAAGAAAAATTTTTATTATTTTTATTATTTTTTTTTTTATTTTCAGCGTTACATGAACTTCACTGTCAAATAAATGCGCTACATTAATATTTATGAAGTATGATTAATTAAATATAATTAATATTAAGCTCTGAAGTTTAATTTACAAAACGGATAGGTTCTTTCCTGAAGCTGTATCGTTATGATTTATAATTTTCCTTTTTTTTCATTCGCTTCTTTTGAATTTCTAAATTGGAGTTTTGTTGATGAATTAATATTTGCGCAGTCGCCCTTCGTGCACGATTTTCAATTTTCGAGATAAAGAAACGCGCGAAAGCTAAGAATTGAATTATTTGATATATATATATATATATATATATATATATATATATATATATATATATATATCAAGTATATATATATCATCCAAATGGATCCTTATTTTTTATTAAAAAAAAATGTCGACATTTGGTCGTTATTTAATTTTACGATTTCAACGTTAAATTGAAAATTTGAAATATTATTTTTGATTTTTCAGATATATATTATAATAATGTATAGATTATAAGAAATATACATCATTTAATATAGTAATGTAGTGCACAGACGAAAGGCAACATAACGATTAATAACCTTTGCAATAATTTTCTATCGATCACTAAAAATCATTGAATTATTAATCAACACGTATTTACCAAGTTTTTATTATTTATCGATATTAAATATAATTTATCAGTGTCTATCGTGTGTCAAAATTTGTCAATCAAGTTAGAATATTTTCTTTTTATTGCATTTTTTATCTCTTTTGTTTCGCATTTACCCGCCTACTCTGCTTTTCAACGAAAATACGTATTCGTTCGCATAGTGCGCGATTAAATGTCCATCTGCTAATGGAGGCTAATTATAGTACCGTCGCGCTCTAGGATGCGTGACTTTACTCCTGACGCTCGAACCAAAAATAATGCTTATACCAAAAACTTATGTATAATTAAACTCGTCACTCCGAGCTTTTGCATCCTACGTACGATGACTGACAACAATGTAAACAATATATAGATATATAGTGCTAAAATTTTCGGATGGGCAAAATTTACGCGCATCTATTGTGAACCATATAACATATGTCTTTTTTGTTATAACAACTGTTATAATTTGTAAGAGCATGACAGAGAAGATAATCGTTATCCGCGAGCGGGAAAAAAATTTCTATAAGCGAGACAAATTTTCCTTCGCTGACCGCTCAAATTTATATCTACGTTGATAATAGTGATTGCGTCAAAATAATTAGTAAATGAAGCTTACGTAAAACTAATATCTCCGTAATCATACAATTTTCCTGTCTCGTAACCTGTCGGCGTCGCTACAATAAATTTACAAGAAAATTGAATTGTACGCTAATTATTTAGTGGTATTTTTCTTTCTATAAATTTAAATGTTTCTCTTAAGTTAGTTGGGTGACATTAGTAAATTTTTTTTTTGTTTTTCTAAACATGACGTTTATTGACATTTCCATATATAATACTATAGATAAAGAGAATGCTATTTTTTTCATTAAACTGGCTAATCCTACATTCAGGATTTCAATCGATACCTCTATATTTTTCCATTCCGATTTCACAAAACGGTGGTTTCACCATGATAAATATTTACTTGAGATATTAAAAAAAATATTATAATAAATGATATTATAAAAAAAAAGATATTATAAAAAAACAAAAATGAAAAAACTTGTACTTACGTAATTCTAAAAAGATACGCGGAATAATTCCTTAATCTACTACATCGAAAAATTATTACGCGTATGCAGAATTGAATTCAGTGGCGTCATTTCAACGTTTTTCTGCGTTTGGTATTTTTGCACCCCCTCTCCTTCCAGAAATTCAATTCAGAAGTTTTAAATCTCCCAATTGAAATTGAGCCGGAAATGGATTGTGTCATTAGCGATAATGTCCAAACAAAGGTCTCTCTCGTGTTTAACTCTACGACCGTGAACTTGTTCTTTCCAAAATTTATCTTTAATTTTGTTTTAATACGATCGACATAAAAGTCGAGAAAATTACATTTCCTCGGAGAGTTTCAGTTTGCGAGATTACGGCTTGTAATACTCAAATTTGCTACCGATAGGTATTTTTTGCCCGCTGGTTCCTCCTTATCTACGATTTTCCATACACCCAGACCAGGTACTGTCTGATTTTACCAGTGTTACACGATACCTTATATGACGCCCCTGATCGAAGCCATATCGCTATCGATTTAAAAGGAATGCCAATAAAAGGTAAAACTTGAATTTACCGACGTCGTTGCGCGTATTTGCTCATCGCGAACGCGAATTGTTAGTGCGCGCTGTCGAGCAAAGGTAAATATGTAATTCGTCACAAACAAAGTATTTTCAAGAATTGAATTGATTTTTTTTCCCTGCATTCGAAATTTTGTTTTCTACATATTTTTTTTCTCGAGTCTATGCTATCGCAGTTCATTAATTTCGAGGGAAAAACTAAATTTCAAATTTTCAAAAAATGTAAAATTCCCAACAATATTGATATAATGAAATACTGAAAAAATTTTCTAGAGTTTTCAACCATGAGAATCCAGTTTGTATACATTATACTATATATATACACACTTATGATAATTGCCAGTCGTTTGATTTCAAAAAATTTTTTTACTTATTTTTGATCATAGCCAACTTGAGAGTCTTTATTAGTCCATCATTGCGTAGAATGGCAATGGCCTAAAAACTATCTGCATTGAGCGACCAACTGTAATAGTCTCGTCAATCCTCTTTCGCTTGAAAAATTATGTTCCCTCCTCGAACCATTTGCGCGCGAAAATACAGATTTTCGTTAAAACGAAAAACAAAAAAAAAAAATTCCATAATTACACATCTGCGCGCCCGCGAGAATTACTAATTTGTAATTAAGCAATGCCTTCGTTCGATCTGGACGGAATCAATCGCGCATATCTATCTGTACGCGACGTTCTCTCCTCATTATAGTTTGCGAAATGAGAATTAGACGATGATTGTACAAAAATTGTTAGGAAGTCATTGGACTAATTATCAGCAATTAACGAGGAAAAAAAAAGAAGTCATTGCTTCGATTTTGTAAAAGACAATGAAAGAGAAAGAGAGAGAGAGAGAGAGAGAGGAGGACGTTAGTTCTGTGTAAAATAAATAACAATATTTCTGTTTGATAAAACTTGCATGTCATGAGGAAAAGATAATAATGTACGATTGAATGAAGTTTCGTGTCAGATTAATGTATCGATAATTTCGGTGGAGATTGCAGCTCGTCTGTTTCTCCATCAAAAATAGACGCGCGATTCAGTTGTAAACCCGTGCGCGATCGGGGAAGTATATTGAACTGCGCGCCGCGCTCCACCTTTTTAACGGATCTTGTGATTTACAGTCTATTATAAACGACGCATACGTAAAATACAGCTTCGAGTTGGCACTTTGGTCAGAACTGGAAAAATATGTGATTTTAATTTCTCTGCCGTAAGCTCGTTGCTTTTCTCTTCGCCTCCGTTGCGGATATTACGCCTTATTAAGCCTTCGTCTATTAACATTCCCGTGACTCCAAGGTAATGTTGTATACGTACTCGTTGAAGGTGTTTGTGTGAAACAAAAAAATTTTTTCCGCGGGCCATTTAAATACGTATTTTAGAATTTTTTAACAGTCCTTCCTAATAGATAAGCACGTCACGTTCGAGTATTAAAATTTTTTTTTTATATTAGTGCTGAATTGTTTTTTTTTCAACTTAATTCAAAAGAGCAACGCGATTTAGTTTTGTAGGTTTTTTATTTTTTTATTATATTGGGGAAAAAAATGCAACAAATTTTTCCTCGTTCTAATCATCAAAATGCCTCGTGAGGAAAAATCTAGTCCTTACCTATAGTATGAAAGGGCTTCCTTACGCACCTCGTTGGAATCCTCGACTCCGCCTCGGGTCGTAAACCTCCACTTTCGTAAATACGGCCTTTCCGTAAACCGATAAGAAATGCACTAATCTGTAACAGACAATGTCTGAGAGGTGCGATAAAGGTATCAATTAGTTTGCTTTTTTTTTTAAACGCATTTGTTCGAGGGATCTCGGATTCGAACATCTATTTTTCGATTCTATAATAATAATAATAATAATAATAATAATAATAATAACAACAACGCATCTGCCACTAAAAAGTCGGCGACGCCAAAGTATCCAGGGGCGGATACGAAACATTTTGTTGAAGATGTGCCAATGGAGTTTTCCGCGAAACTGGAAAAACGTTTTCATGCCTATACCGTTGATTCATATACATAATTGCAAAGAATAAAATTTCACGCATTGTACTTATTTCATATATCTACATATCTATTATTTAACATTTTATTTTTACAAATATTCTTTGAAACGAAAAAATTTTAATTATATATGAAAAGAAGCAAATTAAATCAGGGTTTTGCTGCATCAGCATAATACACACACACACACACACACACACACACACACACACACACACACACACACACACACACACACACACACACACACACACACACACACACACACACACACACACACACACACACACACACACATCAATAATTTTTGGATGGTTATGTACAGCGATTCCAAACCAGTCCCTTGTTCTCGAATCATAGTGGAGTTGAGCCACGCTTTCGGTATTTTGAACGCAGCAAATGGTTGTCCCAGACTCGCGTTCGACGTTGCCGGAGAATTGAAAATTCGGAGAGAAAAACAATATGCTGGTAAATAAAACGAATCAACATCTTTTAACGAATATTACGTGGATGCCGTTTATGAAAAATTGTCTTTGTTATTATAGACAATTGCAAAATTATAGATCGAATTTATTTATTTTTTTTAACTTTATAAATTTTTTGCCACCATTGCTAATGAATAATTTACGAATTGGAAATTCGCCGAAACTTTGCATCCACCCCTGGCGTTCGCGAACTCGTTAATCATTTTTAGAGTATAAATAAACTCCTGATAAGGAAAAAGATTATCTGAAACTTAATAATAGGTCGGAGATCGCGAAATTTTTTTATTAACCTTTTTTTCCTTTCTCATTCTTATGCAATCATTATTTTGCTCGGTAATGTATATAGCGTAGCCGCGTCCATTAAAATCATACATTATATAGATTGCGCGCGAAGGAAGCGATTCATCTATATAGACACTGTCTGGAATTGCCGCTCGAGTGTGATATTAGTGTTGCATTACAGATAAATAAAAGTACTAACACATCGTAAATTTTAAATGATCGATGAACTTGCGATAAAGCGTTTATATATATATATATATATATATATATATATATATATATATATATATATACACATCATATAATAAGAAAGAACAAATTCATCAATTTCCATGTTTTTTATGAATTTTTGCGTATCTATATAATTTAAATAACCAAATGTGCAGAAATAAATGAATAGACAAGTAGGTTATTTATTACTTTGCTTGCAAAATATAATAAAAAACATGGAAATTGATAAATAGTAGTATTATCTGTTTTTCTCATTTATATACAAATCATCAAATACTGTATGCGTTCCTAGTTCGTTCAATTTGATCTTTCTTATTCTATAAATATATATATATATATATATATATATATATATATATATATATATATACACACGATTTTCACTAATTAAAAAATTAAAAAATTCAACTATCTCACCCGTATCAGAACTCTCTTTATTGCGATTTATACATTTATTTTTTTTATTACATACTCATATATATATATATATATATATATATATATATATATATATATATATATATATTCACCTATAAAAATAAATGAGTTTTATATTTTTTAAATTTTGCATGGTTTATATATATATATATATATATATATATATATATTAAAGTTATACATATATAATCTGTATTACTATATGTTAGATGTTACTATGTTAGAATACGGTGTGTAATAATACTGATGTAGAATAATGTAAATCATTACTGAAATATAAAGCGAAAAATTGTATATTTAAGAGCAAATTATAATTTCTATATCCTGAGATTTCAAAATAAACCACAAAACTGCATCTGACAATTTTACAAAATAACCGCAAAAACAGTAATAAATCCATTAAGATAAGAAAGTTTGAGATCTTAAAATCAAATTAAATCCATTAAAAAATACATATGATCTATACTTGAGTAATTAAATTCAAAGTAAATAAGCTATTGGTATAATTAATAAAATAAAAATCAAGAAATAATCACTATTACTTTTTTTCGCTTTCAGAATTCAGAAACTTATTTTAAAAGTTCATGATTTCAATATAATGATAATGTACACACACACACACACACACACACACACACACACACACACACACACACACACACACACACACACACAAACCGATACGCAATAAACGTCTTTTCCATCTAAGCACATTTCTAAATATCTCTTAGAGGCACCGTATGAGTGTCTCATAATTTGGAAGGACCCCAAAGCGTCATAATAAAATAAAGTGAAAGATAAAGGTAAACGATAAGAAACCGCTAAGATGATAAAAGTGTATTTAAATTGTGTAACGTACTACAATGCATTGGCTCTTCGCTTCTATTGAGAACTTATACGTATTTGAGAGCCCATTGGGAAAGCGGCTGGGAACTTTTCTAAATGCCTTCCTGGAACTCGGACGCATCGGTGGCATTATTGACACAGGCGACCTTCTCTCATATACATATATTGCACACCGATGGGATACATTCCTTGTTCTATATATATATAGATATAGAAGGGAGACAAATGCAACTTGGGTTACGCCAGGTATACACCCGATAAAATAAAAGAGCCTTCAAAAGTATATGTTGGGCGTGCATGCACCTTTAAAGACCGAGAAATTTAAATGCCGCCGCAGAGGGTGGCAAAACGATGTCGTTGACCATACATAGTCTTTTTTTCCGATACATTAATGAGCAATGTTATTTTTAGTTGTTTTTTTGTTTTTTTTTTTTCAATTATTTATATCATTTCAAAAGGAAGGTTTAATAAGTTTTTCTTTTCATTAAATAGAAAAAAAATTTTTTATTCCCTATTCTCAATGGACATTAGAGAAATTTTTTACTTAATAGACATTTGACATATTTGTTTGAGAAGTGTATTCATCAGCCGCTCGAGAAAATCCATGAGTCAACAACTTTCAGTGATTTCTTTAAATATTTTTAGATCCTGTTTTTCGAAAATAAATTTTTCACACCTAAATATGATTATATAGCATCAATAATATTTTTAGGTTGAATCAATAGGAATATAATTATTGATGTTTCTGATAATGTATAGAGATTGAAAAATAATTTTTATAAACATTAAAAAATCTTAAGATATATGTATATAAGATGCATAATATTTAAAGATAATCTATGTATGCTTATAAAATACATCTGATTTTGTTTCAAAATATATATTTTCCAATATATAATCTATGTACGAATGCCGAAAGTTTTAACATTGGTGAAAATCGTTGAAATTGCATAATATAGCGGAAACGGGGAGTTGGTCATCAATTTTTACACTTAAAACGGTATCTTCGGAACTATGGGAAACATTAGCAAACAATATATCTATAATTAAGCTTACAACACAGAAGATAAAAAACCGTAACCCCCACCACCCTCATCTCTACGATTGTCTTCCCTAATCTCTATCATGTCTCTATTCCTCGATACCTTCTTCGCACAGTGTAAAGATTTTCGCGATCATTTTCACCAGTTTTCTTCATAATTATGGTTGTCGTAAGATTTCTTTTCTATTTTTTTTTTTTTTTTTTATTATAATAAAGTAAATTTTTCTAATGTATCAATCAGTGATAGTCTAAAAACACCCAAAAAATGATTTATAAACATCAAAATATCCATATCATCGATGTTAAGTTTGCTAAATATATATATATATATATATATATATATATATATATATATATATTATTTTTTTGAAATTGTATTGCGAGACCAAAATGCGCGATTCTTATATATTATTAGTGTTATTATTATTATATATCATTGGAAATCGCATAACGTCACTATACAGATTTAAATCCGGAATTGACGTGAGTCGGAGCGAAAAAACCAAGGGTCTCCATATATATAGTATAACATTGTCGATGAATTTAAAACTGATTCCAATTTAGTGTATAAATATATATATATATATATATATATATGCAGTATATACGTGTATTTCAGGTACCGCGCCATGAAATCCTTAATCGTCGGCAATTTGCCGATCGTCCTCCTCGCGATCGGCCTGATCCTGTCCGACCGGGCCGCGCCGTGCAGCGGCTTGAGGATCCTCGGTCTCCTGCCGTCCAACGGGCGCAGCCACTTCGTGATGACGGGTCGGCTGATGCGCGGCCTCGCCGAGCGCGGCCACCAGGTCGACGTCTACAGCCACTTCCCGCTGAAGGAGAAGGTGGCGAATTACAACGACTACGTAATCGAGAGCAACATGCCCATAAATCTGACCTACGAGACGCTGGGCATCTTTCGGAATCAATTTTCGGTGAAGGACCTCCTCGCAGCGGCCGGCCACCCGATGTGCGAATACCTGGAGAAGCCGGTATTCCGTAAGCTCATCGAGGACCCGCCCCAGGATCCGCCCTACGATATTATCCTCGTCGAAGTAAGGTTTTACTGTACACACACACACACACACACACACACACATTTATATAAAAGCTTCTTTCGTTGATAGAATGGTTCTTTGGTATATTTCAGTCACGAGTTTTTTGATAAAGAAAATATATGTAATTTATATGACACCATCAGAGGTGAAAAAACACTATAGGTGAAGGAAAATGCAGTTGCATTATCAAATGTCATCAAATTATGAAATCAATTACGATCAGAACTCCAATTTTGACCTACAGAAGATTTCAATTCGCAAAAAGAGTGTCCCAACTGCAGCTTACGAATTTTATTGCAATTAGTTGAACATTAATACTTGATAATCAAACGAATGGTTCCCTGAACAGCTACCGCTAATTTAACGGATTTCTTTGTACCTTCATACTTTTGCAATAGCACATAATGGCATTAATTCTTTTTTTTTATATCTTTGCCTGGCTTCTCATTTCATTATATGATTTTTGATTTATTTATTAAATCTATTTGATTTATTCAATCCATCTCTGCATTGACCTTGCATAGTCATCAAAATGAATCGATGCAGTTAGATATGCTTTTGGAAAAATATGGACGTGCATAATATAAAATTGATAAAAACATAATTAAAGAAAGGTTGAACGTTTGGATTAGCTACTTATCTATTACTTATTAATTCGGATTAGGAATTATCAATCATATCTACACATATCAAAAATGAAAGGCAAAACAATTAGGCCATTCTCCTTGTCAATACGTTTTGTACGGAGACAATTCCTATTGAAAATTGTATAATTATCAAAATGTATAGCAAATTTTCAGTCTAAATCATCTTCATTGAAAACCTAAATTGGAATCTTCTTCGTCTCATATTAAATGATTTTCCGGCTTTGAATATTACATTGGGTTGGCAACTTAAAAGTTCGTATTTGTTACTAACTTTATATTCATTCTTTGTGCCATCTTTTCGAGAATCGCGCTTCAATTTTACTTTATTTTAAGGGGATTATTAGTTGCCTAATTTTCATCGCAAATAGGAATTTTTTAAGTTACAGATCTAATATATATATATATATGTGTGTGTGTGTGTGTGTGTATTTGATATATAAGTTTAATCTCTGTATCTATAATTAATTCTCTCTTCTCCCCCTTGGCAGTACTTCATGTCCTATTGCTATCTCGCCTTCGGACAGCTTTTAAATCTCCCCGTGGTCGGCCTGGCCACAACAACGATACTGGACTGGACTAACGACGCCGTCGTCAATCCTTCGAATCCGGCGATAGAGCCGAGCCTGTTTTCCGATTTCGTCGCGCCCATGACATTCGTCGAGCGGGTGAAGAACACGCTGATGGTCAACTATCTCAAGTTCGCCTTCAGTTATTACATTCAGGAGCAGAACAAGTACGTGGAGAAGAGCTTCGGGCCGGGATATGCGAACGTCGCTTCGATGGAACAAGACGTCGACCTGATACTGTCGAATTATCATCACGTGCTGAACGGCGTGAGGCCCTTCACTACCTCGATTATTCCGGTCGGTGGATTGCACATCGTCGACAAGAACGAGACACTGAATAAGGTTCGGATAACGTTATATACATAGAGATATTCGAAAATTTTTAAATAGCTTTACAGATATGCTTGTATTCAGAGCTCTTGGTGGAAGTTCTCATTTATTGAAGGAATTATACCACTGCATAATTCCTTAAATTGTTGGTACTGTAAATTTTTTAGCGGGTTGTTTTAGCGAAAAATAAGATCAATCGAAATTCTGTAAAAAATGTAAGTCTTACGATGTTTTTTTTCTATATGATTTACAAAAAAAAATAGTATCTACATAACATTTTTCCGTCGCCATGCGTTTTCTTTTTTAAATAAGCGACTTTCAATTTGTCCAAATTGAAAAATATGACGAAAGCCTCGGCTTCGAACGAAATTTTATTCCATTTTGATGCTTCTTATTTGAAACTGCAACTCTTGGATTATTGTTTTTACTAAAATCAAAAAATTTTCATATAGATTACACATTTAAATAGCAAATAAAAAGAAACGGATTTAGAAAATTGAATTTAAGAGTAATAATTTAATAATTTTATTGGAAATCGACTCCGTTTCGCAGCGGGCGGAAATCGTACATTATAGGGCCTAGGCTAGAAAAGCTATGTAATATCTAGAAAAATCCGTACATACGCCGATGTAAGAAGTAATTTTGAAAATCAAAAATTCAGGTTGATCGGTGAATTTTAATTTGATTTATATTATATGATTCCGTGGTCAATGAAAAAAGAGGCTTTGAGAAAACCGTTTTTAAAGTTTTAAATACGGAAAAATGATACATCCTTATGTATATTTCTAATCTGTAATGCCTGTAGAATATATAATTGAACTCTAAAATTAAGATATTTCCTTTCTTAAAGTAAAGTTTTTAAATCCAACAGAGACTCTCTCGTGCCTTAACACACTTGTTGGGCGAATTTTCATGCTCATATATAAAATTAATCACGATTTATCTTTTCATTGGTTTATTTTCTTTAGCAAAATTAGCGATATTACCGGTAGAAAAAGATGAATTGAGATCATTAGATTTTAGTGACTCGATTAATAAATTAGCTAACAGAAAATGCAGAAAGAAGTTTTCTATTTTAAATTTATTATATTAAACTTTAAAAATACTTAAAGTACCTAAAAGTTATTATTGTATTTTTTTTAATAATGCATAAAAACAGTATTGTCACGTTTTTCCTTTCTTATATAAATATACTATTGATATTTCGAAGCAGTCTCAAAGGGCTTAAGGATAATCCCGGGCCTCACGTCAGGCTATTCCGGCCCTGCCATAGAACCGAGCTATTTCTGACGAGTGGACTAAATGTCAATGATTCTTAACTATTTAGGTGACGGTTTCTTTCAATTTCTTTTCTCTCAACTATCATTATACGTACTTGCTTTGACATATAAATATTCCAAAAAGTAAAAAATCGCGTGCAGTGATCACAAAAGCATATATCCGTGATAGACGTTTAAACATTATTGCCGACGCCTATCATATTTTCATATATCAATTTTAACACCTATTAAGCAAAAACAAAAATTGTTTTTTTTTTGTTTACTTTCAATTTCACATTACTGTAATCCCTTAAAATAATATTTATTTCATGACAATAAAACGAATATTGAATTGAGCTATGTAGGCTCGTTTTTAATGTCAACATTATATATATATATATATATATATATATATATATATATATATATATATATATATTCAGGTGAAGAATAATATTTTTTATTACTAATGAAAAATAATAATTATTGAATTATTTAACTTCCTCGAAAGCCTGCTAAAGAAATCGTTGATATCCATTTAATGGCAGCTTGATTCATAAATTTTCTAGAATATTCAAAAGTTCCTGGACGAGAGCAGCCACGGATTTGTTTACTTCACTTTTGGTTCAATGGTGAGAATCGAAACCTTCCCGAAGCATATACTGGAGATATTCTACGATACTTTTAAAACAATCGCGCCCGTACGAGTATTGATGAAGATCACCAAACCCGAAGAATTGCCACCGGGACTCCCGTCCAATGTCATGACTCGTCCCTGGCTGCCGCAAGTACAAATTTTGAGTAAGTTTAAGATATATATATGTATATATGTATGTATATATATATATATATATATATATATATATATATATATCTGAAAATTTTACATTTTAAATTCATCATCATTAATCGTAATCCAACGATATTTCGCTTACGAGGAACAATTCTCATAATCCTCAGTCTCGTATCTAATATATTTAGTATCTTGTTTTTTTTTTCCATCGTTCATTCACAGAGCACAAGAACATCAGAGCCTTCATAACGCACGGTGGCCTGATGGGCACGCAGGAATCGATTTATTACGGGGTGCCCATGGTCGGCATTCCGCTGTTCGCCGATCAGCACTTCAACATGAAATCGTACGTGCAGCGAAACATCGCGATAAGGGTGAGCTTGAACGAATTGACGAAGGAGAGCTTCAAAAAGGCCCTTACCGACATTATCGGCAATCCCATGTATAAGTAAGTACATATAACGCCGGGAAACTATCGATTAGCATCTCGTGAATAAAGAGTTTAAAAAAAAAAAAAAAAAAAAAAAATATTCCATTATCAAGTAATTGTACATTGTGACACAAGGGAGCAAAATACTCGCTTCGCTCGGGTGGCAAATTACCAAATTACCAGAGTCCGAAAACGCCTTTGCTCCCGTTTGTCACATACTATTTTCCCATACGAGGGCGCTTTTTCTTCCTCAAAGAAATGCACAAAAAATTGAACGGCAAACTCACAGAATTCAGACGATACTCGCTCCGAAATAAGTTTGCCCTAACATACAATGTAATTAGTTGAATTTGAAAAAATATAATATTATCGGTTTTCTCTTAAGGTTATTTCTACAATTTATTTGAATTGCATAACATTAAATTAAATTATTTCCTCTTATTTGGAAATTAATATATTATGTCAAGAAAAGATGTAGGATTGGATGGTGGGGATGCAGGGGTTGAAGGCGTAGCCCCCCCCCCTTTCTAAAAAGAAATAATAATAAGCAATTGAAGATAATAAGTTTGTTAATAATGTAATCTAAAAAGAAACTTTTAAAAAAATTCATAGCACAATAAACAGAATTTAAAATTGAAATTAATTAAAAAAAGATATAGATAATTTTTAATACATAAAAAGACAAAAAATGAGGAAACATATTTTTCCTCATTCTAATCTACAAATCGCATCTTCACCGCTTGTTTCCGGCTCTCGTGAGGAAAAATATAGTCCTTACCTAGTATGAAAAGGCTTCTTCATGAACCTCGTTACAACCCTCGGCTTCGCCTCGGGCCGCAAATCTCTCATTTCGTAAATAAAGCCTTTCCGTAACCGGTAAGAAATGTACTATTCTTCTATTGCTACAGTTATGAAGAATGACGTTTGCCTATAAAATTCAAGGAGACATTTACTGGATTTCGGATTAATTCGATTTAAACAAATTTTTCTATTGCACTGAGCAAAAAACGTTTGTTTCTTTTTTAGGAAAATGATTCTCTTGCTAAAATACGACATAGTTGTTAATTGACGATAGAAAATATTTTTTTAAGTGCATCGATACAGTGAGAGAGATGATTCGCGATAATTAATCAAAATTTTCTACTAATAAAAATAAATATAGTTGAATTAAAGATTATTTTCTTGACAATTTCTATATACTCGTATTAAAATTTCAACAGAATTTTATGTCTCCTTTTGTTAATAGAATATATATATATATATATATATATATATATATATATATATATATATATAATAATAATTTATATTTTTGCCAAATCGAATTACATCCAATTACCACATGTCTATATATTCGTCCATAGGACTCAGTGCCAGAGGATCAGCAACCTGTTCAAGGACAATCTGAGAAATCCGATGGACACCGCCGCGTACTGGATCGAGTACATCGCGCGCCACGGCAAAAGGACGCTTCGCTCGCCAGGCGTCGATATGCCCTGGTGGCAGGTCTCGCTCCTCGACGTTTACGCCTTCGTGCTGGCGACGACGCTTGCTTGCCTCTACGCGTTGATGCTCGCGATCCGGCGAGTCGCTCGCTGGGCCGGCTCGGCGATGAAGCGGCAGCGCCCGGCCGCTGAAAAGGCGAAGAGCAATTGAGCGATGACGCGTATATATGTATCATTAAGGAAATTCTTATTATTACACACACAACACACACACACACACACACACACACACACACACACACACACACACACACACATACATACGCGTTGATTCGTATATACCGTATGGGGAAAACGTTTTTTAAGAACGCAACTCACTTTCCCCGTATATTTTTCAACGATGTTTTATATATCTGATAAAAATTTTTTTATGGTGAAAAAAAACGCCAATTCCGTCAAAACAGCAAAAAACTTTATTTTTGTTGTGGCAATGACAATTATATATATATATATATATATATATATATATATATATACATATATCGTTATCAAGATTACGGTAGTTTCTAAAGCCAAAAAATGAAACCACAAACAACATGTACATATTTTTAGTCGACGAAAGCATATTCTGTTTCTTTTCGTTTCGTGCATTTTTGTTTCATAAGAGTTATATATATATATATTATTTTATATTATACATAAGGTTAGAATCGCGAAAGACGATGAGGTTCCTTATACGATTAACATAAAATACTGCTTTATAGGTGAAGAAGCATCGTACAATAATAAGCTGCCATAAAATTTTATCATGTGCGTGTGTGTCTTTCTTATCAGGGATTTTACGTTAGAATTTCATGTATAAAATAGCGAATACGAAGATAATATTTTAAGCTCTGTACGACTGTCTTTTCAAGCATTTGTCAATGCTCTTCTAGACAATATAATCATGATTTTTATATTTATAGCTTTAATGGCGATAATCGCTTTGTCGGGAACACAAAGATTATCGACTATGTGTATTGTACAATCAAGTAGTGTTTAATAATCCCTGACTTCCCATATATATCGAACGTACAAAACGAGATATGCGAGGTAAAAAATATTTTGATGACGTAGATTGTATATATATATATATATATATATATATATATATATATATATATATATATATATATATATATTTAGTAAAAAAAACATAATTTTGTAACGCAGAGTTCTAGTTCATATGATGAAATTCGCAAGATAGCATAAAGAATAAAAATTTATAACAATGCTACGATATAATTATTATTATGTTAAATATTATCATCTGCAGTGGTCGCAAAAGGATTTCTGATTCAGGAGGGGGCAAGAGGGGCACCAAATTTTATTTCTATATACATATACATATATATATATATATATATATATATATATATATATATATATATATATTTAAATCTAAACAAAAGTGATAGAAAAAAACTAATCATTTCATAGTGATTTTATTTACACTTAAATTAACTATAAAATAATCACTACAACATAATACGATAAATTAAATATCAGAGAGATTCACAATTCGTCACAAATATGAGTCTACGTCCTAGATTGCGCCTCATAATATCTTTTCATATATCATTAGAATCTTTTTTATCTTTATATAACGACGATTAAGAACGTATTGAAAAATGCTCGTTCACTGTACTTTTCCAAACTGGATGAATTATCACCTCGTAATCAATTATAGGGCACAAAAATAATCTGTTTACTAAATTATTCAGAGTGCTATTTGATTCATGGTCTTGAAAATTCTCTTTATAATAATTTTTTACAGTCGAAAAATCGAAAATAGTATTAAACTAATAAAAATAATTTTCAGTCTTAACCGATTCCTCTTAAAATTTTACGTATCTACTTTCAGCTCAAAAGCTCAATCTATTATTGTAATATATATATATATATATATATATATATATATATATATATATATATATATATATATATATAAGATTAACTAATCGTTTCGTGCTTTCTTGAGGAAATTTTTGCTTCGCAAAAAAATTTTGACTAAATTTGGATAGGGGCGTTAAGCCTTCTATACCTGACTATTTATTACTAATAATGTCAAGTCACGGTATATATAACTGTCGAATTAGATTGAGATTGAGCAAGGTAAATTTTATTATCTGCAAAATGAGCTCTGTTTCAGGGCCTAATACTCTTCTATTCCGAAAATAAGCATATATTCCTTTTTTTATTTACAAATGTTACTTTTCTTTCGTAAAATTTATCAGAATATAGTTTCTTTTTGGTTTTTACTTTTTTTAATGAAAAACCGTACTTTTAGCATAAAATTCGAAGAATTAATAAAACTATTCGAGGGAAAGATTTCTAACGAACCCATTTTCGTAAATCCGTATATAATTCATTCTAGTTTTATTGTCCATTGAAGTACTGCCGAAACACTATATTGCATAACGCACGTTTAGTACAGAAGTTTTTTTGTTGATATGTGATTGTTTTCCTTCAAATTCTGCATTGCCAAGAGTACGAAGTTTTTATTAAATTAATTCACTGAAGACTATATATATATATATATATATATATATATATATATATATATATATATATATATATATATATATATATATATAATTTGTACAATTACTTTGCTTTTCACTTTTGCATATATAATCTATACGAAAATATTGTATAATTTTATATCGCTACATCTAGCTAAATTAATTATAAAATTATGTTGGCAACATCGAAAACGATGCCTACAAGTACATCTGTATTATATGCGCATAGAGCGTATTTAAAAACAATAATATTCTAAAATAAAGATATATGCTAAATTATAGTGTACATATATATATATATATATATATATATATATATATATATATATATATATATATATATATATATATATATATATATAAGTATCCTGAACATCATTGACGTTGCAGATTTCGTTTCACATCGGGTTAGTAGTCAGCTGGGACCTGGGACAGTACACGTGTCCGCTATACTCGCATACTCGCCACAGTCACATTTTCTCTCCCCCTCCTCCCTCTCTCTCCTCCTCGTCATCGCTGGGAAGACGCGTAGGGGTAGGCGTCTTACGTGGAAACCTGTAAACTGGATTTCGTTGACGCATGCAGCGCGTTTGGCGCGCACATGTTCCCTCTTCCTCCTTTTATTCCCGCCACAATGAATTGGCGGTTACTGATTTTACCGCGTCCGCGCGCGCGCGCGCGCCCGCGAACGCATCCGTTCGAAGGAAAAAATGCCGCTTGATTCCCACCAAGTCCAACTTCTGTGACTCCCCCGCCTCTATCCACACCACCTACGCACATATATATCTGCGTGGTGTATGCGTACGTATCTGCCTTATATTATATGCACCTTTAATATGCCTACCTGACTCCGAACGCCGAAAGTTCCTTTAAATTTTCTCCGGTTTCTCGCTATTCTTTTTCAATATACATATATATTGCTATTGTATAGTATGCGTGAAATCGATGGTCAAGGTTGGTCCTTTACTCTGCACCAGGGCAACCATCAGCTGACCCTTCTTTCTTTCTTATTGTCGATATTTTAATGCAGCATAGCTTATTTATTTTCTTAATATACCTATATATAATGTGTGTGTGTGTGTGTGTGCTTACGTCGAATCTTATACCTGTCCTTTCCCTTTAAAGAGGGACACCCCTCATTCTTCTTGCCGTAAGTAATATAAATTACATATTTTCAAAGTATGAAATATCAGTCCTTAGGTATAGAAAATTAAGCAGGGGCATAGCGATCTGATATAAATTGTATGAATAACGTTGTAAATAATATAAATATATATAACTTTTATTATTATAATAGAAAATGAGTGGAGAAAGTTGAGCCAGTGGTTGAATCCACGGTTAAGCCAAAGCCGTTGAACTTAAACGTTACTGGTTGATTGGAGGGGGAAAAACTTGCCGTTGCCGCTTGCCGCGCGCGCGCGTCAGATTCCTGGGTTGGGTTAGGATATTTTTCGCCGACGTCTGGTATTGTCATTTTAGGTTATGTGTAGAGCGCGCGCTCTCTTCCCATGATCGTTCCTTCCGCAGTGGCGCTGACAACGGTATATATGCAGGTATATGTAAATATGCATATATAATTGTATACACAGTACGTTGCTTGCACTTCTATAGAGTGAACATCAATGTGCGGTTCGGCAAAACGCGCAATACCTAAATGAAGAACTCCAATTTCTTCTTATTTCATAATACTGTAACGTAGACAGAAAAGTGACTGTGAGATATTCTTTCTTCACCTGCAATCCGACGTTTTTGTTGCAACGCTCAGTTTACTAAATTTTCTCCTCCCGCAACAAGTCAACACACACGATGGCGGATACATGCTGGTACAACAGGTAAAAATAGTTTTCCCGCGTGCAAATTTATTCTAAAAGACTTCGAAAAACTTTCAATCTGTTTGTAAAAAGTTCATTTTTTCAAAATTCCTGACCCTATAAAATTAAAAGATCATGTACTGTGTGAAAAATATTTATTTTTCTGAGTCCACGGTCGATCGAGAGTTCGGGAAGGAATTTATTTTAAATCTGGCGATTTTTCAAGTACTGCTTGCCGTTTTATCTTCGTAATTATTTCGATGTAAATTTTCAACTGAAAAAAATAATGAGTTGAAAAAGTTTTCTTTTATTTAATAAAGATTTAAATACGTTATTTTAGTTACATTTGCAGTAATGTTACAGAAGTACTCGTTGCATGTTTATATTTTTGATGGAACAGTTGTTTTTATTTTTGTATAATTTTTCGATAAATTTACAGTATAATTTTAAGTAATATTGATTTTATATTTGTTAATATTTTAACTGTTGGATATGTTTGTTGTTTAACATTTTTATGATTCATTTTAATAATCTATAAAAGTACCATGAATGTTAGTTATGTTTATATTTCCATAAGACAAAATCTTATGTTTTATATATATATATATTTTTTAGAAAAGAGAAACATTTATAGTGATTTTTATTTTTAAATTTAAATAATTTTTTAACAATTTTTAAATATAATATAAATTATATTTAAGTCTTAATATTAAAAAGAAAAAGCAGTTGAAACACTAAGAATTTAAATAAAATAATTAATGAAAATAAATTAAAATATTTTATGAAAAGACATTTATTTTCTATATTATTAAGTTTATAATTTATGTGTATTTTCTTTTTGATTTATGCTACAGAAATCCTCAAGAAAATTATTATGCTTATTATACAGATACTTTAATATTATATAATTTGTAGTAATAACATTATTTTAATATTATTAAGTTTAATCTATAGCAGCTTATGAAGTATTTATCAAAATCTTGCAATTTTTTGGATAATAGGTTTTGTTTAGTTAATAAAAGTAAAATACTATTTTATAGATTTTTATATCCCTAATAAATTTAATATTTTTTAAGGAAAGAAATAATAAATATGTACAATGATGTTTGCAGTAAGAGAATATGTTTAGATGATGGTTGTAATAACAATTTAAATGGATCATCAGTGAAAGAAAATAAGTGGTCATGTTCTGGTAACACAAGTTTAGTAGAACCCGAAATTCTAGAAGATATGGGTGTAGGTATGTTAGCTGATGGAGAAGCTAGTCGAGAAAGTTTACAAGCATTAGCAACACAAGAATGTACCCTATCACCAAAGAACTTTGAAGAGAAAAAGAACTTAAAAAATGCTCATAATATTTATGAAACAAAAGAAACTTTTAACCATGAAAAATTTGAAAGTAAAGATAGGTAAATAATACACTTAATACTTCCTATTTTAATAAAATTGCATGTATGCTATGACCACAGTAATTGGAATGCAACGTGTTTTAAAATTAAATATATTTTTTATTCGGAAGTTCAAATAAAGTAACATAAATTTTCAGATCACCATGTATTCTAGAAAAAATTATTTTACTGCATTTATATGATTGTGTGAATATAGTTGTTTAAATTATGTAATGAAAAAAAAATTTAAGATGAATAAACAATTTATTTTTAACAATGAATTTTGTTATTATCAATTTAGGGTGGAAAATGAAAATTGTAAAGAAGTAAACCAAAAATTTATTAAAGAAGATTCAAATGATGCCACAGATAAAACAGGTATAGATCCATTTTTTCTGTTTCGAAGAAAGAGAAAATTATCTGTAATAGGAGAGGATAAGTTTAATAAACTTTCGGATGAAATGATTTTAATGATTTTAAAATGGCTTCCAAAAAAATGTTTAGTAAGTATACAATTTTAAATTATAATAATTTTTTAATTAGTTTTTTTTTAATTTTAAATAATTGTATTAGCTTTAAAAAAGTAATGAATTAATAATATTAATAATAATATTGAAATAAATTGATACTATCTGCTAAAAAAAATTTACATTACAAAAATATTTTATTAGGTTCGTTCCATGCTAGTTTGTAAAAGATGGTATCAAATAGCTTGCGATGAAGCTTTATGGACCAGATTAGATCTTGGAGGTAAAGTTTTAAATGAAGGTACTTTGGGGCATATTCTTCCAAGAGGTGTACAAATTTTGAGAATGGCACAAACCGAAATTGCACATCCAGTATTTGTTCCGAATAACAATGATGTAAATTTTGAAAAATTCATTTGTAAATTGCAGTACCTTGATCTTTCAATGGCAGTTATTTCTGCTGAAGATTTATCAGAAATTTTAAAAAAATGTAAATATTTAAAGAAATTATCATTAGAGAAATGTACACTGAATAAAATAAGTTGTGAAGCAATAAGTAATAATGAAGATTTAGAAGTTCTTAATTTAACTATGTGTGAAGGAATGGATATAGACTGCGTGAAAGATCTAACAAAATTAACAAGGTAAATTATAAAAAAATTAACATAGTAGTTCATAGATTATAAGAAATATAAATATTTTTTATTGCTTGGTTTCCATCTACATAAATAGATGAGCAATATATATTTCTTTAATTATAGTTAAAGATTATATATGAAGAGCGGTATGCATAATACGATGTACAATACAAATATACAAAGAATAATAATTATATGACCGTTTTAGCTTAACTGCTCTAAATGTAGCATGGTGTTCGTTGGATTCTGAATGTATGAGTTATCTTTGTTGTTCATTACCATCATCAATAACCAGGCTAAATATTGCTGGTTGTCGAAAAACGCTAACTGATAGCAGTGAGTATATTGTGTAATAAAAATTATTTAAAATATAAAATAATTATATAGACAAAAAATTTATAGAATAAAAACGAATTCATAAATTTCTTGTGAATACATATACATTTTTTACTTTGTAGATATTATAATATATATTGTATAATTTCTGTGTAATTCACGGTATATGTCTACATATCCATATTCCCATTGATGAATTTTTACATTCATATGTTAAGATATTTAAGCAAATATAAATTTATTAAAAACTATTTAATTAACGAAAAAATAAATAGCTTTACTAATTTCTATTTAATAATTTTATTCTAAGCTATTTAACAATTTCAAATATTATATTTTTTAAAATTAATTTCACTTTTAGATGTAAAAGAGTTAGTCCAATGCTGTCCATATCTTGTAGAACTTGATCTAAGTGACTGCACATTACTCACAATCAATACAGTGCAAAGTTTAATGAGATTGACTAAATTGGAGCATTTGTCTCTGAGTCGCTGTTACAGTATTCCTACGCAAATGCATCTCAGGTTATCAATGATGCCTCGATTAATGTATTTGGATATATTTGGACTGA
Organism: Sycobia sp. Sy_11; assembly: GCA_018907035.1. Lineage (NCBI taxonomy): Eukaryota > Metazoa > Arthropoda > Insecta > Hymenoptera > Epichrysomallidae > Sycobia > Sycobia sp. Sy_11. The sequence goes on from JACCIC010000021.1 coordinate 2,707,794, forward strand.
TGTCTGACGATTTATTAAGAACTTTTCAAGCTAACTGTGGTAATCTTCAAATTAACAAGTGCCTATATAGTGCTGTTGCTAGACCAACTGTTGGTCTCAAAAGAACTAGCATATGGGAGCTTCGTGTAAGAGATTATTATTAATTTTATTTAAGAATTCTGAATAGAGAGGAGGTGATAAAAACTTATAAATATACCAATGATCATCATTTTTATACTGTAGACTGAAAATTAAATTTGTGAAAATGGACAAGTATAATGCCAAGACAAAAATCTTTTCCTCAAAATAATGCTTCAGTAAAAATTCATATCAATATCTTTTTAATAGTTTATGGCCAGAAGATAAAATGTCTCAATGAGAAGTATTAAGATGCGTATGAAATTGATTATTTTGCATGGCATAATGCATGTTTTATATATTTTTTGGTATTATTAGTTCAATTGAATATTATTTACAAATAATTCAAATCATACAAATTTGCCTGTTTTAAATGCTTGTATATTTAAAAAATTAATAACGTCACAAATTTAGAACAGGCAAAATTATAATAGACAGAAATAAAGAACATTTCACATTTTGTACATACAATAATCAGTCAATGAATTATGATAAGTGAAAGCATTATGCTTGATTTTTTTCCAAGGCTGTGTGTTAACTTTACTAATGCCACTTAAAATCTACGTCGTGATATAATGTATTTACTATTCTTAATAATAAAATAAGAAAATTACATTGTACATGTCAGTTGAGTTTATATACAATGGTAAACTGACAGTTTGCCAGACACAAAAATGTGTAAAAAAAATTAAAATATTGAAAAAATACTAATTAATAGCGTTAACTATTGGCTGCTATTGACTTAAAAAGGAAAAAATTGTCTTATAAAAATTTATATTGTTTTATATTAAATAGCAGTATTTTTCTCAAAGATGAGGGCATGAAATCACGTAAATTATAAGTCAGTTAGGACAATGTTAGTTATAAGTTATTATTTTGGATCAGGAAAAATAAACATTTTTATTTACATTAAACAAAATTGTTTTATTTACTTCATAAAAACTATGCCTTATCGTTCGTTCTCCTACTAAAAAGAACTATTATGCTTTATACATTTGCTAACAAACAAATTATGTAACATTTCCAAATTATTTCAAAAGCATTGGTTTTTTTTAAATTTGAGACTATAGCAACAATCTGTGTTAATCTTTAACTTAAAAATTAAAATTTTTATATTATAAATAAAAACTGAACAAATTTCATTAGAATCTGTATACCTAACTTAATGTAAACAATTAAAAAAATTGTATCTGTTTATGTAATTACTAAATAATCATGTTGAAGAGCAGATGAATAATTTCTTTGATAGCATTATATAATCAAAAATTCAAGTTTTAACATCTAAAAAGTAGTAAAGTCATTTCCGACATAGATACATTCGTAAAATCATTAATTACAGAGTAAATTTCACAGTAAAAACTTAATATTGAAGTTTTGTATACTTAGTTTACATAAAAAATTGTAAACTATTCATAATTGTTTAATAAATGATTTTACTGTAATATGATTTAGATAGAAATTCAATAATAGCTCAGATTTTATTCATATAACCAATGTTACTTTCATATGAATATATAGAATACATGCTTTATAAAAATAAAGCATAATTTCTAAAATGCAATTCCTTATAGACTAATATTTTGCTAACAGAAAACATCAATTTATTTACATCAAAAACTTGTACGCTTGAACTTTTTGTAACAAAATTTCTTGTCAAGTTCATACAAACGTTGAACAATTTAAATCAAATATTAAGTTTTTATACCTTTATTACATACAATGTATACAATAATTGCAAAAAGAGAGAGAGAGAAAAAACTATAGTTAAAACAATTCTTATTATGAAAAGTCAGCACATGAAGAATTTGGTACTTTTGAAAATAAGTTTTATAAAAACAGTTCTGAACATTCTTTCTAAAAAGAATGAACATTAGTTTATTAAATACAAATGTACAATGTTCAAAACATTTAAATACAATCGAATTCAAAATAGTAGAACAATAGTGACATAATAGAAATTCAAACTATACATAATAAATTCGTCTACTACTTTGAAAATAAAATTATTGTCAAATTATACTATCATATTTTACAGTTCCCCATTTGTTGTTTTTATCGCAGATGCTAAACAATTCGAAACTATTACAAATTTGAATTGTTAATTTGATGAAATATATGACATATTAATTACTAGCTGCTATAGAAGTAGATAAAGGTTCTTGTACAGATTCAACAGCAGGAACATTCTTTTTAGCGATGTGAATCATTGAATGACCCTTTTCACCAGCATAGATTGACTTAGATTCTTTCTTTTCTTCCTCACTTTGCCATTGTACCTAAAAATAATACATTATTTTAAGATATTTCAAAAGTATTCTAAGTTAATTAATAAAAAGATTGACTTCTTTTGTGCTCAAAAAATAAAAGATGTTTTAAATTAAATTATAATAGAACTAAAACATTTTAGTAAATGTTCAACTAATTTGTTTTTGTCAATAAATTTCATTTTAAAACTAATGTTTTAGTATTGTAAAGTAAATTTTATTCTTGTAAATCCTTAAAAAATTAAAATGTAATCAATACTTTAAATTATTCTAACGCTATACATTTTAAGCAATAATTAATAATATTTTTGTTTGTAATTTATTAATAACTTTTTTTATATCGATTGTTTGGTGACTACTTTTAATTAATTTACTATTTTTAATTTAATTATTATCTACTTTTATTTAACCATGATTTTAAGATCGACGAAATTTGATATAAAACTTTTAACACATATTTTGTATAAACAATTTCACTTACTTTTTGTCTATGCGCCTGAATTGCTTCAGTGCATTTGTTAAGTGCTATTTGTTCGGTAAGTACTCCATCTACTGATGCGTATGCTGCCGCCTGCCAAGATACTCCAAGCTTTTCAAGCTCTCTTCCAGACATACCCGCCGTCATCTCGGCCATTTTACTACACAGCGCGCTGTAATCAAATTGAGCAACCTTCAATCGCTTTGCACCCTCGGTTGCAGGCCGAAGTATAAACTTATCGAAGTAAAGCCTAATTAAACGTTCGCGCTCTGCAAGCCCTGGCAGTGAAAATTCGACCATCTCGTCGAGCCGATCGTTTACCGCCCAGTCGAATTGCTCGGGCGTGTTCGATGCGAGCACCAGCATGAATTTGTTGCTCTGCTCGCCGGTACGATAGAGAAAGGCGTTAAGCATGGCGCGCAAATCCTCGCTTATGTGTTCGCTCGAGCGTTTGCGCAGGAATGCATCGGCCTCGTCGATGAAGAGGAGCAAACCCTTCCGGGATGTGGACGCCCAGTCGAAGACTTTGTGAATAGCGGTGACTCCGTTACTGCTGAGAGGTGCCAAGTCACCGCCAGTTAAGATCGCATAGTCCATTCCTGAATGCTGGGCCAATCGTTTAGCAAACATGGTTTTACCTAAGAATAGTATATTTAAATTATAAGTTTTTTTTATTATACAGATAATTTCAATAAAACTTCAATAAAACTTTCAAATAGACCGAAGATAATGATTATAAATTCATTGCACTATCAAGAAACGTTTTATTTTTGATAACTTTCAATTATCAATCAAATTTCAAATAAGAAAGATAAATTTTTTATTATTTTAAGTAATTATAGCAGTCACAATATTATGGAAGAAGTTTTCTTATATTGTAAAGAATTTGCCAAGAAAATTTAAGTCCAACTGAGATTTTTTTTATTAAAAGATTTGTTTTTTATTTTATCGACTTTTTTATTAAATTGACTATTTTCTGGATAACTTATATCTATTTTTTTCCATTTAAATAGTGATGCCAAATTACCAGTTCCAGGAGGTCCATGCAATAAAATATTTGTGTACATTCCACGATTGTATTTTGTATTTTTCGTTGCAATTGCGATATCTCGAAGCTGCTCTTCAAGTTTAGGCTCGAGCACGACACCTTCCAGTGCATCCGTCTTCGTGTACCTCAATTTTTTGACGGCCTGAATTGGATGACGAACGGCTTCGATTGCGGAGAAACGAGAAGTTTCACGTACTAATGAGGGTTTTCCAAGTCGTGCTTCGATGTATCGCGCGGCAACGCCGGTCGAGCCCTTCGCCGTGTAGATGCCGAAGGCGAGGAGGGACAGGCCGCCGGCTGCGGCCAGGACTTTGTCCCAATCGCTCAAAAGCGCAGTTGCACCCGTGCCCAATATCGCACCTGTGGTTCTAGAAATATTGTCGAGTATTAAAAATTTATATCTTGTAAAAAAAATATTTTAATCGGTCTTATTTCATTAGTAAGTTTGTGAAACTTCAAAAGTAATAAATCTTGCATAAAATATTTTTTAAATATTTACCTATTTTTTAATAATTTAGATAAAATCTTTTATTTTTGTTAGTCAATTGACATAATTACATAAGCTTTATTACAGTCATAAAATTGCTCTAAATTTTAGCTCTAAAATAAACGCAAAAATAAAACTTACTTGATTGATTCCAATATTGTTGTTCTTTTTTCCAAGGCTTTAAGCCTAATTTTTTCCAGGTTCAAGTCTCGGTTTTCTCGGTCTGCTTTTGCTCTAGCTTTCATTTCCGTGTCCATCATTTTCATGTCGTTCTTGTGCCTGAGTTCCATTTCACGCACGAATGTTGCTCTCCTCGTTGCCAATTCTTTAGCTACCAGTTCTTCCTGTTTTTTAAGATTGTCAGCATTCTTGCGTTGTTCATCCTGTAGCATTGCCTGCTGCCTTTGCAACTGATCGTCATAGCGCTTCCTAGCAAGCTGATCTTGATATTGTGCATTTGATTTATACTGTTTTGCATCCTCTTGCAATTTTTTATGGAAAGATTCAGCGTCAGCACGTTTCTGATCAACCTTCATCTGCTCAAGTCCTGCTTCATATTTTTTTATCTCAGCTTGCCTCCCTAATTTGTAATTTTCCTCCTGTAATTGCATTAACTCAAGCAGATCCTTGGCATATGCTGGAAAATGGATTCTAATTATTTCTTTAATCATTTTAGCAGCAGATCAGTAGAATATATTTATAGAATATATTTGTAGTATATTTATGTATTTATTTTCTAGAATATATTTATAATATAGTTACAGCCTATTGCCATATCCATTCCAAAATTGCGAAATCATTTATTTGAAATAGATGGTAATTGCCATACTTATGAGTCTGATTTTTAATTAAAATAACTGTTCCTTTGCTTCATCAAATTTTAAAATATATAATGGAATTACTAAAATAGAAATAATATTGGATTTTTTTAAACAAAATATATCAATTTTGATAATAAATATATTTATAAGCAGTTTTGATAACTTAATAATAATTTTTATACTTTGAAAATAAGATTTAGTTACAGATCTTCTGATAAAAAATACTTAATTTTTATGTGTTATTTTTTAATAATTTATCTAGTTTCATAGTATTGAATACTTAATTTAAATAAAGTAAATGTTTATTTGTAATTTACATTCTTAATTCTATTATAGATTATGTAATTAAATAATTATTACATTTTTTAAATATAACTAATATAATGATATATTTATATTTAAAACAGTGAAAACGAACAATAAAATGTTCTAATATTGTGTGTTATTACTAATTTAAAAAAAAACTTAAAACTACTGGAGAAAAACTATATACGAAATTAGATATGAAATATAATTTATTTAGATGTTTTTTCTTAAAACCAATTAATCATTATCGTTCTTCTTTCTATCAATTTTGGATTAACAGTAAATAAGAGAAACTGTGCCAATTTAGCAATCCAGTTCAACAGAGAATCAAGAAAGCTATATAATTTTTTTTATAGATAAGTAATTTCTTGCATCACTGGCTTCTTTCATCTTTTCAAAAAATAGAAAGCCGCATGGCCATCTTAACCTAGAATTCTTACGTAACCTTGCAGAGCTCTGACGATTTAACAAAGTCGAAGCTTTGATATTGACATGTGAATGAAAAAAATAAGAAGAAAATTCTTTGTACCGAAGCTTTCTAGCTTTTTGGCTGCGTTCGCTGCTCGCTCAAGAGCATTGGAGTCAAACCGGTAGGCATCATTCTGATCCCGATTTATTGTTGACGGTGGTTTCCCGGTATTGTCATCACCTCCAACGCCTCCGGCTCCAAACGGTGGAAATTGCCCATAATCCTGGTTCAATGGGGGTTGCTGTTTATACTGATTACCCAAAAACCAAGCCATTGTCAGGTCATTCGGCAACTAAACTGTTTTAAAAAATATACGTTTAAAGAATCCCCATTGAGACGCGCACAATAATCATTCGCAATGCCTAGCAAATCACACCGTGGAATGATGACTTGATGATTGAACGCCGATGCCGGCGCCGCACGTAACGCGTTACGCGAGTACGCAACTGCAAGCAGAAAAAAATATGCGTTCTGCGAATCTGCGATCCGACCTCAAGGATCTGATCAGATCTGATTAGTGGGTTCACATTGGTTGGTAGTTGGTATGCGGACAGAAGTCTTGAACCAGGAGGTCGGATTATATCGGAGTCGGGACCTTTGGGAAATGATAGATTCTGATTATAATTTATTATAAAATGTGTTGAAAAGATCAAGAGATAGTGCGCGTGCGCATCTAGTGCGCATGCTCGTATTGGTTTATCTCTATTTTATTGCGTATATATATATACGATTATATGTACACGAGGACCGCCGGCTTCTTCATTGTTAGTTCTGGTAGTTCATTTTAGAGCATGTTTTAGAGCATGTTCAATCTGAAACGAAGTTATTAAAAAAAATTGATTACTGAATGTCTGCGTAATGTCTTGGCTCCTGGGGAATCAATATAGACAACAACCCCCATCGATTCCGGAATTTCCACAGATTCCAACCTCTGGTGCTGGGGGTGCCGGGGGTGCCGGGAATGATGACAATGGCGATAAACCGTCGTCGAAAACAACTCCAAAACAAATAGGTGCCTACAGATTTGACTCAAGTGTTTTTGAGCGAGCTGCTAACACAGTCAAGGATCTCGAACGAGCTGGTACGTTAATTTTTTTTATTCGCATGCAATGAAAAAAATTATATTTTGATAAATCGTCAAAATGATCTAAGGTTACGTAAGGATTTGAGGTTATGATGCGCATAGCCATGCGACGAAGTGCAACGCATTCGAGAAGTTGAGAGGATACATTCAGGCCTCCAAATTCATCTCGAGACCTGAATAAATAATATCATAAATAAGATAATGAAATTAATAATTTACCAATAAAATACTTTCTCGAGTAGAATCGACTAAATTAAATTATTCGATTGTCACCGACTATGTTAGTTTTATTACATTATATTTTAAAGAAACTACTTACATATTTTCATACATGTAACAATAAAATGAAAAATACTAATAATTACTTTCATTATAGCAAATAAGAAAAAAGTAATTTGATTTTTTGATTTTGTAATTCATTGAATTTGATAAATATTAAAACCTATACGAATAAAATGAAAGAATCATTAATTTAAAAAGAAATCGACAATAAAATGATCAAATTAAAATTATAAATAATTTTCTTTAGCAAGTCAAAATAATTAAATGTAGTTGTTATTTGAGAACATTGAGTTCCTATTATTCTTAATCGACGACAATGGTGCTGCGTTATCAAGTACCATTTATATTAAATATTCGCGCATTATTTTAATGCGACAAAGTTCGGTAATCGGTATTCTCGACAATAAATATGATGTCTTCGTATAAATTAGAACGGTTATTGTTCTCTTTTGTTTTTACACGACGTATTATTAGTTCTAATGATACTTCCAATGATCTAATCGTGCATTTAATAAAATCGTACCGATAGAAACAAAGTGTAATTCGATCGTCTCACCGATCTGCTTCTAAGTCTAAAACTATGCGTCATTTTACATTAATGAATAAAGAAAAAAATATAGAAAAGCTTTTTTCTCTTTCAGCACAAGTCAAGAGTGCGTTCGAGTTAACAAAAGTGCAGGAGCAGTCGAAGCAAACGGAAAAACAGTCCGAGATCAAGCAATATGAGACGGGAATCGAGCAGATGCTCACCGAGCAGAAGCGGGTTATCGCCGAGGAACATCACAAAACAATGGAGGAAGAAAAGAGGCAGAGCCAGATTCGCGCCCAGTATCAGGATCAGCTTGCCAGGAAGCGCTACGACGATCAGCTGCAGCAGCAGCAGGCGATGCTGCAGGAGGAGCAGCGCATGAACGCCGAAAATATCCGTAAGCAGGAGGAATCGATAGCCAGGCAGGAGGCGATGAGAAAGTCGCTGATCGAGCACGAAATGGAATTGAATCTTAAGAACGATATGAAGAAGTTGGACGCGGAAATTGGGGCGAAGGCCAAGATGGAGCGAGAAAATCACGATTTGATCCTTGACAAAATCAAGCTTAAAGCGTCGGAAAACAGAGTAACGGTCATGGAATCTATTAGGTTCGTTTCCATTTTACATCATTTGGCGTATTAAGTATGAGCCGTCACAGAAATCTTTAGCAAATTTTAATTATTAAATATAGGACATAGTACTTATATTCATTCGTGATCGAAAAATGTTTATCTACAATAAACGAAAACAAACCATTCTCATAAGTTTCATTCTATTAAATATTAAAGAATTTGACTATAAATTACATTGTTGCAATTATCTCATATTTTACCATAACAAAAATTCAAGAAATAATCTGCAATTTCAATTATTTATACAACTTTTTAAAAAAAATTCTGTTTCTCCTTCATTCATGGAACTATTTACATTATTTTTATTAATCTAATAGGTGAAAAAATTTCCGTACAGTACAAATATTTAATATTTTACAATGTTCCAGAACCACGGGTTCGATTTTAGGCGCGGGCGCATCCGCCCTTTTGACGGACTGGGACAAGGTCTTGGCGGCGGCCGGCGGCCTATCGCTCCTCGCCCTCGGGATCTACGCGGCCAAGGGCTCGACCGGCGTTGCCGCGCGATACATCGAGGCGCACCTGGGTAAGCCCTCGCTGGTGCGCGAAACTTCTCGTTTCTCCGCCGTCGATGCAGTGCGCCATCCAATTCAGACCATTAAGAAGCTAAAGCACAAGAAGGCCGACGCACTCCAAGGGGTCGTGCTCGAGCCAAAGCTTGAGGAGCGACTACGCGATATCGCGATCGCGACCAAGAATACAAAATATAATCGTGGAATGTACACGAACATTTTGCTGTATGGGCCTCCGGGAACTGGTATGTTTGAAACCTTATTGGGAAAAAATATTATATATATATATAGTTATTATTACTTTGTTAACATGAAAATCGTTAGTTTCATAAGTGAAAAAGTAGACTTATTCATTTATATAAAGTATTGAACCGTTACAAGTTTATCTGTAAAAATACTTTATTTATTTAAAACAGTATTAGTTTTTTATGCAACTATCACTATATTATGACTATATTTCCGATGTTAATGGCAACTGCATTTAAAGTTAATTATTCTGATTTCAATTAAATTTAACTAGGAAATAAAATGAAGTACCAAAAATTATAAATAAGAAATTGTTATAAAAAAATAACATTTATAATTAAGAAATAATATAAATTACGTACGTTGCTCCCTGAGTCACCTGTTGGGTTCATTAATAAGGTGACAGATGATCCATTTTTAGACTGGTAGATTCTGCTTGTGAATGATTAATAATTTTGATAAATGTTTCATATCATATAAATCATTGAAAATATCACAAATAAGAAGATTTGTAAGCACGATTTAATGAGTTCACAAACAATAAAATAAAATATCAAAATGTCAAAACTGAAATTGAAATATGTCTCCTGTTACCAAATTTTTTATAGGATGATTATTAATATACTGATTACAAAGAAATTTTATATTCCTTTCTCTTTCATTAGAATCAATTACAATTTTATTCTTTAAAAATATATAATCAAGTAATAATAAGAATCATGATTCTAGGTAAAACGATGTTTGCTAAACGATTGGCCCAGCATTCAGGAATGGACTATGCGATCTTAACTGGCGGTGACTTGGCACCTCTCAGCAGTAACGGAGTCACCGCTATTCACAAAGTCTTCGACTGGGCGTCCACATCCCGGAAGGGTTTGCTCCTCTTCATCGACGAGGCCGATGCATTCCTGCGCAAACGCTCGAGCGAACACATAAGCGAGGATTTGCGCGCCATGCTTAACGCCTTTCTCTATCGTACCGGCGAGCAGAGCAACAAATTCATGCTGGTGCTCGCATCGAACACGCCCGAGCAATTCGACTGGGCTGTAAACGATCGTCTCGATCAAATGATTCAGTTTTCGTTGCCAGGACTGGCAGAACGTGAGCGTTTAATCCGGCTTTACTTCGACAAATTCGTGCTGCAGCCTGCGACAGAGGGTACGAAGCGATTGAAAGTGGCTCCATTCGATTACGGCGCGCTTTGTACTGAAATGGCCGAGATGACAGGGGGTATGTCTGGAAGAGAAATGGAAAAGCTTGGAGTAGCTTGGCAGGCTGCAGCTTATGCATCGGTAGATGGGGTACTCACCGAGCAAATAGTACTTGAGAAATGCGCTGAGGCAGTTCAAGAGCATAGGCAAAAGGTAAAAATCGCTCCTTTAACTTGGCTCTTTAAGCAAACCACGGCGTCTACCACCTACGCGAGCGACTGCTCTAATTCATCTATAAATAAATCTAAATAGTTCTAATCGTTATATTATATTACTAACATATCTCAATAATTTTTAAAATAAAATATTAAATAATATAATTATTTTTCAGGTACAATGGCAAAGCGAACAAGAAAAGCAAGAATCTAAAGCTTTTTACTTCGGCGAAAAGGATAAATCAATGATTCGCTTTGCCAAAAAGAAATTTTCTAACGATCAACCTGTAGAAGGTTCTTTGTCCATATCACCAAGTAATTGATGCTCTATTTTCTAACAAGTCGAATCCAAAATGTTGCAATTATTAAATTTATTAATTACAACAAAGTCAACAATAATGGAACTGTAAGATATGGTAGTATAATTTGAGACTAGTTAATGTTTGAAAATTATTTTATATTTTATTGTATTGTATAGTCTTGAAATAATGTACATTTATATGTAAAAATTTTTTCTTAATTTGTTGTAAGTTGCCTATAAATCTTAATAACATCGTTACATTTTTGATTTAAGCTATATATATATATATATATATATATATATATATATATATATATATATATATTCTTTAGTAATTTCAACTACTTACTTTTTTAACTCTTTCCATCCGGATCTCGATTATAATTATCGTCCATCTGTCGTTTAATCTACAATAGGCTTGTTATTTATAACTTAGAATGTAATATACATATAGACCATAAAGTGCGATCTGGTATCTCATTGATGAGCACGTCTTTTGCGGTTGATTCCGCTGTATGGGAAGGATTAAAATTAAATTAAATATTTATATATTTTTGGTCATCTTTATTGTAAATAAAATATAAGAAAATATACTCAATTCGGAATGCACTTATTCAAATTTAAATAAAAATGTTTAATTGTTCTGATAAAAAAAATTACTTACAGCTATCTAGCCCGACTCTGTCTGATTTACTTCGCATAATTTTATGCAAATGTCACGGACAACATTTTGGTATAATTTTTTTATCAAAATTAAAAATTGTACTTATGTCGACTGTTCTGAGTTAAATTAATAAATATTTTTATCGGTCTTACATTCATTATAATATAATATATTAGCTAAAATAGTTTAGTTCCTGAGGATGAACCGTAGCGGTTCGAAACGTCGGACACCAAAGGTGAATCTAAATTTAAGGTGGTGGAAGCAGTCAGGTTGTTCTTTACTAACAAAGAATATTGTTATTATTATTTTCTTTTTATTTTAGTTTATTATTAATTTTATTTTATTTTTAATTTTTAATTTTTAATATAATTTGTTGTAGTAATAAGTTCTATTTCAGATTCTTCAGGAGTGAATATAAACAAGGGCAGTCTGACTGTCATTATATTAGTTAATATATTATATTATAAAAACTGTAAGACCGATAAAAATATTTATTAATATAAACAATTTTTTTTTATACTTATATGAATAGTTGAGGCCTACGATGGCTCGATCGCTAGAGCGAAGGACTAGTAACTTGGTGATCCGAGTTCGAATCCCGGTCTCGGCTGATTGACACAAGCACCGCTGTAATAATTTACATGTGCTTTGTTTACAAACACATGGTAGACCTCCGTCGCTGATTAGCAACAATACTTGGAAGCATAAATAGAGCGACGTTAAATAACATAAAAAAAAAAAAATATGAATAGTTAATACTATATTATTTAGTGTATTTTCTGAAATGTCAATAAATGTTAATGTTCTTATTCTTTATTTGTGGAACAATTAAGTTTATTATAAACGAATGTAATTTGTATGATATTCGTATTATTTTTTTTATATAGATTAGATTTTTACGACTCTGGTCTACAGTTCAATTACAAAATGTAAGTGTACAATTTCTGTTTGAACACTCATAATTATAGGTTCAACTAAAGTATATAAAATAATATATTTAAAATAATAAGATAAAAAACTGAAAAAAGTACAGTACAACTTAAAACAGACACATACAAAGCATTATATTATAGTCTTTAAAGAATCCCTTTTAAATTACTTTCAGTTCCCCAATTGATTTTTTTTAAATTTTCGTAATATAACTAATTCATATATAATTTTATAAATAAATATATTTAAAAAATACTGACAACAAGTTATTATTTTTAATAAGCCTAGAAATATGAAACTTTCACAACAATTTATTAATAAATTGCACTAGATAAACCAGATTTTCATTCATATATAGAGAGAAATTAAAAAATTCTAGGCATTGCTCGGATAGCTACATAAAATTAACGTTCTATATAACTTCTATTTGAAAAAAAAGCGACAAGGCGCAGATACTATATAGACTACGAAACTTTCGAGAATTGCGAGAAGATTCTACTGCCAGATGAGTATTGCAAGATACAAATTAGAGTCGACAAAATTATATAAAACTACATAGGCTTTCCGTCGACGAAAAAATTGGTAGATATTGTTTGAAAAATGACTCCGAAATATCAGAAAATCGGGTTTGACCAGGTTTGACTGAATTAGCAGTCTCGACTTACCGTTTGAACTAAAGACTGCTTCGTTTTATTAAAAATTATATACCATTTATATTTATCCAATTATATTCAAATGTTAGATTCGGTAACGTTCCAACCTTAATATTTCTCTAACATTATATTCACAATATGACAAATGTCATTATCTTCAATTACAAAAACATTTCCATTAGAAACATTTCAAAAGTAACGTTACATAAGCTTCACAAATACACTAGTTTTTTTAACTAATAATTGAAGAAAAATTAGAACAAATATTTGAACATTGTATAGAGAATTTTTAAAAGAAAATATTAAAAAAACTTTTTCTAAAATATATTTTTTACATTAGCATTTTATTAACAATTTTTTTCCATACTTTACAATTTTGTAAACAAATTTCTTTTATGTTTTTACCAGACTAACACATTTAGTAAAATATCCATTTGCTAAATATTGATTCTATACAATGTATTATATAATTGCAAAAAATAAGAAAACCTAAAATCTAAAACAAATTATTACAATATTAAAAACTTAGTAAATGAAAATTTGATAATTACTGCAATTATATAGTAGAAAAGAGCTCTTATTTTTTATACGTATATAATTAAGGTTAAAATTAAAAACAAAAGAATTAAAACGAATTAATATAAGCTATACATTAATACGTGTCTATATTGAACTATTATTTTGAAAAAATTCATCAATGTCATCTTATGCTATTATACTTTACAGTTTGTTTTTTTATTGTTTTCTGTTTCGTAAATACTAGATTCTAAATTCTAAAACATATATTAAAATACATTAACTAGTGGCTCCAATAGGACACAAAGGATCTTGTTCAATATTCTTTTTGGAGATATGAAACATTGATTGGTCCTTTTCACTGGAATAAATTGACTTAGACTCTCTTTTTTCTTCTTCACTTTGCCATTGTACCTAAGAAAATATTTAAATATCATTAAAATATTACTAAAGTTTATAAAATGTATTTATAATAAATAGATTTAATTAATAATGAAAACTTTTCATGTAACAATAGTGTTACTTTCTATTAAAAACTTTTAATTAATAAATGATATTAATAATTTTAACTATGCTATCATATAGAATAGCATTTATAACAATTATTCAACATGAGCTTTATTTTGATTCTCATTATAAAAAATGTTTTTCTAAAATTATAGTCAGTATTGCTGAAGAAAAATACAGCAAAATCAACGTTTTATGGATCGTTGTAAATAATGCCAAAGGTGTAATTCGTCAACATTTATTCTATAAATTTTAAAGAATTCTTTCTAATCCCCATACGATCTTCGAGTTCGGAATTCTCATAAACATATTTATCATTACCTTTTGCTTGTGCTGCTTGATTGCCTTGACGCATTTTTCCATTACCAATTGCTCGGTAAGCACTCCATCCGCCGATGCGTAAGCAGCCGCTTGCCAGGATAGCCCGAGCTTTGCCAATTCTCTTCCCGACATGCCGGCCGTCATCTCGGCCATTTTACTGCAAAGCGCGCCGTAATCGAATTGGGCGACTTTCAGGCGCTTCGCGCCCTCGGTCGCCGGCTGAAGCACGAATTTGTCGAAGTACAGCCGAATTAAACGCTCGCGCTCTGCGAGCTCCGGCAACGAGAACTCGACCATCTCGTCGAGCCGATCGTTTACCGCCCAGTCGAATTGCTCGGGCGTGTTCGATGCGAGCACCAGCATGAATTTGTTGCTCTGCTCGCCGGTACGATAGAGAAAGGCGTTAAGCATGGCGCGCAAATCCTCGCTTATGTGTTCGCTCGAGCGTTTGCGCAGGAATGCATCGGCCTCGTCCATGAAGAGGAGCAAACCCCTCTTGGAGGTGGACGCCCAGTCGAAGACTTTGTGAATAGCGGTGACTCCGTTACTGCTGAGAGGCGCAAAATCGCCACCGGTTAAAATGGCATAGTCCATTCCCGAATACTGGGCCAATCGTTTTGCGAACATCGTTTTACCTAGGATCATTATGTAATTTATCATTTCCTTGGTAAAATGGGATAATTCGTGTTTTTGTTTAAATTTAGGTTCTAAACGAATCAGGAAAAATTATATTATACATTTAATACTGAAATATATAGATGAGAATAACAATTTATTTGTGAGTGTAGTTAAGCAAAGTAAGTTCATTAAAGTAATTTAGGTCCACACAAAAAGGGTATAAACTCATATAGCGGTACCTTTTCTTACGTAATTTGAATTGCTGAATTCAAATTGCCTATAAAAATCCAGATAAATTTTAAAACTGTTTAAGAAATCTTTAAAAGTTTCATACTCATTTTTAAGACTTTTTTTAATATTCGAAAATTATATATCCAATTTTAAAAGAGAAAATAAATGTAAATATAATTTTTTAGTTATTATTGATTAAATATTTTACAGATTTTTTAAAGAGCTTCAAAACTTTGTCTTAGATTTTAGCAAAAGTATCTTGTAAAAGTTCATATTTTGAAGGCAGATTTAGATTTGACAGTTCAAAATCTGTAAGACAACCTGTGCCCCTTCCCGAGTTCAGATCATGGTTTTTTGAACCCGTGTAATTCACAGCCACAGAAAATTTTTTGGAAATATATATTTTTTAAATTTACTAACGCATTTGGGGATCAAAAAATATGTACTATTAATGTTAAAAAGAGAAGTCATCAGATATGGGTGCAGGATTTAGTCCAGCTTGAGCGAGGTAGTGCTGATAATTTTCTGAAATTAATACGTTTTAAGATCTAAAACTCGTTATTATTAATTAAATTTGATATATTAAATAGTTAGAGGATTTGGAATTATAGTTCGTTCGATTTTATACGCTTTAACATAGACATGTAATACCCTCTAGCCCTTGTAAAATCGGTAAAATTCAATGGATAATAGATAAATTACTGTACAATATTATGGATGTGGTTCATTTTTTTTTTTATAACTTTCATGGTATTCCACGAATTTTACGTTGAAGAAATCCAATTGAAGTAGATGAAAGCTCTTCTGCTAAATAATGAATTATACCATATCTTGCCAAGACAAAAAAAAAGTAGCTTTCCTAACTTTAAAGGGTTCACTTTGAATGAAATCAGAGTCACCTCGGCCAACGTGGACCTAATCCGTGGCATGCCGCCCGATTTCGCGCGCAGCCGTACTCACCGGTGCCGGGCGGGCCGTGCATCAAAATGTTCCTGTACACCCCGCGATTGTTCCTCGTGTTCTTGGTGGAGATCGCGATGTCGCGCAGCCGCTTCTCGAGCTTGGGCTCGAGCACGACGCCGTCGAGGGCGTCGGCCTTCCTCGACCGCAGCTTCTTAATCGTCTGAATCGGATGGCGCGCCGCCTCGATCGCGGAGAAACGTGAAGTTTCGCGTACGAGGGAGGGCTTGCCAAGGCTCGCCTCGATGTATCGCGCGGCAATGCCGGTCGAGCCCTTGGCCGTGTAGACGCCGAAGGCGAGGAGGGACAGGCCGCCGGCCGCCGCCAAGACCTTGTCCCAGTCCGTTAAAAGAGCGGACGCACCAGCGCCGAGGATCGAGCCTGCGGTTCTAAAGAAGAAGCAAACAAACAAGAAGGGAAGAAATCGTTAAGTTGTTAAGCATCAAGTGTACTATATTTTTGTGCGAGATAGAAGAAGATATTTACATGCGTCTTATTTTACTAAATTTGTTAATTAGTTGTGCAGAATAGATACTAAGGTCCGATTTAAAAAAAAAAATTGGTAGAAAGTAGTATCCAATAGAATTTTTTAATCATTGTATAGTGTAACGTTTATTTTTCAATATACTTCGGTATATAATAATTCTTTTGCTAGTTTGCAACAATAATGTTTAAGTGAACAACGAATAATGTTTATTGATATAAACAACTTTGTTATAATAAAGCAGAATAAAATTAATAAATATTTTTATTGGTCTTACAGTCCAATTAAATTAAAAATAATATAATTATATTAATATAATAATAATGGGACAATAGCAGCAGTAACTTCAATTAAGTAAAGGTGGTGGGAATAGTCGGATTGTACTTTACTAATTAAAAATTTTTTTTCAGCTAATAAAATTTTTATTTTAGATTAGTTTACGGGGGTGATTTTAAAGAAGCACAGTCTGACTGTCATTATAATTTTTAATTAATTATATATTATATGTATTAATATTAATATAAACATATATTAATATAATTATATATTATTTTTAATTTAATTGGACTTAATTTAATTTAATTGTAAGACCAATAAAAATATTTATTAATTTTATCTAAAAACAGTCGACATAAGCAGAATTAAAGTATTTTAAGAAGAATAAAAGCTGAAAAAGATGACTGATTGATTTTTTTTTTTTTTAATGCTTGTTTAAAATAATTTTTCGCAGTCGAATGCAAAATTTAATGCATATAAAAAGATAAAGCAGAAACGAGACGCACTTGATGGATTCGAGTACCGTGGTTCGACTTTCCGCCGTTTTCAGCCTCATTTTTTCCAGATTCAAATCGTGATTCTCCCGATCGGCCTTGGCCTTCGCCTTCATTCGCGCGTCGAGCCTCCTCATCTCGTACTGATGCCTCAGATCCATTTCCCGCTCGATCTCCGACTTTCTCAGTGACTCCTGCCTGGCCACCGACTCCTCCTGCCTCTTCAGATTCTCCTCGTTCATGCGCTGCTTCTCGAGCAGCATCGCCCTCTGCTGCTGTATCTGATCGTCGTAGCGCTTCCTGGCGAGCTGGTCCTGATACTGGGCGTTCTGCTGGCGCTGCCTCGTTTCCTCCTGCAATTTTTTCCGATACTCGTCGCCCTCGACGCGCTTCTGCTCGACCTTAAGCTGCTCGATGCCGGCCTCGCATCTCTTTATCTCGGCCAGGGTGTCGATTTTCTTGGACACCTCCTGCAGCCTCGTTAACTCGAGCGCGTACTTGACGTGCGCTGGAAAAAAAAACGCGCGTGTTTTTGATTTTAATTTTTTTCCATGTAGGATTATAATATAGTTCTCCGTTCGTAAATCTTATGTGTATAGAATCAGGCGCTACATGATGCATTGGTACATAGACCCATTGAACTCGAATCTATTTCTACTATTGTATATAGCTGCGATTGGCAAGACAATTGATAATAAAGAAAATAAAAAACTAAAAAAAAGTATTTCATAATATTTAATTCCACAATTAGTTATTTTACAATGAAATTATTTGTCTGTTAATCAACAATAAAGTGAAGAATATACCGCAGTATATGTAAAGGGGGTCAAATGCTGCGTTACAGATGAATTCGCGATATAATCTGTACAATTGGCGCATTAATTTTTACTAGAAATACATGTTAGTACAAAAATAGAAATAGATGATAATAAATAAAATCATATAGTACATATTCATCGGATGAATAACAATTTCTTATTTACTAATTTATTATATAATAACTTCAGAACTAGAATAAAAACCTACAATTAATTAGTGATGTAAAATTTATTGTTTTTGCAATACTTGTTCTTTTTTTTATTTTTTGCAGAAACCACTAACATCGCGGAACTTTTGTCAACGCTATAGGGCCCCGGGTGAGCACGTTGAGAAATATTTAATTTTTTGCTTATGTCTCATTGAGCTGCTGATTTGGTATTAAGTTATAGCATATTTTGTCCAATCTGTTTTTATTTTATTATTGACTCCCGCTTTCGCAAAGGCCAAAAACCATAAACATCTTCGACTCCATAATGAAGAATAGTAATACAAACTTAATTTATGATAGCTATATTTCATTGTCTTAATTCTTTTAGTAGTTTCCTTTTTTGTTTTACTAACTCTGCAGATTTAGCTAATATATCGTCGCGTTAATTAGAGCAAGATTCGTAATAATTTTAAATCTCCATTTTCAAACAATAATTCTTCACGATATCAAAACGTAATTAATATATTTATATACAATGTTATTTGTTAATTAAATTATTATTGTAAATAGAAAAATTAAATCATAGGTTTAGTATTTCCTAAATAGTTATACTTTATGCTTCTCATATATTTTAAGATTTTAGCTTCGCAAAAAAATGCGAGCACTTATTTATATCTATTTAATATATTTTTGTATAAACATTTAATATAAACGTGAATGCAAATTCCATGAAAATTCCTCGGATTACTGAGCTGTGCCATTGTCCATGCTGACCTTTAAATCTATACACATATAGATGAGCATGTGCGTGTAAAAGCAGGTAAAAGACGCCACATGGCCATCCTAACCTTCAATTCTTACGTAACCTTACATAACTTTCACGAGTGGAGGATAAAATTGTAATATTTTCGTAATATATTTCTTACCGGATTTTTCAAGCTCCTCCGCTGCATTAGCTGCTCGCTCCAGCGCACTCGAGTCAAATTTGTAGGCATCCACTTGTTTTCGAGTAAGTTTAGACGGTGGTTTTCCGTCGTTGCCGTCGTCCGCGGCACCCCCGCCGCCGGCGGCAGGAAACTGAGGAAAACCCGGGAGCACTGGGGATTGTTCTTTATAATGGTTTCCCAAGAGCCAAGACATTGTAAGGAAGTTCGATAATATAGCTTCTTTAATAACTATGTTTTAAAACTAAAATTGTCACAATCATTACTGTATTATAAATCTTAGGCGCACATGTCCACGCGATCACGATCACTCATATAATACAAATCACGAACACGCGAGACACTCAGCCACTGCAAGCTGCACTGCAACACTGATGTAAAAGTACTAATTATATATACATATATATAGATTGAACTATACCAGGCTATACTTCGCAGCGTTGCAGTTCGCTCACTGCCGGCAATTGCCGGTACCGGCGGATGTAACTAATTTTAATTTTATCTAAATTTACCAAGGCAAAAGAATAAATCTTCTTATATACAAAAATCGTAGATTTATACCAGCGGATTGTATATAATTAAGTCGAGTTTTTGTCGAATCAGAGATGATCAGAGAGGAATATTACTATTCATTTAAATAAGCTAAGTAGTTCGATTTTCGATAATTTCGATACAAATTTGTTTGAATGAACGTAAAATCAGTACGAAACGCGTAAACCAATGATCCAATTGCGTGCGAAAAGAGACGGAGAGAAACAACATAGCGATATGGTTCAGAATTTTCAGACTTCCAGAAAGCCCGCTGCTTGTCGCCACTCGCCGGCGCCAAAGTATAAAGGATCCAGCTGTGCAGATTAAGAGAGAGAAAGAGAGAGAAAGAGAGAGAGAGAGAAGAGAGAGAGAGAGAGAGAGAGAGAGAGAGAGAGAGAGAGAGAGAGAGAGAGAGAGAGAGAGAATTAAAGGTATACAATAACAATATACATAAGGTAATTATTATAATGGTAGTCTGATTCTGAAAATAATCCAATAATAAAGATCTAACAATATAATTTCGAATATTTAGATAAATCAGAGTTTAGAGATAAAAACTAATCTACTCATTAGGAGGCGAACTTAGTTTCCCACCTTTTTTAAAGAAAAAAGATAATTTATAAATCTTTCCCATCGCATGTAAACTTTTGACAACTACTCTGTCACTGACTCCTAACTTATTAGCGAGTTCTTTCTGGGCTTAAATTAAGTTTTCGTCCAATAATGCTTGCAATTCACTATATTCAAACTTTTTCGGTTGTCCTGAAGGTTTTTTAACATTAACATTAGTATCCCCACTTCTATAACCACTCTTCTTCTTCTGAAACCACTCTATACATGAGGTAAGCGATGCAGTTTGTTCGTCACAACATTCTTAAAGCAATCGATAAGTCTCTGCTATACTTTTTTCAAATCAAAATAGTGCAAAAGGACATGTCGAAAAAACGATTTATCAAGATTCATTTTTCACTGATCAAAAAATTATAATGTTTACAGAAATGACGGTACCTGTTAATTGAATTTTATTGGTACATGCCAAAACTAAAAAATAAGTACTAAATCCGACACATCTGACTTTTCGTACTACCTGGTACTACTTATATCGCCATCTAAATATGAAGGTCGGAAATTAAGTTCGCCTCCTAATAGTCAACTAAAGTCTACTAAAGTAATCGCAATTTCTCAAAACTTTATCAATTTTTTTTATTAAAAATACTATTATCGTAATTAGTATAATGATAGGGTTTAATTTGTTAATAATACAGACATACATGCTTAATACATCTATATATACTATAATTTAATTCCAGAATGGGAAAATAAAATAAGAAAAAAATCTCAACTTTTAAGTTATCATAAAAAAATGATACCAGATCTATATTTTTACAAAGTTATAGTTCATTTTATTACAGACGATTAGATGAAGGAAATACGATAAATTTAAAGATAAATGAAAATAATCTTCTAAAACGGTTAAAATTTTATAGGAACAGATTTATAACGATTTCCGTATGTAGCGCGTCTGATTTGTTATATATTGTATTAGAAGATCCACTGCAATTAATTATATTCATTAACTAAAATATAAGCAAAATAATTTTTAAAAAATTTGAATATTCAAGAATTTTTATCCGTTCTACGAAAGATATAAGTTTTTGAAAAATGGATTAGATTTAAAAAATTTGATTTAAATATAATTAGAGATTTATTTTTTTCAACAAACATTAATTAATATTTTGAATTATAATTTATTGTATCCTATACCTATATCTACTTTCAAATTTAACGCTGGTATGTTATGTATATATTACAAACTTTTGAAAACTAGTAGGTAGAGGGGGATAGATGCCGATGAATGCGCATAAATGCATGCGCTGAAAACACCGGCGTTTCCTGGAATTTTTATCAATATTATTATTATGTTTATATTTGATGCCTGAATTTTACGTTTTTCAAAGATTTCACCACTACGAATATAATCGCTCTCAAAATAATTTAAATATTTGTTTTAGATAGTGAAAAAATTGCAAATTGGATTTGCTGCATCGGAATTCAGCGTTCACTCGTCATATAAACCGCCCCCCATTCGAAAAGTGCAGATTTGCAGTTTAGACTGCAGAAATTGGAAGTGGGACTTCTGGAAGTCTGATGGAAGTGCACCAGAGTTAGAAAGAAAATAGAGGGTGCGCCAGCGGCCTGCGCTCTGCGCATGCAGACTCCAGAATCTCTAGAGACTCTCTACCCTCTTGATACTCCAGAGGACCTCCGCAGAGGCCCAAAACACGGTGTACAGTAGTGTACAGTACACGTACACTGTAGGTTTGTAGCAGCAGGTAGCAGACTGTATAGATAGTAGAATGTCCACGAAGCGAATATTACCGCCGATTGTAATCTCCGTGATCCATCCGGAGCACGATCCAGAATCCGGAGTATAATATACTTACAGTTCTGGAGTTGTTCGGTGAAAATTAAGATCGCGTTATCCTACGGCTTGACTATGCCCGGCCATTGGTTTAAGTACAGATATTTGCAAAAAACAAAGAGCATTAAAGTGGAACAAGTATATATCCATTAGTGAACCGAAGTTTAGGAAGCCACAGAGAATAACCAGGAAACGGCAAAAATGATGGCTGAGGAACATGGTTCGAATTCTGACATATCCGGATCGCAAGAAAATCTTGCAGCAGATCTCATCAACTTGGAGATTGAAGAGGTATCTGGTTGAAAAGAAACCTATTAAGAACGTTTATAATTTTCAACTTCTTGTCAAAATAATAGATTTATAGTTTTGAGGTTACTTTGAAATCTATAATTGATTTATATTAAACAATATTTTCTTGAATTTATAGCTAGATGATATAGAGTATGCTATTCCTGCTGTGGATAAACTACCATCGTTGGAGAGCATACTTGCTGAGCCCGACTGCGGATCTCTATCTGGAACTGATGATGACTTAGGCGCTGCTTCCCTCGAAAAATTATCCACTAGTGAAACTGTGAGCGTTGGAAGCTTATTATCCTTAAATTCTCCAAGTAGACCAAAGTCACGGCAGCCACCTTTGTCAGGTGTGATCCTGCGACATGTGATTTTAAAGGGAATTTGTGCTCAAATTGCATCTGCAAGTGTAAGTGTTCAATACAAATTTTGAACATCAATTTGACTGCACTTATCAATTGCCTTATTAAATTATTTTATTTTTACATTTCTTCATTTATAGAATTTTTCAATACTAACAATCAGTACATATACATATCATTATTAATTTATCTTTTTCATTTAATAGGATAAAATTAATGCTGGTCTTGCAAGTGCAGTTGCAGCAGGTGGAAATATGCTTGTAATTGGTACTAGTCATGGACTTATATTAGGATTTGATTCTGTTCAAACTTTAAGATGGTGTCATCGAGATACAAAACATCAAGGATCTATATCTGCTCTCTGTTTCAATCATGATGGGACCAGAATTCTTGCAGGCTTTGCTAAAGGATATATTCTCATGATCGACAGTTCTAATGGTAAAATACTTCGAACATTGACTGATGTTCATACTTCTGGAACTGCAGTTTTACATGTAAAGGTATCTTGATTTAGTATTACAAAAAATGTAGAAATTAACATTTTTAATTTAAATGATTTTTTAAAAATATTATTATAATACTTATTTTACTATTAAAATTAAAAAAACTTTGACATAGTTTACAGATTCTCCAAAGCTAGCTCTCTGTAGTGATAGTGGTGGCTCAGTATTTGAATTAACCTTCACCAGAACAATGGGTGTAAGAGGCTGTGATAGTAAATGTTTATTTAGTGGTTCTAGAGGTGAAGTTTGTACTCTTGAACCGTTACTTTTAGATGAATTAGCTACACATCCCCTGAAAAACTATACTCTTGTTGCAATGGCTACATTATCAAAAGTTTTTGTTGTATGCATACGACCCAAAACTCGGGTAGTTCTGACTCATCCATTAAACATGAATTCTACAGCGCCACCTCAGGTTGCATGGCAATTAG
Organism: Sycobia sp. Sy_11; assembly: GCA_018907035.1. NCBI lineage: Eukaryota > Metazoa > Arthropoda > Insecta > Hymenoptera > Epichrysomallidae > Sycobia > Sycobia sp. Sy_11. The sequence goes on from JACCIC010000021.1 coordinate 2,731,844, forward strand.
TTGTCATTCGCTCTGTAAATGCTGCGAGAATAATAGATCCTGTACTTGCTCTTGGAAGAGATAATATTATTCACTTTTATCAAGTAAGAATCATTAGTGCATAATATGTAAAAAAATAATTCTTTTACAAAAATTTGAAAAAACTAAAACAAATAAAAAATAAAATTAAAGATATAAAATCAATAGTTAGAAATATTGTTTTAAAATTATGATTAATTGAAAAATATTTTATAATTAGGTGTGCAGTGAAGCGGGCATGCGTGTAAGATTAACGCCCCTCCGACGAATCATTTTAAACTACACGATGAGCAATTTGCGTTGGATCAATTCAAGATCGTTAGTTGTATTGGATATCCATGAGAAACTTCACCTCCTAGACGTGCGAACACAAGAAAATCTTGAGACCTTGGACGTGAGTAATGTTGGCTTATCCTACGCGTCAAGCCATTTCAAGGGCTTGTCAACTGGTGGCAATGTGTCTAAAGCTATGGCTCTTGCTGGCGAAAGAGCCTGCTATAACACCGTTATAATATTTGGATCGCAACTTTTACTATTAGGTATGAAGAGTTTACATGCAATTTGTGTCAGAACATGGACAGAACGTTTGCGACATTTAATGATGCAGGTATGTACTATAAGTGATTTTTAATTTTCATAAAGCGATTAAAAAATTTTAAGCTACAAGTCAATTAATGTATAAGATAAAATTATTTAAAAATTTTTAGATTCTTTTAGATGTTTTTTTTTTTAAGATTTATGTTTTCTATACATAATTTATTGAATTAATGAATAAAAAATAGTATAATTAATAGTAAATTTAAAACTATATAGATCATTTCAATTGTTTTATGCAAGTAATAATTAATAATTTTCATAAAGCGCGGCTGATTATGATTGATTACAATGATAATAATGAAGACGCGAGAAATTGGCACAAAATAAATGGTAAACATTGCAGAAACGTTTTCGAGAAGCACTTGAGCTTGGTTTGGATTTCTACCGAGACAAGGGTAAAGCCGTGGTCGGTCTACGTGGCTCGAAGCAGCGACGGAAGCAGATTGTCCAGGACAAGGTGTGCCAAGTGCTCGTTCGCTACATGAACGAGCTGTCGAGCGCCGGCGAGGCTAGCAGCGCCGAGTTGGAAATCGTTACAACTTGCGTCGAGTACTGCGTGAATCTCGAGTGCAATGAACTTCTCTTCGGTAAGCTCTGGGAACTCGTGTCCGAGTCCGAGGGCCTCAGGGGCATTTATCTCCGGGCTCTCGAGTCGCCCTTACTCGAAGGCAGTTTGACGCCTCAGCTACCGCCGCTCATAGTTCAGCACCTGGTCAGCTTGTACAATCAGGAAGATCGGCTAGATGCGCTCCAAGCTATCATTATTCTACTCAACGTCGATTGTCTAGATATCCATCAAGTAAGTGTTTATCTCATTAGATTTTTATTTCATATAGTTTTCTTTTACTTTTAAGCACATTTAAAATCAATGTTTACGAAGAACTTAATATATTGCATTTACAGTAAATATTATTATTTAAAGCTATAAGAAAACAAAGAAAAACTACTATCTACAATTTATTCAGGTAACTACGATATGTAATCAGCGAGGTCTGTGGGAGGCCCTGATTCATTTGCAAACTGCAGCCCTGGGCGATTACACCGCGCCCATTCATCAGCTGGTGCCCGTGCTCCAGAAGCACTTACTAGACAGCGCCGATACCGCTCAGCCCTGGGATTGCATAAATCTCGGTAATGCCCTGCTCGTCTACGCGAGCTGCTGCCTCACCGGCCGCCAGTTTCCCCGCAAGAGCGAGCTACCCGAGGGCCTGCCCCGCAAAGTCAAGGCCGATGTGCTTCGAGCTCTGCTGTCACAGCACTCTAGCCTGGCCAGCGACGCGGAGAGGCAGTATCCGTATCTTAGGACGCTGTTGAGGTATTTGGAAATTTAGGCCAATTGCTGTTTATTGAACGCCAATTGCTGTTAAATGAACGACCCTGTTAAAATTTTTAAGGTTCGACGCAAAGGGCTTCTTAGACGCCATCGCCATAGCATTTCAGGAGCCCGAATTCACTTCCGAGATGGGCCTGAGGCAGCGCCAGAGAGTGGTTGACATACTTTTCAATATAGTGACGGCAAGCACGCCCATGGGCCCTGAGAGCGCGGACTATTTGACGAATGAGCAAAAAATTATCGTATTGGTGTTTATCGTTGACGAGGTCGTCGAGTGTACCGTTAATTTAGAAGTCAATTCGCTGTATAAAATTGTTGAAATGCTTTGTATCGAAACGGGCGAGGAACATAAAATCAGACGAGAAAATGTTATACTGAAATTGTTGCATGGCAACAAACTGGGCAGCATTACGGAGCTCACACTTTTAAATTTAACCAGTCAAGCTAACTTGTAAGTAATATGATATATTTATTTATTTCTAGGTTTATGGCATCTCATATAAGTATGCACTTTTCAAGTAAAGTACAAAAATATACGATTTTAATGCCATTTCTAATACTTCATAAAAAATATATTCAACAAATTTTTTATATGACGTAAGATCAGTAAAAAAACAGCTGTTTAAAATTTATAACAACTAAAGTAAAGTATAAATCTTTATTGGTCAAAATAAATTTTTTAATTGAAATGAAGCTTTGTTAAATAAATATATTAATTAGTATAAATAAAATAGATAGACAAATTGCTTATTTTCCCCATATAAAATATCAGTTTTTCCAGTGAGATTTTTTTAAACTTGTAATTTTCTGTTTAATTAAGGAGTAAATATGATTTAACGTATTTTTCTCGCTGAACAAGTAAAATAATTGATAATGTCTATTATTTTTCATTCCAAGTTTGCGCGTGTGTGAACTACTGCATACGAACAGGGGCGACTGGGAGGCCGTGTGCGAATGTATGATAGCTGATTCTTCAAGGCATTCAGAAATTCTACCTTTGCTACAGCAGCTGCCCACAATTCAGCTCGAAGAGATAGCTACGAAATTCGTCCGCGATCTTGCGAGGATCGACGCCATCAAGTTCGCAGGCATCATTGCGTCGCGTCTGATCGACCGCATGGACCAAATACTCAGCGATGTCCAAAGCGATCCACACTGCGAGTATTCGTTGCTATCGGCGTTCTACAGCTACGCGGAGATTGAAAAAAAGGAATCAGATGGCGAGGATAGAGAAGTGGAGAGCGAAGAAAAAAATTCGATTGCGCTTAAAGTGAAGCTATCGTCGGCAGCTTCGGAGCGATTTTTGAAGTTAATGTGCGTTATAGAACCAGAAAGGGTAAGAGTCTAATCGATGCATTTTTTCATTACAATATAAAAATATTCTGCGCGCAAGATAAATAGTCTATTATTTATTATAGCTATAGGATATTTTCAAGAAACTTTCAATTAGTGAAGTAGTTTTCTAGATAATTTTAATTAAAAATTTTTGTTTAAATTAAATTTATTAAACTAATATCAAATTTTGAAAAAATAATATCAAATTGAATAAATGTACCTAATGCAATCAGTTACAGAAATTTAAAATATCATTAAACTGTAATAAATATTAAATTAAAAATATATGTAATTTTTTAATTGTTTTTTTTAAATATTCCAAAAATTCTAATACATTTATCTAAAATCGTGAATATTGCAATGAATTCAATATGATTGTTTAGTTCTTTACTTTTACTTATACACTTATATTTTGTCAAAAAATTGTACGAATTTTTTATTTTTTTGTTTGACAAATCTTTTTAAATTGCATTACAGTAATTTATTATATCTCATAATGTAGAAAAACACCAATCTTTCTCTGGAACAATTTGAAACCATTGTGATAGATAAATATTTTTAAAATACTATTTAAATATTTGAAAAATTATCTTCATATCTAATTTGAACAAAGCAATTTATATAATAACAAAACTGTTGGATTTACATTGTTAATTGTATATGGGGTTTGAAGGTTTTTTTAGCATATGCTTATAGAAGTTTAATTTATACAATTTTTTGTGTAGAGTATGAATATTCAAAAGCTTAGAGTTTTTCGCTGGAGTTACGAGTGTTTGGATACTTAGAATGAATTTTTATGCCTTAGACTTGCAATAACACATGTAATTAAAATTGGTTAACAAAGATCAAAGTTAAATTAAAAAAATAAAAATAACAATTTAGAGCTTAGAGTTTAGTATTTGTGTTCTACCTACAATTTTTAAAAATCCTTTATATTGGCTGGATTAACATTGAGTGCTAGTAATGCAAAGAAAATTCTATCCTCTTAAAAGATCAATACGAGATTTGTGTTTACTTCATGATGGAAAGTATTTATCAAATTATTATTTACTGCTAATCCAATATCAAAAAATAGTATGCTTTATAATAAAATAATATGTTTTTGTTTAAGTTAGGGATTGTTCTTGCAAAATTGATTAGTTTACTCGTCAATTACTCAATATAAAATTATTTAATTTTCTATTTTAAACAAATATATTATATACATACAAATTTTGTTCCTTAGGTTTTGAAACATCTTCAAGGATCTCATGGCTGTGAACCAGAACGTGCTTTAGAAATAGTTCATGAAGCTAATAGGAGGGATGCGGAAGGTGTATTACTCGAACAATCGGGTAACTATCAAGGTGCCTTTGATCTTCTGCTCGGTCGACTTACTGAAATTACGAACTTGGTAAGAATCTTTACCAGTTACGCGTTAAAATAAAACTTTTATTTTTAAAGTAACATTTTTTCAGCTCAACAACTTTCTCTCCTTTTTAAATTTGTTTTATTATAACATGTACTTTTACACATTTAGAAAATCATTATTCATTAAATAACATATATTTTTAATTTAAGTTATATTAAAACAATTACAATTATGTAAAATAATTTAATGAGTTTAGATTGTAATATATAAAGAAACTCAAAAAGTACATATTTATGGAGATTCTTTTGTAAAACGTATTTAATGGTTAATTAATTTTTTTTTTTTTCGACAATGATGAGCAGTAAAACCATATATAACTTTATTAGGGATTAATCATTTGTATAATGTGAATTTATTGTATAGTGCAAACGAGATAAATCGGCCGAGGATGAAGCTTTTGCAATTACATCACAATTATCAGGTTTATGTAGAAGATCAGCTGGAATGCTTGATTGGTTGCAACTTGTTGAAGTTGTTCTGAGTTTACAATCTAATAATGATGTACAGAAAAGTAAGATCTTTTTAAAAATTTTAAAGAAAAGAACGAACAGAAATTTAACTGTTTTTAATTATGGACCTATTAAATATCTAAATGAATTAAAACATATTTGTAGCTTGTAAGAGCTTAAGTGAAAGGCTGCTGAAAGTAATTTTAGAAACTCTTAGTGGCACAACTGCTCTATCAACTGTTTTGGAACATATTCTAAAACAACCCTTATCTACTGGTGGTACAATAGGAGATGTAAGACAACTTTTAACTAATGTTTTAGCTCAGTCAAGGTATGAGCAAATTCATATACAAACCACTACAAGACTAGTCAGTTTAGAACTGCATGAAGCATTAAAAAAATCTTTAAGGTTAATTAAATTAAAAAGAATTTAATCCTGTAGAATAGATTAATATCAACTAGAAAATACAATTATTTTTTTTTTTTAGGGAAGCAGGTAAGGCTCGTTCGAGTACTTCCCTAATTTGTCTAATTTGTAGAAGATTTCTTTCTACTGCTACAGATTATATAGTAATATTTAATTGTAATCACACTTATCATATGGAATGTTTAAGCGAACCAAAATTGTGTTATGAATGTTTGAATACTAAAGGTTGGGCACATCCTGTAACAGATTATTTATCACCTTCATCTCAAAGTACAAATGCCAGGACATCTCAAGTAAATATTTTATTCTAGTAAAAAATAAAATTTATATATATAACTTCAACCTCAAAATCAAACTTTTGCATGATTTTTCGGCTGATGTAATGTAAAATATTATTCAACATTAGTGTATAAATGAAGTATTTAGCTGATGAGACTTAGATCTGTAGCTTCGCTCAGGTGAAAACTGTCTCATGAAATAAATACTACACTTCCATACAAGTGATGAAATATACTATTACGTGTATACGATTTAATAAATAAGTATATATAGTATATTTATGAATATATAAAATTTTTTAGGAAAAAAGAAAATTGGAGCCACCAGCTTTTTTGCAAAATAAATTTACCTCTTTAAGACTTGCGCCTCCAGTACCTTGGCCAGATTTAGAGGACATTTTATAGTCTAGTCATTGTTGACTATAAAGTTGAAGATATTCAATATAAGAATTTATTCTGCTGAATCTAAGTCAAGATGGTATCTGAATACTCATCCTTATTGTACATTTGTATACATATTGTAGGTAATTGTAAATTCATTTGTTGATCGTGTAAAATAAGATGATGTAATTATTTGTTTCTAACATAGAAACAGTTATTTGTTTCTTTAATATGTAATTTATGATCCAAATATATTCTAATGTTAATAAATATGTAAAATTACTTCATTACAATTAAAGATAATTTTCATTAATTTGATTTGTGATTTTCTTATTATAATTTTATTATATGTAAATAGTAACACTGATAAATTATATAATTAGAAATTCTATTGGTCTCTAGCGAAAAAATATTTAAAGATACGATTTATTTCTATATCTAAATAATTTTTATTATAACTCATAAAACTTGAAACGTCATTGCCATGATACTAAAGTTTTGTTCATAATTGGGACCTAATTGCACTTTAGGTACATATGACCAGGGGTTCTATTTCAGACTATTCCAATACTTAAATAACGTTCTTTATTTTTGCAAGTTGGGTTTAAATTAATAAATTAAACAATGGTTTGAAATTTCAAAGTTATTTATTAATATTTTATTGTGTTTTATACTTATAAAAATATTAAATAAATTTACGTTGTAAACAATTCTGAACAAGCAACGCTTCCAATTTATTCTCCACGATTTGTAAATAATTTTTCATCTATTTAATTACTGATAAATCTAATTTTTTTTTGAGAGAATGAAACCTGATAATAGTTCCCCTGATATAAATAAATACAAAATATACAACTGAAGAAGGTGCAAAGTAAAAAAAGAAAATAAAGGAACTTTTGAAAGCAATCCAATAAACTAATTGAATAATTATAGTATTCTAATTACACAAGAATAGAGGAAAAATTAATGAAGGATTGTTCTAAAGTCAAATCAAGCTATTGCGCGTATTAAATTTGACATTCTTACATAAATTGATAGTGAGCGCATTTCTTTCAATGCATCTTGTAGTTCTATTTCAAAGATAAAAGTAACACAAGCATTGAACCTTTGCTGAGCATATCTTTCATTTTTTACGGAAGCTCACTTTCTTTGCTATACAGTTTTCAAGTCGACCAAAAAGAGAAATCGAACAGGTCTTTAAAAAAACCTTAACCTTGTGATTTCTTTTTTTGTTTATATTTGTTTATCATTCGTGTTTTTTATACATACAGATCGATAAAACACACCTTCTTTAAATTGTCGCTCTTTCGTTTGCTCTTCTGTCATCTTAAACATACTTCAGAATACACGCGAGTAATATACGCGCGTGTATATGCATACAAATGGCATTTAATATTATTAGTTTTGTTATTTATTTTATAATCATAATATTTTCAACAAGACAGCATTTTCGTGTACACAAATTAAGTTCGACGTTTAGCTAATAATCTTAACGGTAATGTGAATCATTATTTTTTTCCATCTTTTGCACTCTTTCACTCTCACTCACTCACACGCTCACGCTCACGCCCACACTCACGCCCTCGCTCACGCTCTCACTCTCTCTCTCTCTCTCTCTCTCTCTCTCTCTCTCTCTCTCTCTCTCTCTCTCTCTCTCTCTCTCTCTCTCTCTCTCTTGTCGTAATTAGTATGAATTAATAATTACCATTCTTACTTTCGTCGCTAAAACTAGCAATGCAGCTAATCTAACTTTTTGGCTAATATTAAATTCACAAAAAAAGTAACATAACGAGGTATATTGTACAATTTAAGAGAAATTGGATGGGAGAATGGGTTAGATGAGACGTTCTTAGTTTAGGAAAAAATATTCAAGGTCCTCTAAGCATTCATTCTTAACATTCAATTGATTCACTAACTTATCGCGTCGCTATCTTGGACTGCATTATTCGGGTTACAATTTTCGTTTTGAGTATTAATTTTGCTTAAGAGATCAACGTTAATTTTTTAAAACACATTATTACTAAAATATACAATTCTATACTATAAAAAAGTAAGTATTTCTTTTTCTTTATAGATTTAGCTATATTACCTTGAAAGAAATTTTAAATGGTATTAATAAATTGTCATTTTGTTTTTTAACACTTGTTTATTAACTTCTTATACTTCTTGCATTATAAAATAGCAATCGCACACACTTTATATGTTAACAGTATGTAAAGGTAATATAGTTCTAAAATATCAACGTGAGTTCTCTTGTATCTATCTCTAGATTTAAGTTTAAAATTTTGAATTTAAATTAAAATTTTTTTATTTAAATACTTTACATAATTGAAAAGATATACGATGTGCATGAAGTATCAAAGTTTCTAAAAAAATTACAGAAAAATGTAAGATAAATTTCTCATGTTTTTCTTAGTGAATTTTTTCCTGCTTGACTTTATTTCCTTAAATCATATAATACATGAAATTTATATAAATGTTTCGATTTTAGATATAAGACTTTAATTTATTATGTTGATAATACGTAAAAAAATTATCGCGCAACGTTATTTCTGAAAAAAATTTATAAACAATAAGAATGAGAGAAATAAACGATTAATTCGTCTACATGTTTTGCAAATTGTAATAATTTTTAATTTGCTATTTGTCACTCGTTCATTACATGAAAACTATTTGCGGCAGAATATTCGAATGAATAAAAAACATATATACAGTGTCCCAAAACAATCACAGGCACAAAATATCAGAAAATTAAATAAAAAAATTGACTCGTTGGGTTTCACTACTTCTCTTTCTCTCAAAGGACGGATCCGTGAAGTGTTTTCCCTGTTACAGCTACCGCATAAATGTGTTATTTTTTAAAGTAAAATCCTACATAATTATGCGAAATTATATAAACAAAAAACTTATAAAACAAATTTCGACTCAATGTGCCATGGTATACATAATAACTGAATATATGTAGTCGCAATGAGAACAATCGCATTATGATCAAAATAATTGCACAATACGACATACAAATCATTTGCACAAAGAGACACGCAATTAAATTTCGTGAATTATTTTTTATTTAAGATTGACATAAAAATCTTTATATCCACCTAAAATAAAATACAAGAAATCTTGCACAATATATTTTATATGTATTTACGCACGATTCTCTGATACTAGTAATTGATGTAATCTAAAAAATATAGAATAGATTAACATTTTAAATACTATTTTTTTTAAATAACAAAATAGACTTCATGATTGAGATTTGTCAGAATTAAAAAGAGAAGCTTCTACATACTTTTAAAAAATGTATTCTTTCTAATATATATAACTTATACATGATTTTTATTAACATTAGTTGTTATCTATTTAATAATAGGGATTCTTAGCTATAGATTTTCTCCAAATACACAACGCGATAAGTTGAATCAGAAAAATAGCGTTGTAAACTAGTTTACTTGCATGCTTAAAATACCTTGAGTAACCCGTATTTTATAACTTGAAAATGTAGGTATGTGTCGAAAATCATGTATACCTAAACATACCAGAACAGTCTATTTATTTCAGTTACTTATTGTTATCCTTCAAGGATCGCGTGTCTGCACACAAATACGAAAATGCATGCATACGCGTAAAAAACAAGACGTTTTATATTTTCCTATATGAGAAAAAAATTAAAAATAATCGAAAAAGACGTCTGTGGAATTGATTATTCAATATTATAGGGCATTTACAATAATATAAAGGTAGTAGTTTTTTCGTTGGAGTATTTCATTGAAGATTGTTGAATACTTTTCATGATTTATTAAGAATTTTATTAAATATATTGATAAAACGTTATGAAAACAATATAGAATATCTTATGGGATATAAATTTTACATAATTCATTATATTTTTAATTTATGTTCTTACAGTGTTTATCTAATTTGAAAATAACTTTTTATTAAAATTGAATTATTAGATATTTTTAAACTACAAATGAATATAATTATATACCCCAAGATTTTCTAATTATTTTAATATAATTCATCCATTTATTTTACTCGACGGCACTATGATTTTGCATGTTAACAAAACAACTATTGCTATTCCAACACTACATCTAAGAATCTAAAAGGGAACTAAGTTTGTTCCTATAATTACACTTAAAAACGTAGAATAGCAGTCCTTAAAATAAAACAAAAATAAAACAAATTGCAAATTCAATGTGCCTTTAAAATTATGTTTAAGTTTTCATCATTCTTCAAGGTAACTATCCAAAATCAGGCTATTCACGTCTCCTATTATACAATTTTCCTTAATTTCATTTCAATCATTTTAAATTATATTCGTAAGTCTAGCCTATCACGCCTTATGACCATTGCTAAATGACGCACAACTAAACTAAGGAGGATAACGTCACCACCAAATTCGCGTCGTCTATTTTTTCCTATCTGTGCCAATTACTGCTCTGTTTGTTGGAATAGTGATACCCGTGTTTGTAGTTTCCACCCCCATGTCGTTGTCGGCTGTGATAACCGTTATTGGAGCGACGGTGATTTTGCTTCCACTTAGTGTTTTTGTTGCGGTATTCTTGGAAGCGATTATTATTATATTTTAAGTTGTTCTCGAAACGCGAGAAATTAGTTTTAACTTTTTTTGTTCGGCCGCGATCGAATTCATCGTCGTCGTCGCAGGATCGTTTGAGGTCTTGGAGTCTCTGATTGGTTACCTCACGATCCATACGCGACTTACCGCCATTCCAACTGTTAACTAAAGATGATCGGTATGTTAGAAAATATAACTTATTTCTAATTTTTTTTAATAATAAAATATTTTTAATTTGAAAAAATGCATGCAGGAGTAGTTGCTCGGATATAAGTTTGAGGTACTTACCATGAATATTTCCATGGCCCCACTGGGAGGACTTTTGTAAATGAGATACGGTTTCGGAGCGATTAGTTCCATTGAAACTTCGCATTTCCGCTGCAATGGGAGTAACGTAATGATTGTTGGATCTATTACTGCTACTAGTTGACTCATTCCTACGAAAAAGCAAATACAAAAATTTGTAAAAAAAAAATTAAAAGTTATATAAGAAAGCAATAAATAAAAGTTAAAATAAATGTGGAGGTAATTCTCTTATGCACATTTAAAGAATTAAACTATTGGAAACTGACTTAACATGCAATACAGTTGAATTGATTTTATTACTTTAAGCGCATTAGCATTTATTGCTTAAAGCAATAAATAAATAATAAAAACTTACGACAAATTGTCGGAGACTGACCACGCGTTTGTTGCGGTAACGGACAAAGAGGAGGAACTATCTTTGCACTCATGCCATCCCTTATTACTGCTGCTGGTCGAAGCTTTTGTGCTAATTTTTCGCTCAAATAAATCTGCTCGCGCCTTGGTATAATGACGTTTGTCCTTGCTCTTCTCCGAAGGTGACCCATTACTGTACTCTGATTTTCCGTTAGTGGGTCCATTTTTTGGAGAGGAACCACGCGAAGATTGATCGTTGCTGCTGTCGCTACCACCGCTATTTGCGTTAAGACCATTAGAAAGCAAGTAATGGGTATTACCATTGTGAATTGAAGGTGATCTCGAAGATTGTGCCGAATGCGTGTTGCCATTAGTCTTAACCGTTATTGGCGAAGATGAACTGCTCGCAGATTTTCGCATTTCTCGTTCTTCGCGAGACAGTTTTAATAAATTGTTTGAACTACTATTCTCATTGTCGTCGCTTGAGCCGCCGTCGTAGTCAACCAGTTTTCCACTGTTTCCCAACTCGTATTGTCTAAAATAGTTATTCGATAATAAACAAATCAATAATATACATTACATAATAATTCGAGAAATTATTTATTTTGCTCATTATTCTTTAAATACATGTGTTATTAATTAATTATTCATATTTATTGTACTATTCATTTGACAAACATTCCCTTTAAAATGTATTATCAAGATTCTGACGGCTGTTTCTTAAATTAGGAAAATAAATTTACCAAAATTTTTCATAAAAGTTTTTTCACAGTGGTAGTATAAGTGGTCAAATTATGTCATGACGTCATACTCGCCGTCCAAATTTTAAAGAAAGCCAAGAATTATTAACATTACAAATGAAGAATTTCTTTATATCTTCTTAATTTTTTAAATAGATCTATTGTTATAACAATTTATTTTGTTAATATAAGAAAGTAGAAAAACTTATTTACCTATTCTTTTCTATGTTAGGTGGCAATTGAGGTCCAATGATACTACGTCTTACATTGTTTGGTGCCAGTAGCGGAGGTTGTGGTGGCGGTGGTGGCGGAGGTGGCGTTTCAGCCCCTTCTTTTTCTTTTTGTTTGGATGGTGATCCACTCTCGCTATTTTTATTAGAAGACGTCGTAGGTTTACTACTACCATTTTCCATCAACTTACTCGTTATGCCATTCAAATGAGGAAATTTCAATATAGAAGTATCATTCTTCGAGTTTATAAGCTGACTACCGTGTGATTGACCATTTAACGTAGAGGGCGGTTCCATTTCAAAAATCATTATATAAGCATTGGTACTAACCACATTATTCAGACTTATTGGACGAACCTGTTTTATAAAGACGATTTGTTAAATAATAATTTCAGATGGCAATTAAATTTATTTGACTAATGGAATTTGCAGCAATAGTTTTTGTTTTTATTCTATTTATCTAGTCAAACTAACAAAATAACTTACACAAGAGTCATCGAAGGAGTAAAATTTGCCGGACGAAACTTGCGCTATGGCAGTGTAATGTCCACAATTGACCGATGGGCCCATATGAGTAACCATAGAGGCTAGTCGATAAATCAGCTTACTTGGTTTCTCACCTGGCTGGCGTCTGATGTAGGGGCCCATGTCAATAGTTTGTGTAAATCCTACATGTCGTGAAATTTTTCCTCCCAAAACGCTAAAGCGTTTCAACTGAACACACAAAACTTTTGGAGGTCTTTCAAGTATAAATTGTTTTGTAGCTGGTACACGTCGTTTGCACGCTTCACATTTATAATCATTGTTGTCAAGACGTTCCTGACTGAAATAACCAGCCAAAGCCTCGTCCAATGTACCTGCTTTTCGAATATCTAGCAATAAATCCTGTAAAACAAAAAATCAATTGTGCTATATGCAGTTAAATTTACATATTCAAACCATATTAAATTTTGAGACATAAATTTTACAATTAATTAATATAATATAATAATTGTAATGTATTGACTATTATAAACAATCAAATATATTATGATAACCATTAGTAATATTAATTTAATTAATATTACAGAAATTATTAAATCATTTAAAATAATTTTATTAAATTTCCAAATCCAGTAAAATAAAACGCGAATACATTAAAAAAGATATTCAAAAACCATTTTCAATTAAACTGTAGTTTGAGTTATAATTTAAATCAATGTAAATTAAAGTTATGTAAAATACAAATGAATATGAATGAATTAAATTTTTTGTAACTATTTCAGATATTTTAATTATGTTTGCTGCTTAAAAAACTGTTTATAAAATACCTGAAAATGTTGAAATGTTGTAGAAACATGATGGCAGTCAAGACAATTCACTTCAGTTCTAATGTATCCACCAAAAATTTGATTAATAGGTGTAGTCTCTTTTGAATAATTATCTAGTTTTTGTGCTTTATGTCTAGCTAAATATGCTTTCTCCATGCCTTCAAGAAGGTATCGTAAAAATTCATGAGCATCTTCTTGTTGCCCTGGCACCATGGTTCTGCAAATAACTAAATAGAAACCAACAAATTAATAATTCAAATTTGAATAAAGGTAAAGAGAAGTTAAATAATATTTGAGAAACTTACGCTTAAGTTTACTGTAAACATAAAAAGGTTTAATTGAATCACCAGACTTTTGATGACTGAACTGTAGAGTTTTAGCTACTGCGCATGTAAGGCACTCACCTCCTCCATCTAAAAAGAAACGATCTCTCACTGTCGTTTCAAATATATTGTTAAATTAGTTAAAGCATTGAACTACAAAAATATGAGTAAAAAAAAATCAGATACTATTAAAGACAATTTAAAAAACCATAAGAACCATTAGTGGTAATTAGTACTAATTACACGAAAAGCAGGAAACATTTTTAAATTAAGCCAAGCTTGTTTCCAAAAGTAGTAGATGACTCTTACCGTTTTGCTCACACTTTGAATCATGATGTGTATCTGAGAGCAGCCAATTCACTAATGCAGGAACATGAAAAAGTGCCTGAAGAGTACTGTTCAAGTAACATGTATTTCCAACATTATACATGCCAGCACCAACAGGAAAATTTTTGTTCCAGCCAAGAGTTACCTTGTCTGCTGAATACAAAGTAGTTACTGGTTCTGGCAGTCTAGGTTCCTTGTTCTTCTCAGATCCCTTGGAGCAAGCAGGAGCATCCTCCATCTTGCCATTATCAGAATTCTCTTGCTTGGGCAAATTAAGGACCATGTATTTGCTCTTCAGGCGATCTTGAACAGTCGACCTGTAATTGTCAGTCTCTTCATAATCAATTTCAGTATGCAATATACGTGAGGCACTAGCTGCCAAGCCAATATTTAGCTCATCTGAGGATTTGGACTGTCCAGCAGTTTCCAAGTTGTGGCGTATAGTCACTGCCAATGGATCACAAACACTCACCGCAGGCATCTTCTTTGTTTTTAAAAATGTATTCAAACTAGCCACGGCTTCAAATTCTTAAACAGCTTAGCTTCTTATGGAAAGTCACGCAAATAGGCAATTAGCCTATAATTTCTGAAAAATAAAAATTGAAAGATAG
Organism: Sycobia sp. Sy_11; assembly: GCA_018907035.1. Lineage (NCBI taxonomy): Eukaryota > Metazoa > Arthropoda > Insecta > Hymenoptera > Epichrysomallidae > Sycobia > Sycobia sp. Sy_11. The sequence goes on from JACCIC010000021.1 coordinate 2,746,856, forward strand.
AGTTATTTTTCATGTATTAAATGTTTTATCATAAAATATGAAAAAATTAATTAATTTTTCAATTTTTATGAATCATGTATTATTATTTGAGAATAATAAACTTCTGTAACAATTATGAGCTCGATTATATCCGATATTGAATATCCATTATTTATAATTTCTATAGTGTTGATAAATACAAAAACAATATCTCTGAAATCACAAATGATAGATTTTCAATATTTTGATAAGTATGTTTCTATAATAATTTATTTTCTTTAACTTGTAGTATTTTGAGTTATAACTTTGCATTATAAATATTTTGTTTATGTAGTTTATTTATGTACACTTGTATAGTAACTAATTTATTCAATTGCTCAATTATACAAAAATTATTTTTAAGTTTAAAGCTATAATAAGATTTGAAAATAAACAATGAAACTTTCCTATTGATATTATTCAAAATTAATTACTATTTAAATTTAAACATGTAGAATATAGATACTTATTCATTTTTTTACAGATAGTTCATACTTTTTTAGTATTCATAAAAGGATTTCCAATATGCCTGGCTGTTAATTTAATTCAGAAAACAGAATACATGTAAATATTAAATTATATCTATTCATGCAGATTCACAACATACTTAAGTATCAGGAGTTTCAATTCGCGTGTTTATTAAGTTTGGTCTGCCAATACTACTGAACAACCCACAGAAGCTTTCAATATTAATAAGAAAACTCCGTGTGGCTATAGTATCGACGGCGGGAGTCACCGAGAACACGGAATGTCACACGTGGTCATACCGAGGCAGCGGCAGGCGGCAACCCTTTTTCATTTACAAGTAATCTAAATCATGCACCTATGACCAACTAGTAAGAGCTCGCATCTTTTTGCACGAATGTTTCATTCAAGCGATAAACAAAAATAGTATATTATCCGAGTTCTCTCATACGATTAAAAAATGACATATTTATAGAAGTCTCGGATAAGATTGAACGCTGTCACGGGCGAGAAAATTTGAGCATGTGTATGCGAGGAAAGAGCGGCGGCAGTGACGACCAAACCAAGCGACATTTATCGATCGTCCCCGTACTCGAATACAAACGCAATGATACGTATACCTACGTTATATATATATATATATATATATATATATATATATATATATATATATATATGTATGTATGCATATAGTCACATAATATGCCGACATTCGCTTTGCTCCTTATTCACTCATATGTATTATGACTTGTCTCCACGAATAATTATTATATCCTCATGCCGCTTGATTGTACTATTTGCTTTTCATTCGAAATTTCCAACTTTTCTGATTATAACTGCTCCATAACAAAAAAAGAAAAGAAAAAGTGGTCAATGGATACACACGCAGCAGTAGGAGAGAGACGAAGACAGAAAACGGAGCATGCGTCCAACTTTTAGGTTAATTTCTCGCGTGAAAATTCCGGCTACATCCAATATTTACGTTGAGGCAATGTCTTCCAATTGTGTTTAGTTACGTTAGAGACATACAAATTCAATCCGAAACATTCTGCAACCGCAATTCAAAATAAACAAACCTGACTAGCGATATTGTGGAGCATCGTCGCATGCCGCTGTCCGTCTCTGGTGGTCTCTATATATACGCCTCTCTCTTCCTTCACTTTTCACCCGACTGTCCCGGCTACTCTCAGATCTCAAAGGTGAGGCGAATTGCCATGCCTAGCTTCCGGAGGGTCGAAAAATTAACGAAATATAATGCACGTTAAAAAACAAAATAATCTCTGATGCTTCGAAACAACGGGAATACGGCCGGGTTTGTTGAAAATCTTTCACAATGCGCGAGAGACGCGTGTCCGAACTACACGGGAAGTGCAGGTACATCTGCATAGAGACATTTATTTGTGTGCGGTACTGCATGCAGCTCGCAAGTTACGACGAGACCAACCGCCAAGGGGCGCTACCGCACTCTTCTCTCACTTTCAGTTCTTTAATATAGGAGCCCACGCAAAGTTTTAAAGGTTGCCGTTGGAGGGCCTTCGATATTCTTGTCGAGGTTTTTTTTTCGTGTAACATAATTTTATATATATATATATATATATATATATATATATATATATATATATATATATATATTCAGGATAAGTTCCCCTAAGTTCCCCTATACATAGATCTGATTAGAATTTCCACACGCAATTTTTATGGTATATACTTGGAATCATAGCTTTTCCTTTCGAATCGCTTCAAGGATTCTATTAGCGTTTCGAAGCATTGATTGGATACCTATGTACTTCTATATAAAATTACACACGCGCGGATTGCAATCTGTGTGACAGCTACAGCAACGCCGGGGATTCATAGAATATTGGATCTTCGCTAATTTGGTAACTATACTGGGAATTCGAACTGCGACGATCAGTACAAACTACAGTCTGGTTCTGGTCTGCTGGTGCGGTTGTATGGGGAAGGGGAGGCACCCGGCGTCATTTACTTTTTACCCTTACCACAGTTCATAAAACATATACCTGCAGTGGCGTAGTTCTGCCAGGTTCTGCAGTCATCACACACATACACACACGCGCGCGCACGCACGTACGCAGACATATTTATGGCAGTCCAAGGTTTGAAGAAACATGGGTTCTATAAAAGAAACAGAGAGGGGGTTGGGCGGACAGACGCCCCTCTAAAGTCTAGACTCAGTATCGTACTCTCTTTTTCTTGATATCTACATACAGGCATGCATACATACATATACACACTCTGTCGTCGCCAGGAGATAGCACTGCATATATATATATATGTTGCACTTGCACGCTGACGCCTGACACGCTCTCTTGCATTGCATGCAATATCGAGGCACACGGGACGCGACGACCTTTTATCGCGCGTTCTTTCATTTCTATATATATATATAATCTGATACGAGTGTGTTCGCGCATATTATACATATATATAATTCGTCTGTATGGGTTGATTTTCGACTCTTCAAAGCTAAAAGAGGCCTATCCTACACATGACCAGCATACCTCAGGGGATTTCTGAGTATATTATATATATATATATACAAGAAGGAAAAATAATCGGCGCGCCCGCGTGTGCGGTACGCTCTACGGCTGTAACAATCTCATTATTCGTATTACTCAAAAACTCTCACCTTATATCCGGTTCTTTTTCCAGCGATGGCAATTTAGCAATATATTATGTATATATATATATATATATATATATATATATATATGTGTGTGTGTGTGTGTGTGTGTGTATGTATAGATGTAAAGTGGCAAACTCCACGTCTATAATCTCCTTGTGCACGCATACGCGGGAGCTGCTGCTGCTGCTGCTGCTGCTGGCTGCCGTAGGTAGGAAGGGCATGTATAGCTTATTCGCGCCTCTTACCAGCTCTTACACTACGTACTCTGGCGTGTAAACGCGCGATGCCGCCGCGTTCATTTTATTAATCCGAGCCACATTTAAAGCTACAATAGCGGCGTATACGCGCGATAAAATAACGCGCGCGTACTGATGCACTCGTGTAAGAGATATACAAAAACTCCGGGCGCACGAGCACAGATTAGATCGCGTACGCGAGAAAAGAAAAAAAGAGAGTGTATTTATTTATACGTAGGAGGCAGATGAAAAAACGGGTCCAATATATCTCACGGCGGTGGATGCACTCGCGCGCGGGGCTACCGGCTTTGGATCGCGAGCGCGCACATTTTTATTATAATTTGTCTGCCCGTGCACCGTGTCAGTTCGCGTTATTGTTTCACCCAAGTTTTGAATGTCCCTGGCAACACACACGTGCGTCTCCCAGTCTCTCCTTTGCAACACACACAGCGCGCGCTTGTCGGCGCCGAGACACAACGACAATAATGCGTGCGCGCGCGCTCCCGTTCCCCTTTTCTCGGCTGTTCCGCGCGGCGCGGACAAAAAGATACCTATTATATTTATGTATGTGTATATAGTTTTCTCGAGGGGAGGCACGCCAAGAGAGAAGGTCCAGTCTGCGGCAGCGTGGTTGTTGTCTTGTGTCGCGGCGGCAGGCCACGGGTGGCAAAGACGTTGTGTCGTCGGCAATATTACAATTTTAATAGCCGCGGTCGCAGCGACTGAGTGACTCGTCGAATAACGTATATATGTATGTATTCCAGTTGATGGTCGCCGAGTTTGCAGCCTAATTTAATTCGCCGGGACTCGCGCGACGAGGACGACAGTGTGTGGCACGAGGTTATAGACCCCAAGGCGGGACCGAACTACCGATTTTCACCGCTACGAACCGACAGCGAGCCGGCCATATTTGCACTTTTCCCTCCTTTTCCGAGACCTTTTAAGCTATAAAGCAATACCACACAGACAGACAATTCACCACTACAGAAGAGTATACACACTCTACAGTATAATGTATACTGTAACACATACTATACACATTTATTCTGTCGTTCTGTCTCGAAATTCGAACACACACGGCACATCGATAAGTTAGACATATGTCAGCAATCAGAGATATATCGAAATTTTCGCATCCAGCCAGCGAATGATGTAGAATGAAGGCACACCGGAATTGGAATACGAAGCTTGCGCGTAGGTTAGATTAGCTCAGATTTTTTGGTGGCAAGAGCCTTTAAATTTAAATCGTACAATCGTGATTTTTAATAATTATTAGTTTATAACTATTTCAAAATAAATAATAACGACTTTTTACTGTCAGTTACATTATCGTGTTTCTAATATAACCTTGTTGAAATATTTTTCGTTCCTTCATTCAATTAAATTCAAAGTAGCAAAGTATTTTCATTTTCATTAATATACATCTATGAATTCTCCAAGAAATGAAAGTATTATCTTATTTTCTCACGCTTATTTATGAATAAATTTTTAGAATAAAATATTACAACGTTTCTGAAAATATACCAAATAATAAAATAATTATAATTGCAGCAGATTTAAATTGTAAGTAAACGTTCGATTTTAGGTTTATTTCATTGCGAATTACATTTAATTATATATGAAATACAACTTATTTATTGCGTATTAAAAGTAGTAGCATTAATACATTTAAAATATTTTGAAATAATTGGTTAAATATATTGCGCTGGAAATATAATAATTTATTTAGATTCTCTAAATCAGAATAAGTTAAAGTTATTACCAATAGTAGTTAAATTTTCATAAGATTCAGATATTCTTTTCAAATCTTGATTTGAATTCTCATTATTATATTAATAATAGTATAATAATAATTGCAAATAAATATAAATTAATTCTTACAGAATTTAAAGTCAATAAATAAAAAAGGTTCATAATAGGTTTGCTTAATATAAATAAAATAGTTTGTGTTTATTTTTCATGTAATAAATTATCTGGACTATCGCTATAATTTTTGAAGAGCCATACGTAGGTACATGAATGTCTGTTTGATTTTTTTTTTGAAATTTCAACTTTTACCTATAATTATAAAAATTCATCTGCAAAATAAACTCCATAATTGAAGCTGTAAAAGTGATTAAGAATTCTTTAATTTCGTAATTGATTTAAAAACTATTTCCATAGCTCTGTTTCATTGTTGACTTTTCTTTTTTTTTTTTTTTATTCTATAATACTTTAAGTATATACTTTCTATCATTCTACAAAAATAAGGAAAATGGAATCGTCAAATCGCATTACTCATTCGTAATGGTTCAACGCGAATATGAAAAATTTTCCAACATGTGCAAGAGGGGAATCTAATCTAACCGAATTTATGATAAGTAAAGTAACAATTCAAGAATTAACTTTATACGTAAAATGTATTAATAATAACTTGAAAATATATAAAAGAACTTGTTTACAACATTCTAAGAAAACTTATTCTTATCATTCTAAAATTTCACAAGACGTATTTGACCGACAGACCAAGTATCTCCACTATACCTGCAAATTTTATCTAAAACCTTACCGACTTACGTAATATGCAAATTATGAAATTAGTATTTATATGCGTTCAGGAATTATGTTTATTTTTTGTTTAATTTTTTTTCGCAGTTCACAGTTAAGCAAGCGCATAGAATTGGATTAGCAAGAGTATTAAGAATTTAAAGTGTTAAATGATTATTGATTAAAATTATCAATTTGAAATAATTTCATTATATTTTTAAATAAAAGCAGATCTATTATGCTTCATATACACTCGTGTTCAAATATTCAAACGTTATATTTCGAGCTCATTTCTGGTACATGTAGATCGACATTGACATTAAGTTTTATTTTAAACAGATAATATAATATTTTTCAGTATATTGATTATTACATACACATGCGTTGCAAATTGGCATTATTTTTTAGTTTGAAATAACAATCTATAAGACGTGCTTTTCGGCGCAATAATCCGACTTCTTTTATCAATAGCAGCTCTCAAATTAAAATACCGTACATATAAATTAACAAAACGTTATCGTGCTTTTATATAATATTACCTTTTTTTTCACGAATAAAATGCAAGTCGGAAGTTTAGAACGAAGTATATATTTATCAATATGTATATTCAGCATTATTTCTGTAAGTGCGAAGCGGGAGGTGAAAATCCCGGTCTAATCAGCAGTAGAATATTTCATTAAAGCTTTTTCGTCATTCTATGTGACGTTCGCGCTTTCAAACTATATACTATCGCATCCTCCGTTTCGTATGTATGAATGTAGGTATGTATGTATGTATGTATGTACATATGTATGTATAATTTTTTTGTTTCTTTTTTATTCCTCCTCTATTCACTGTCTTAATCCAAAGATAAATATACGAGTACGGGTCACTCGTATTACTTTTCAAAAATCGATACAAGATGGCACCTTCTTTCATGCGCCGCGCCGTATAAAGATATAAATTCATATAATATACAATTGATTATTTCGTGGACTTCGTCCGAAGCTCGAGCCAAATATAATCGGGTATTTTTTTTTTTTTTTTTTGTTCATACGCCACCGACGACGAAGGAAAAATCACATTGTGAATATGCAAATAATATACCGACATTAAATATACGTATAATCAATTGTTATCCATATAAGTAACATATTCTAAATGATTGCGCAAATATGAATGTACTAAGTTAAGTGTAATTTATTAGTTTTGAATTATCATTATAGAGCGAGTATAGATGTACTGCAAACATTGTTATTGGATATAATGAAAAAATATTATTTGCATATCTATACACCAAAGGTTTATTATAAATTATAAAATATTGGCGTACATAATTTCAACCAATAATCGTTTCTAACATTTTCATTCTACATATTAAAACACAAACATGGAAGATATTACATACATATATATATAATATTCACAAGGCTTTTTAATTTATCAACTGATGAATTTTAGTCCTAAAAAATTTATTTCGCTGATAATGATTTATATATATGTAGCTAATTGAAGAAAATACATTTTTTTTTCTTTTTCATTCCTTTTCAATTGAGTCAAATGATAATGAAATATCTATTATTGCTTTAAATTAATTTTTGTTATAACAGCTTAAAAATCTACATTAAAGTTCTTTTGATCAAGATTCGTTTTTCGTTTGCTGAGTATTTTGCATAATATAGGCGCATAATATTTCAAATCGTATATACACGAAAATGCTTTGCTTTAAAAATATTATACACGAATTTTCCAATAAAATTTGTATCCGCCTGTTTTAGTTGAAAAAACTATGCATTTATTTTGAAAAAAATATAACATACAGATGACTTAAAATTCAAAGAATATAAGTTAATGTACATTAGCAAAATCCATCATTCAATATTTCCTGAAAAATGAACCGTTAAAAAAATAACGATTGCCTTATTGTTAATATATATATATATATATATATATATATATATATATATATATATATATATATAGAGAGAGAGAGAGAGAGAGAGAGAGAGAGAGAGAGGAATTCAACGAGTTAAATGATTCTTTATTATTATTATTGTATTATTTTATTATTCTATTATTATGATTCTTTTTATCATTTTTTTCCTTCTTTCGTTTACCCCCTGTCCTCCTCCATCACGCAGTTCTGCTTATTCGGCTTGCAGATCATGGTGAAGAGCTCCTGCTGCAGGGCCTGCTGGGCGTTCTTGGACATCGGGGCCCCATCGCCGTCCCTGCTCTTACCGGTGCCGCGGCGCCTCGACGGCCTCGGCCTCGAGCGGAACATCGGCTGGCGACGGCGCGGCTGAAGCGGCTCCATGATGCGGCGCAGCGCGTCGAGCAGCCGGTGCATCAGGGCGAACTGCGGGCGATTGGGGATTATTTATGATTTAGGATTTATTTATGCATTTATGTTTACATGTGTCAGTGGCAAAAAAATTGAAATAAAATCGAACTATATAATAATATCTAAAACTGTTAAGAAATCTAGTAAATGTAAAAAAAAAAGATAATATTTGAATAAAATCTAACGATTTCAAAGGTATAGTTCTTATAAAAGCTGATATTAAAGAAAAAAATAAACAAATGTTTATATGATCTCAAATAAAAATAATACTAATATCATTGCAATTTTTATTTTAAAAGTATAATTTTTTAAAAATTTAATTAAACTTGTTTACAGTTTACAAGCAATTTTAATCAGCGCAATTAATAAATCATGTCATATAGTTTTTTCGTTAGGTTCTTTTTAAACATCAAGTTAAATATTCTAAAATGTACACACACACACATGCGCGCGCGCACACGCGCGCATACACGCACAAAAGCCTATTAAAAAATGACAATTTTTCTCGAAACACGAACCTGTCGCTAACGGTATAAGTAAAAGTAATTTAGGACGTTGAAAATTCACGCTCGGCTTAATATGCCATGACACGCGCATTTTCTACTAATGAAAATAATTGTCCTTCATAAACTATGTCTAACGCGAGATAGAAAGATGTAGAGAGGAACAACTACGTAGATAATAGATAAGGGAAAGAATGAATCTTAATATTTCTTATAAAATATCAATAATTAAATTGAATTGTATATATAAGAAAGTTTGGTGAGATTGTTCAGTTACCAATGGTGTCATGTGCATATATGCATATGCATGTTTCTACATATATATATATATATATATATATATATATATATATATATATATATATATATAGAGAGAGAGAGAGAGAGAGAGAGAGAGAGAGAGAATTAGAATTGTATTTATTAGAGCCTAAGGACTCGTGGTCTTTCATAGGCCATACAAAGAGACGTTGTAAGATTTAGGCATTCAACAACGCTTTCTATAGGAATATTTCTATTAAAAATTAATTTGAAAGTATAAAAACGATGTAAATTATTTATTATTCTTTGTTATATAATGAAGAAATAAGTTTAATTAATTAAATTGCATATATGCAATACAGTTTTAAAATAAACTATATATATATCTACGGAAAAGGACTATAGAAGATTTGCAAATCTCATTTTCAGATGCTAAATTAAATATTGCATAAAATAACACCTCACGAATATAATAAATTATTTAATCCTAATATCATAAGTACCTAAATCTACTTCAAACTCCAAATCGAAAATTTACAATTTTGACTCTGCTTTGAGTTTATTGGAAATGCAGAAAATCTCTGTTGTCTTATATATTGTTAGGACAAAACCGTGTTCGAAGGATTTGAATTTCTATTATATAGCAACCCAAAGATATATATATATATATATATATATATATATATATATATATATATATATATATTTAGATGGATGTACGTTATTTTCTTCAAGTACATTTCTTATTTATGATTCCATTTCTCTATATATCCATTATATACATTAGCTGTCGCAAAAAGTCGCGAAAAATTAAAAATATCACATCCCTCAAAACATAACTTCTTTGACAAATAACTTTTAATTCTAAAAGTATAAATTTGAATTAATCGGCTTGAAAATTTCAATCGGATTATCGCGGATCGTATAAAAAATATATGTATATATAGATCTTGAATCTACCCTAAAAAAATATAATATATCATATATAAATATATGATACAATAATACAACGAAAATAAATTTTTCATTTACGGTAAATGTGCACCGACTGTTGTCAATTATGTTAAATATTATTCAATTAATTGCTTATGGACATTATTTTAAACTAAATTAATAAATATTTTCAGCGGTTTTACAGTATCTATAACATAATGTAATTATATCGACCATCGGATTCTCCTCCATCCTACAGTCTTTATGCAATAATCTAATTATGATATAAACACAGTCAGATCGTCCTTGTTGATGATCGCCCCTTTTTTTCAATTTTCAAAATTATTCAATACTTTTAACGAGGCATTATGCTAGGTTCTTTTTTTAAATCACCATCGAAGCTAATTATACTATTTTCAACGTCCGCGATGATTTCCTCAATGGGGGAATTGGTTATTTGAATATGACATTCCAAATTTTGCACCTCTCGAAGGGATATCGACAGCTCCCTTTGGGATGGTAATGTTGGTTAAACGTTCGAACCAATTTTCATTATCAGCGTCGATTGTCCGAGATTGATTTTTTATTTTTGAAATCTTCAAATTTACTTTTTAATCGTCTTTTTTTAACATATTTTATTTCATTAAAGCGTTTTCTCCGACCTAGAAGGAATTCTTTTAAATCATTACGTACTGTTGTTCTACATAAATATTCCTCTATCTCTATTAAATATCTCTATTAAATTTCTAAATCATAAGAAACTCTTTTATTATAAATGCGACAAAAATCTTTATTTTATAAATTATTATCAATACGTGCCGGGAAAATGTTCGATTTTTCTTTTTACGTCTAAATAGAGAAGTGAGTTGTTCTTCAATTATTATAATCCTATAAACCATTTTCGTCCGTTTTGAAAAATTATCTTTGACATCTCGTCCATATTTAAAATAAACATCCTTAAAGTAAAAAATTTTATCTCCCTTTTTTTACAGACCTTTCTTAAATTCTGAATTGTACTTATGTCGGCTGTGGTAAATTAATTAGGGGTGATTATAAACAAGGTCAGTCTTACTGTTATTATACTAGCACGTGCATAAAATTGCATAAAGAGCGCGAGACCGATAAAAATATTTGTTAGTCTAACCGAAAATGATTGATTATGTAATTTAAGGCGAATTCGTTGGATGTAAATTAAATTTTTGCTAGTGTACATCGAGCATCCAGTCGTTCTTTGGTTTTAATTTACATATATAATAACAAAAAGCTTGCCATATTGCTATATACACGCAGACACACACACACACAGAGACACACGCGTATCTATCAAAGAAAAGAAAAAACGAAAAAGGGAGGGAAATTCTTCTTTTTTTATTTTTTTTTGTTGTTTTGTTGCCCTCACCTTCCTCGCGGCGTCCTCGGCCTCGCGCGTCTCCCTCTGCTCCTGCATGAAGCCCTCGCGCTCGCAGCTCTGCACCAGCTGCCTCGGCAGCTTGTCGAGCTCGGCGCTGAGGCGCTCGTACGAGCTCTCGAGGCCGCGGGCCATCGCCAGCGAGTCGAGATTCGCCTTGTTCGGTCCGACGCAGCTCTCGTACGCGTCCTCGACGAGCACGCGCACCTGCAGCGCCGCCTCCGAGGAGATGAGGGCGCGAAAGCAGCGCTGCACGAGGGCGCCGCTCGCGCGCTCGAGCCGCGCCGCGTGGCGCTCGTCCCGCTCGATCGCCGCCTGGTCACAATGCATTTGGGGGGGGGGGGAGTGGCATGTAAATATGGCTATATATATATATATATATATATATATATATATATATATATATATGTATGCAAGTTTATTTACATAATGAAGAAGGCGCAAGTTGTAAGATTCACACGCACACATTGTGCTTGAAGTATAAGGAAAGGTTAGATAGCTGTATCATAAATGCATAAATATAGTAATATAATTATCTTATACGTATTATAATTATCCTAGTATATTAAATTTTGAGTTTCAAAATTTCGGTAGTTTTCACGTATGTATATATATATATATTATATATACCAAAACTGGTTGTTGCATCGTCATGTCCTATGCAGTGTAATTGTTCATTTCATTAAAAAATTTTTGTCATACATTTCAACTGCCTTTTTTAGAAAATGATTAGTTGAATCGCTAAATACATATAGGATCTGCTCTTCATTAGAAAAAGTAAGAACTATTATACCATAGAAGATTGTCCTTTATCTTTGTTGACTGCCGAAAGTTAAAACTATTGCAATGCATCATATACAAAGCTATATAGATATGTTCTTTTGTGTATGTTTGTGTTTTTTTTCATATACATCAAAATAATTTTCATATACATCATATTGATCTAAAAATAATTATCAGAAATAAAATCAGTTATTGCAAAAAAACAATGATGTTTTTAACACAAAATTATAGAGTTATCGATCCCTCTAAAAGCATAATATTGAGAAACTGTATATATATATATATATATATATATATATATATATATATATATATATATATATATTCATTTATTATAACTGTTTTCACTTTTTTTGATCCCATATAATATTCGAATTTCACATTACATGATTGTTTGTACAACGAATCTTTTCGTTCGAGATTGGAAACTTTATTATGGGAGAATTTCTCACGTGGCATTATGCAGTCGAGCTTTATCATCATCTGAAAATTGTTTGTGATACGTAAACAATAACTCTTTGTTTTCAACCTGCTTCTATATTGCATATATATATATATATATATATATATATATATATATATATATATATATATATTGTAATATTGCAGGCCCACACAATCTATCTGATAAAGGCATTGACCTCATTTGATAAGAATGGGCCATCGGCAATATACTGTTTTTATGCATCCATATGCCATAATAATCGTGTGCTCATTTCCAAATATATTCCAACTCATATATATATATCCGATAAATATACTGCTTAACAGGTCTCGTCGCAAAGAAAAAAAAAACTGACGCAACCATTTTTGTTGGCGTTGCAAAACGGTAACTTTTTATACCTTCGCCAACAGTTTTCAGCAAAATTTAACTTTTTCGGAGGAGCTGAAGAACGAAACGAAGACTGAGCCGGATAATCGCGCGCATACCGGGCGCAATGATCGTAATTCGAAGCTATAATACTTGAACTGCAAAAGTTGAACGGACTTACGGGTTGTAATTCTGACAATAGGTGGCGATTAAATTAAACCCCAAGTTGAATTAATATTATTAACTATAGAGAGAGCATTATTTTTTCTTCGAGTTTCAAGATTGTTTTAATGCCATAAAAAGAATATCCACTATAAAGAAAATTTTAAAAATGACTCAACTTTTTCGTAGGCTCCTTCTTATGTACTTCTGAAACTTTAAATGACTTGTTATAAACAAAAATACTTTTGTTTAAAACTAGGAAGATGGATTACTAATTCTAACCGACTAGTAGTTTCCTAAATGCATGCTGTATGGAAGTACAATGGATTATTTTTCAACTAAATTCGTAATTTAACTATAATTTATTATAGTTAAATTACGAATTTAATTGAATAATTAAATTTGTAACTATATATTAATATAAGAGTCCTGCAATACACCTCGGTATCATATTCTAGCATCCTAGCACAAAACACCCCATAGAAGACGTTCCCATACACCTCGATATCGTATTCTAACTTCCAGAGGCGAACTCCCCGTAGAAGTTGTGCCGAATACCACGATATTGTATTCTACCGTCCAAACACGAGCTACAATATTTTCCCATAGAAGTCGTATGTAATATATATATATATATATATATATATATATATATATATATATATATATATATATATATATAATGATGCCAACAGAAATTAAAGCAAAAAAATGCTCTGTGAAATAGCATCTTTTGATACGGAAACGACGATATATATATATATATGGTTATGTAATGGTTGGTAAACTAATTTCTTTTTTCTATTTTTTGTTTTGTTAAATTGGAAAAAACATAGCCTATTTCTTTCCGAAGATGATATAGAATATAGATTTCAAATTTCGGAACAATCGGTTTAGTAGTTTTTTTGTTTAACCTGTACATACAAGAAATCGCTTTGTCTTTATAAATTAGTATATGATATGATATATCTCGACTTTCAATCATTTCATACATATTTTTGCGCAGACTATACCAACAGCAGTTCTAAATAATTTTCTGTCGGAAACTATATATATACGTAATTTGAGCGTCGCGTTAGCGCAAGTCATCTCTGCCCCCCCCCCCATCCTCACCTCCAAATTCTGTATTGTATCGAGGACGTCGTCGATCTCGGTGCGCACCCGCACCTCGGCGATGTTTATCCGAGTGATCATGTCGGCCATCGGCCCGCCGAGGGACTCGAGGTGAATCAGGGCGTTCAGGTTCTGCTGCTCGATCGCGCGAAAGATCTTGAGGAGATCGGCAGCCTTATGCAGGCCGAGATCGCTCGGCAGCTGGCTCGGCGACTTCGGCAACCAGCAGGTCTCCTTCTCGAACGAGGCTGAAATGCAGACGACGGAAGTGAGTTTATAGTGTATATGTTTATCTGTATATCTATCTCTGTAAGTGCAACAGAGTGCACTTTTAATTAGCGGCTGCACTATAAATATAAGAAAAGAAGTGAAAATGATTGTATTCTGATATTTATACTATAAGCTCATTTCGAATTTGAAATTTAAATTTCTTTTAGAACTAAAGTATACCGCATAATACCTAATACAAATTTATTTAGTACAGCTTTGTCAGATTGCGTGTACAAGTAAGTTTCCAACGCTTTTTTCCAAAATGTGAGGTTTGATTACGAATACATAGTTATAAATCCTTTATTCAAAGTACCATCCATCGGAAGCTATAACTTTTTCCCATCTTTCTGTCAATTTATGAATTCTGGGCCAAAACAATTTCTCGTCTTTCCAGTCCAAGAAAGTTTCGAGACAAATTTTGATTCCCCCTCTACTGAACTGAAGTCTATTCCCGTAAGAGCGTTTTGCATTAATCGAAACAAGTGGTAGTCAGATGGTGTCAAGTCTGGGCTGTAAGGCAGGTGAGGCAGACTTTCTCATCCAGTATTCTCCAAATAGTTTTTGACCGTAGCCGCAACATGTGGACGAACGTTATCATGATGAAAAATGACGAACTCATGTCTGGTCTCATATTGTGACCACGCGAAAACAGTTCGTAATACACGACACCCTTTTCATCGCAGCATATGCAGTACATGGTCTTATTTACGTGAATATTTCGTTTCTACGTCGATTGGGCGGGCTCGCCGCGATTTGTATACGATTTTTTGCGTTCAGGTTTATCGTAATAAATTCATCACCAGTGAGAATACGATGCACAAAAGATTATTTTTACAACACTGCAGCAAAATTTCGACATCCAAAATCGCTCAACTGCTCAACTTCTCTTGGCTTTAATTCGTACGGCACCCAGTTTTCAACCTTTTTAATGAATCCCAATGCTTTTTAGATGAAGGGAGACGGCTTGTTAAGGGAAACGCCCAATGATGCAGAAAGTTCTTCTTGAATCTTATATGGATCCTCATCCAGCAAAGCGTCTAATTCCTTATCTTTTCGGCTTTCAGCAGCGATTTTTGTTTTCAACTTTAAAATCGCCAATTTTGAACCGTTTGAACCACTCGCGGTACGTCGAGTCACCAATACATTTTGCCCCATAAGTTTCCGAAAGCCAACGATAGCTCTCAACCGTACTTGCCCTCATATTAAAGAATAGAAACAGCGCTTCCCGCAAAGGACGTTTATTCAGCTGGAAACTTGCCATGATTTTCCTCGATAAAATAAACGACACTAAAAGAAATGCTCAAGTATAATACTACAAAGTTGTTGACAAATATATAACCTACAAATATAATACATGATGACTGACATTTCTTCTAGGGATCCACTGGTGACGCCATCTTTTGACAAACGCTGGAAACTTACTTGTACAACCAATCATTTTGTAAAACTATTTGCTATCTCGGTTATTACATAGATTAAAATATTGAGAAAAAACTTTTCCATGTTAAAAATTTAAAAAGTGTTCATTTTCTTCTTTGCACAATCTACAACTTTTATTTATATGAAAAAATAACGATTTTTACATGGTATTACAGTTTTGTGACAAAAAAGACAAGATGGTCGCTTTATGAAAAAATTTCTTTAAAAAAGAAATGCTTCGAAAAATTTTAATTTATTAAACGAAAAGGTGATAAAAATAATAATAGCTACAGCATATTTAGCAAATATGGCATTACAATCATTTTTAGACATTAATTGATATACGCATTATTCAAAACTTTTAATTTGTTTCTGCAGAAATAATAAATTTTATTTTACGTAAAAGAATTATGCATGCATTTATGTAAATATAAACAATTATTTTAATTTCTAAACGAATAATCAATGTGATTTTTCAATTAATAAAAATAATAATAATACTAATTTTATTTTATTAGCGAAAAATAAAACCGAAAATTTAATTTTATGAGTCAAGATGCATTGAATAGTATATGTTTATATAAGAAAAAATAGGTTGGATGTGGAAATATTGAAATAATTAAGCAACGGAAAAAACTTTGTGAACAATAGAAAGATAGCGAAGAAACTTTAATTTTCACATGAAAGCAAATATGGAGGAAATGTTGGCTGGCACGAAAAGGTAGGGCGAATTTTATCAAGGCGTAAGAAATTGGTTCCTCGATGACTGCAGACACCCCTCGAAAATTGCCTTATTATAATAAAATAAAACAAATAACAAAAAGAGAAAGAACCCACTCACCGATGATCGACCCCAGCGAGCTCATGGTCCCGAAGTCGCTGTGCAGGCTCGAAGCGGCGCCCGTGCGCTCCCTCATGCTCGGCGAGCGCGGCAGGCCCGGCGCGATCTTGCTCGTCTCGTCGGTGCTCGGGCGCCCCGTCGACGGCTCGGTCCTGCAGGCCTCGCCTGTCGCCTCGTCGTCGGCCGCGTTCGCCCCGGGCGAGACCTGGTAAACGAAGCGATGACAGGCGCGCACCGTGCGCCAGGCCTCCTCCCAGCGATAGACGTCGAGGCGCATCTGGCCGTAGCGGCGGGAGAGGGCGTCCCTGCGGGCGGAGAGCTCCTCGGTGCGGGCGAGCTCGTTCTCGGCGCGGCGCAGGACGCGCATGCTCTCCTGGTGATCGAGCGAGAGGAATTCCTCGAGGGCGTTCACGCACTCGTGGTAGTTGTTCTGCGGGGAGAAAGGGTGTGAGGCGGCGTCGTTGGGGCGCGAGTTATATGTATATATATGTATATATATATATATATATATATATATATATATATGCATATAAGAGATAAATTTTCTAGTAAAAATTACAATACTGTCTAGTAATTTGATAACAATAAAACTTACCATAGATCTTAAGAAATTTAACTACATTACTGGTAAATTTTAAAGTTACAAAATTTTCTATAAAGTACGGTATAGTTTTTTTAAACTTTGTCAGTCTGTGATTTAATTACCGACGTATTGTAATTTTTATTAGAAAGTTTTCCTCGCTATACGGCGACTGACGAGGGCAAGATAAAAGTGTGGCGCGACCACATATTCATTGTCTTGTTGATGCCAGACACACCTGGAGAATTATCAGAAAAGACGTAAATGCGAGCATGCATTTGGTATATCAAATTACTTTAGCTGTCAAAAATTAGGACGTGCTTTGTGTCTTTTGGTTGCCGTAGATCACCCACGACTAATTCAGGTAATATCCGATCTCGTATCAGAATTTCAGACCAATACCAAGACAAGACCGTATAAAAGAGTGTTAATATCAAGACCGAGACCTGTGTCACAAGAATTTAGTAGTCTAATTAAAAGAAGTTATTTGAATGTACAAAATTTATTGCAAATCAAATCATTATTATTACCACAAAAAATATTTTTATTATCCTTTTTTATAATTGTACTTAAAATATGTGTGTACTATATTATTATATACTATAATTTTAAAAAAGTACCACCGAGATACCGTGCCAGTTGTTTTGTTTGAATTTGTTTCATAATCGAGATTTTGGAATATTGTTAATTCCATATAAGTTAAAAGTATTAAAGAATTTATAATATGCACAATCGTTTTATTGCTATTCATATTGGCAACGATGCATACGTGGATCCATTCCGAACGAACTTTTTCATCACTGGCCTATATAACTGCAATAGTCTTGCCGTGAAAATCTATTTTTTTTTGGTTTTGCAATAGTTCCTAAACTATTTTAAGTAAATATTAGAAAAATTTTGAAAATTAAAATGAAAACAAGTTCAAGGTGATACTTTTAATCGATAATACTTTTTCGATACCAACACAATACTTTACTAACTCTAGTCTTTGTTTTGTTATTGGCGAAGCACAAGCTCAAAGTTTGCTAAAATTGCCCTGAAAATTATGGCTAAATCCATCGTCATTAGCAGGAAACTTGATAAAAAAATTTTCTGTTCGAAAAATAAAATTTCTATATTTAAATGGCGGCGATTACTGGAATTTCTTAAAAACAAAAAAACAATGCTCGTCTTAAATTTTTCACCAAGTAAATTAACAAACAAAGATACATGGCGTTTCTTTATTTCGCAGCCAACTATGCCTAAATAGGTGATATTTGCGGTCGCTTTTTATATATAGTTTTCTTCAATTTTATTATTATAATATGTTGATGACTAAATTTTGTTTTAATTGGAAAAAAATACTCGACATTGGATTGGAAATTTTCACTAAGTTAGATTTTATTCAATATTTAAACTGTTGTAATTATGTGCTCATACATACAAGTAATTGCTTGAATCAGTGTTATTTGTATATAATTCACTGCTATATGTTGTGTAAGTGGAATGGTATAATTGTGAATTGTAGTACTTTTGCTGTGTGGATAATGGAAGTAATTAAAGAAAATAATGAAAAGTGAAAAATAAAATTATTATACATCTTTAAAATAAAAAGGTTTACAAGATTGTTATACATTGATTAATATTTTGTAATGTTGTATATAGCTATTTATTAATGTGTGTGTGTGTGTGTGTGTGTGTGTGTGTGTGTGTGTGTGTGTGTGTGTGTGTGTGTGTGAGTATATATTTGCTTCTTTAATTTTTTTATATTATTTATGGATAATTTTTTTTGTTGAAGATATACGTATATTAATTTACTCGAGATTACTTTTCCGTTTTTATGGTAATGTTTAAGTGAAAGCAATTCGATTTCGAGAATATACGAGGCAAATAGAAATATTTTTTTTCAGTCATACATGGACGATCTTGGTGCGGAAATATAATAAGCTGCTAATTAACTTTGTTAAATCACGTTATATAAATATCTCATATTATTAATCATTTACACGTTTATGGTTTTGGTTCGACTTTCGGAGACTCTTTTAGTTTTCCTGGTTCTTTTATTTTATTGTAAAATAAAATAAATATATATATGCAAACATAATGTTGATTTGTTTTATAATATCCGTTTATAAAATTATTGATTTTCGGAATTTGATTTTAATTTGTATAATCGGAGCATTAATATTTGCTTAAATAAAAGATTACGTAATTTTGCACTTGTGATTAAAAAACTTTCAAGAGAAAAGTTATCATCTACAGGTTTGAATAGCTTTTTTGAATGGGGAATCCTATATCTTTCATGTTTAGATTTCAAATTATATACAGTTGACGAAGCCATTGCCAGAGTGCCCCCTTAAAAATACTTTATAATTATATTCGATATATTTTTTCCATAGATAGTCGTCCTCTGCAAATTTGTTGTAGTATTAGTGTTCAAACAAAATATCGATTAGAGCACCCATTTTGCTTTTTAAATTTTTAACATCAGAGATTTTGAATCACGTATACACAGATGTTCCCGCCCGCCTTTCCGAATCCAATGTCAAATTTCGATCTACAAAACGACTTTTAAAATAGCTTACAAGATCAAAGTGATCAGTGCCATTACGTAACCCAGTTCGCCCGCCTAGAATGTTTGCCTCCCAGAATTCCTTCCCATCGGAAGACCTCCAGCAAATATAAGTTGTCTACCTCTCAACCGATTCCTGTATCGCGTAAGCATTAAAACGAATCGCCCCTTTATTATTTTGTGCACAACAATACTATATATATACGCATATCGCGCGCTTTACCTTGACTTGCTGATACATCGTGTTCTCGACGTCCAGCTTCTGGTCGAGCTGTATGCAGCCGTCGCGCTTGAGGCCGACCAGGAGCCGGCACCTCGTCAGATTTCGCATGTCGCTCACGTAGCGCAGCCGCGAGAACGAGTTGCCGCCCTGGCCGCGCAGCTCGGTGATCAGATTGTAGTTGTCGCCGCCGCGCTTCTTGCCCCGGGCCTTCTTGGCCTCGTCCTCGGGATCGACCTGTCGCAAGGAATGTGTAAATATATGTGTATAATGGCGGATGTGGGCATCTCGTCGACGAGGATTAAAGATTTTCGTTCTCAGAGGGTGGATATTGCGATGTGTAGCAATGGGATAATAGTAGGGATAGGATTAGAAATTCAAAATGAAATGTGGAGAAGATAACTGTATATGGACATTCTAAGTTTTTTGCTCCATAGTGCTAGAAAATTTTGACTTGCATTAAAAAAAAAATAAATAAATAAATTAACTGTGTTCCAAATTTCAAAAGTTTCTGGCATGCGCTTTAAGCGTATGAGAGGCTTGCGCGGTAATATCATTAAAAAAGTTTTTGTTGTTCCTTTTTTGGCTTTGTAGTCCTGTCCAATTCTCAACTCATTAAATATAACGTATTAGAAATTATTATAGATAATAAAAATTAAAAAAATATATGTATACGTATTTCCGTAGAAATTCAGTATTAAACTTGGTCTTGATTGAGATTTAGGAAGGTACGTAGCTGTGATTAATCTTAAAAGAGCACTCTAAAGTTTTAGGATGTAATGCTCTAGCAATACTGTTTTACGTGTAAAACAGTACTTCCTTCCATATAAATTACGGGCATTTTTTCCTGGCATCTTCTAATATTGGTACTGTATTTAAGAAAAGAATGATGTTTGCAGCCCAAAACGTTCCAACGAATGTATGTTCGCAGAGGTGTAATTTCTTAGTTAATGTCGAATCATGTTCAATTGGTCGTATAAACGATAGTATAAACAGTCAATGATTGGGTTAGTAATTAGAAAATCGGTTGAAGTTCGATCGATAATATTTAAGAAACTATACCTTTGCGAATATGGATCTATCGGAAATTTATTATTCGAAATGTTATTTTTTCTTCAAAACGCTGGCTCTTAAAACTTTACAGGGCTTATTTTAGATATAATAAAGAGTTACCTAAATTAACCTACCCTAAATAATCCATCACCCAAATACCATAGCTCAGCTGGTAAAATCCTCGAATCACTTAAAAAAAAACAAACAAAAAAACAAAACAACATCTACATACTATAAGGATCAAATACTCACCAGCGTATGCTTAGCTTTCCATGTATCAGGACGATGTTCGATGTTATTGTGATAGTGAAGATAGGAGAGAAGCAGGGCGTTGCTCGGTAAGCTGTATGGATTCCTTTCCTCATCACTGTGTATAATAGATGCAATATTTTTCGAATTAATTCGACAGTAATCATAATATATACAATTTCGACTGCCTGTGTCTGATTGTGTAGATACTTATTGTAGCCGAAAATATTGTTATATTCATTTTTCATTATATATAGACGAGAATGTTATAGTATATATAACCATCATCATCATCGGTTATTATATATATATATATATATATATATATATATATATATATATATATATATATATTACTGGAAATTGGTGGAGTTTACGTACAAGTGTAAATAAATTTATTTACATATTTACAAAAATTAAAGAATAATTGATAATTTTTTCTTAAATGTGATAATTGAACATACACAGGGTCATACCAATTGAAAAAATAACTGCACGTCTCTTGTATGTTTCCTGAAATGCCATATATCAAAAAATATGTTTTTAGCATATTTCCCATTATAGGAGGACTAAAGTTTTCTGCAAAAACCTCAAAGCAAAATTGGTGATTGTATTTGTATAGTGTATAGGCTTGGATGGTCGACTTGTGTTCTGTTCCGGGATAAAAATTTGATTGTATTGTTCTCGATCGTTTTCGAGTACAATCTATCTATCTATCTATCTATCTATCTATATATATATATATATATATATATATATATATATATATATATATATATATATATATATGCACAAAATTCAGCCAAAACAGGCTATAGAGGCGTCTGTAGGAATCTACAACATTCTCGTTAGAACATACATAGTGGAATTGATATCGGAAGAGGACAACTGATAATGGGAGAAAACCGGGACATGCGGGCAGGCTAAAACCTTCATATCCACGGAAAATGAAAACAAAGGTCTCGACCAAGGTTATCCTTGGCTTCAGTAGATTAAAGGCCAAGCTGAATGCCCATATGCACAGAATGAGCCTCGTGAGAGACTCCTACTGCCGTTTCTGTCGCATCGAAGAGTAAACAACTGAATATCTCCTATGTTACTGTTCTATCATAATAGAAGGAAGGTCGCGACATTTGGGCGCCGACTTCTTGAATGCAGAGGACATCGGGGCCAGCATGGCGACCGCAGTACTTTCATTCTGGGACGCATTCCACTTAGGGTGGCTGTTGGCCGTTATAGGAAGGGGCGCGAAGGGTTACCCGTGCGCCCGGTGGCCCGCATAGGCCCAACTCGGTAAATAAATAGCAATAATAATATACACACAATCTGTACACATATAGAATTTGCACTAGTGATGGAATTGGAATTGTACTTTTAAAGTGTCGCTGGAAGTATCGTCGAAGTCTCGAATGAACAATAGATTATCGACGGCTTGGAATTTAACGTCCCAATAAATAATACAGCGGACGCGCGGTTACTCTTGCTTCTGATTTTAATCTTCGATTCGTGATCCCGATGCACTGTCCAATAATTCACTGAATTACGATACATAGATTACATTACGTAGTATTTAATGCTCACCCGACGCGCCGACCTTAAATCCCTTAAACGAGCGACGTTTCGATGACCAATGATTTTAAAAAGAGAAGATGAAAAAAAAAAAAATTCGTCACGAACGAAACGATCTTTTATTTGTACAATGCACGCGCGGCACTTACCTCCCCTCGGCCGGCTCGCCGGCGGCACCAGCATCCTTCCTCCCATCGGGACTCTCGCCGTTGGTCATGGATGGCGCGTAATATTATTGTCTCCTCGCACTGTACTCTAGTCCCACGTCGAAGTAAGAGAGACTATTGGAAAACCGCTCCTGTCTAATCGAGAAGTCGATCTCGGACGAAATCCGTGGGCGCTGTTCTATGTATGCACGATCGTTGTATATCCCAACAATATATATATATATATATATATATATATATATATATATATAATTAGTGAAACGGGTCTTTCTCTCTCTCTATATATATATATATATAAATATATATAGCACACAGACCGCGTTTCTCCACTTCCTCGTCCCGCATAGGTTACCCGGGCGCGTTACCCCGGGTCGCGCTCTGCTGCTGCTGCTGCTTCCTTGTCACCAATCTCTCTCTCTCTCTCTCTCCCTCTCTTTCCCTCTGCCTCTTTCAGCCGGTACGTCCGTAATTGCGCGCCCGAGGCGATTCTTCGCGGTTTCGCGCGCGTGTCGCGGCGCCGCGAGCGAAGCCGCGCGAGCAGGTGCTGCGCCAGGTATGTGCAATAAATAGGCCGGACCCGCGCGGTTCGCGCTCACAAGCACGTTTACACGAGGTCGCGGACTCGATTCATACCTGCGGGCTTACTCGATCGCTTCGTACACAAGCGTTCGGATCTACGCGTGCCTATGTGGACTCGCATTATCGTCGTCGCGAGCTCGCCCGTGTACGCGGATCGACATCATCGTACCCGGCGACGGGCTCAACGGTTGCAAGGGTTATATAACGACGATGCATCGTTACGCGACGGACACGCTAGGGTGTTGGGAGGGCGGGGGAGGGGTTAGGCGAGGTTGTTTGACGGTTGCCACGAGAGATGCGTGTACAGCATGCGAATGGCGCGGGGGAGGGGGTGATATATTTATTAGGGGGTGCGCGTGTAGGAAGTACGAGGAAAGAGCGAGAGAGAGAGAGAGAGAGAGAGAGAGAGAGAGAGAGAGAGCGAACAAATATCGAAATAAATACGTTTCTGTGTGTACCTCTCTGCATACCTTCATTTGCCATCCGATGTGCTTTGCAAAATTATCCGTTTCGTTACAGATTCACTGGAATAATATATTTATCTTAATTCATATATGTATGTTGTCTAACTAAAATTCGGAAATTCTGATGGGGTCGCAGCAATGAAAAAACGAACCTAATAATTTCTTGCGCATTAAAAAAATTATGAAAAGACCTTATATGCATTACGACAGCTTGATGTATATTTAGAGTACAATTTTGATATAATCATAAGAAAGTTAAAAAAATCTAATTCGAACAATGACATTGTATAATGTGATACATAATTAAACAATATTGTCGTAATAATATTATTATAAAATTATAAAAATATATAATAACAACAAAGGTATTATAATGATATGTATTTTCTAAATCTTAAGTATAATATTATTTACGATAATAATTATTCCAACCGCAAAATTATAATTTTAGTATTTATTAGCAATACATTGTACAAAATTTATTAATTTTCAAAGAAGAAATCATTTTTATTGTTGAAATAGTCAAAATTATTTGCAAGGAATGTAACGTAATTTTGTACATTTAGTAAACGAAAAAGTACACTTTTATGTTAAAAATGTTCAAAATGGCAACGGATTTCATTAAGTAAAATAGATAGAAGGTCGTCATTTTATCGCACATTTATACGGACCTCGTTAACGTTAAAAGTTATCTTCGTATATTATAGGAAAGCATGATTATGATAATAAAGCATTAACAAATATATTTGTTTTTTACAAATCTAATTGAAAATTAAACGAAGTAATTATATCTTCAAGCTGCCAAGGCATTGATTTATCTCAAGGCAGAAAAATATTCATCCTTTTTTAGCCTGGATAACATAGAAAACGTTCGTATTTTTATATAAATCTCGTTTTATACCTAATGAACATATATTATGCGTTCATTAGGTGTGCATATAAAATCATAAAAGATAAAAGACAAAAAACATGTGATTATTTCGGATGCCATATTCGTAAGCAAGAACATCAAAATTCATATTTCATTTTTTACTTATAGGATAGCATCCTTTGCAGAAGTACTCTTGATTTTTTTTAAATAATTTGATTTAATTTGAATCTCAGGCACGCCATATATTTTATACAATTTAAAAAAATTAAAAAAAAAACGAGAAATAACATCATCAAAACTCATGTATATTTAATATACACATGCATCCGGCGTTTATTTAAAAATAAAATTTTCTAAAATCCAAGAAATGATCTCTAATCTGATTTTGTTTCGGAGAAAGTAGAGAACAACGTCCCGAAAACGCAATCGTATATCAAATCAATAGAGACCGGCACGTATGAAATTATACATGACTCACACAATTCGACTAATTGATTATAAGCACTTGTGAAATCCCGTTTAGAATTCGCGAGTGGAATTCAAATTTTATTTTCTTTTTTTTTTTTTTTGATTTATTTTATTCCCGGACTATATTTAGAAAGTGATAAAGGTAACATCTCCTGATCTCTCCTCTATTGTTCAATACGAAATTTTGTGTTTATATATATTGGTATTTATAATATTATATCAAATTTGCATATATATATATATATATATATATATATATATATATATATATATATATATATGTATAGGCACTGTTGGATTTGCATATAATATAATTATCGTACACGAGCAGAGATCGATTCGCCAACGCACAGTGAGACAGCAGTGGATTTACAGTTTTACTGCTGCATCTTTAAACGGAAACTTTTTTGATTATTATATATAATATATAGCGCGCGCATAGTATTATGTTGCTATGAAAAACTAAAGAAAGCGATATTAAATCTCGGACTTCAATAATTGGTATGAATATAGCGTTTCGGCATTCGGTATGATAATTTTTAAAATACTTTTGAGAATCTACGAAGGATGAAGCACCCAGTAGTTCATGTCCGTCGCCGTGCGACGGACAAGAGAGAAATTTTTCACGGTCCCATATTTTTAGCCTTATTAACTCCTTTCATTATATATATGTGTGTGTGTGTGTGTGTGTGTGTGTGTGTGTGTGTGTGTGTGTGTGTGTGTGTATATTCGTTCCAATCTACATAATACAATATATATTCAAGTATCTTTATTTTATTCTAACATCCATTTTTACATATTGTTTATAGAACATTTATATGTGATAATATTTAAAATTTACATATTTCTGTAATGTAAGTAGTGAAATATGTAATTTATACTTTAAAAAATAATTTTCAAGTACAGAAAAAATTAACCAATAAGATATATATATATATATATATATATATATATATATATATATATACATATAAAAGTTTGTCTTTTAATTGTTATTAAAAAGCATAGGTTAAAAAAAGTTTGAAAATTACACCTAACGGTCACACCTAATTTTGCAAGTATATACTTATTGGAGACAGATATAAGATTCTATATATACTTATAGGGGTACGTATATACGCTATCAGATTTTTATCTATCGATCTATGGATCCGTATCTATATATAAAATTATTGTGGGAAGCTCAATTTTCAAATCGTCAATTTCACGTCATCGACCTCGTTTATTCTCACGCAAATCAAGCTCTATCAATGATCAATCCGTAAACGCGTGTCGATTAACAAAAATTATTACGTCAGTACCTTGACTAATATAAATTAATCTATATATATATATATATATATATATATATATATATATATATATAATTCTAAGCCAATTCACCGTATATCCTATACATATACCAATAAATCCGGCACATCCGTACTCAATAAATATAAACAAAAAAAAAAAAAAACAAGGAGGAAAAGCCGAGAAAAAGCGCGAAAAGTAGGAAGGACGGCGAAGATGAGGTGTGGGGGCGGGGAGGCGAAAAGTAGAATGAGAAAGACAGGCGCGTCAGAAAATATAAAGAGGAAAGGACCTACGCTACTGCTGTAAGCGGCAGCGCTCCACGGCTGAGAAAGCGCGCCCGCGCCGCTCGACTCTCCGTTACTCTTCTAACTATATACATATATATATATATATATATATATATATATATATATATATATATATATATATATACACGTATATCCCCGATGCTCCTCTAGTCGCCCGCCCGCGCGCGGATCCACTTTCATTGTTGTTTCATCTTCCGCCGCGACGCTTTATAATAACTTTCCTAGATTCTCCTTCTTGTACACAATACGCATGTACATACGCGCTCCATACGTACACGCATTATCCGCCCAATACCGTAAAAGAATATATCGGCGCTCTCGCGTGTGCTGCCCGGGAATGATCATCGGTATATTGTTATCGTTATAAGAGCGGATTTGATTAATTCGTAAGTTTTCGCGCAATAAAAGAAAAAAAAAAACAAAAAAGGGGAGAAGAAAAAATTGATAACAATGGAGGTGCGGTGCCGATTTTTTTGCCTCGTATGTGCTGACTCGTGTCCTTAATATTGTGCTCTGTGTAAGGTCGGTATATATATAGTGTATACGGATCGAGAATTACTATACCTATATGTATCTATACGGTGTTCTACATTTGTTTGTCATATATATACATATATATATGTGTGTATGGTGGAACCGTTTTTTTACCGTGGATCGGAGTCGAAACTGATTTACGTACACACACACACACACACACACACACACACACACATATTTATAGGTTTGTACACATACTATTTTATTAATAGAATATATACCTTTTTGCCCGTAAATTTTTATCGTTTAGACGACGTGTAAAAAAACAAAAAAAAAACAATAATAATCGTCGCAGCGAATAAAAATCAATCATAAGACGGATCAAAAAGTGCATTAGAATTATCGCGATCATTCGTAATAAACTGCTCTAGAAAATGTGTGTATAATGATGCTGAGACTTTCTAATTCTAGATCATTCCAAAAAATGGCTCGTTATGAGAATACGACACTAAATATATATATATAGGTATAAATAATTCATATGATTATATATATACCCGTGCTCAAATTTTTAACAAATTAAATGCGTACGTAAATATATCTATATTTATTATTTTTAACGCACACGTTCCCAGCAGTTTGATAATAAGAGATGCGAAGGCGCTGTAAAATCTTAAAATTAATTAAAACTTTGCGAAATACAAGAGCGTATTTTGTGAATTACAGCTCGCAGTATGTATGAAAAACTATGTGCGCGCGCACGCGCTCACACATGCGCTTACCGGAACCAGAAAACAAAAAAAAAAAATCTTGCAATTATAATGCGCCCATTTCAATATTGTATTTATCGCTGCGCATATAAATAGTGTTGGCGTATTTCTGTAAATCCTCACACATATTTGTTTTACAATCTTAAACATGATATTCATAGACTCATACACACACACACACGCGCGCGCGCGCGCATACGCGCAGTTCGGAAATGACATGCTTTCTAAACATGTTCTCACTTTTTTTAACAACGCTATTAAATTAAACTGCGTGAATATTGGAAAATAATATGTAATTATGCCGTAAGTCGCCGGCTGGTGATTAGCAAGAGAAGAAGAATAAGAAGAGAAAATAAGGAGGAAGAAAAAGAAGCGCATGCAAATGCGATATTAATTGATGATTGTATCACTCGGGAAGTGTACGCCTGCACATATATAATGCACATCTTTATATATATATATATATATATATATATATATATATATATATATATATATATATATATATATATATAATTGAGAATGACAAAAGTAGAATGGGTCCGTTGTGGCAAGACGCGTACTCGCGTGCCGTATGGGGCGCTTCGCACAAAATTCAGCTGTACAATCATTTCGTCGTTGAAGTACTGCGCTAACTTCATTTTTTCGATCGTAGCTTGATATTTTGATTTACAAAGTTCTGTTTTTTTTTTTTTCTAAAACATTTAAGAAATACACGTATTGCGTATTGGCAAAATGAAAGTACACAGAACAACTGAGAATCAATTGAGAATTCTAATTTTTAAATGATATATCAAAGATTTTTAACACTTCGTATTAATGCAATACAATGCGAGATTAATAATACCGGCTCTGAAACTTGCGCGATACAAAAAATAAAAGTCTATTTGTAACAAAAATACAATATTCCAAAGAAACAATTGACGGTTAAAACGATAAAATTGCGAATAAATTAGAAATACAAGGTATTATTATACAAATTAATTATTATTAGAATTAATATTTTATTTATAGTTATATCGATGATTAATGAAATAATTAATAATGAATTAGGACCATTTTGAATTATATATTGCAAATAGCTCGAGAAATAGGCACTCTTTTCTATTATACACAGTATTTTCATTACGTGCGTTGACGTTTATCAAACGACGCTTTAATTTAATTTTTCTACTGTGTATAATGTTAAAAGTTGTACTCGTTCAACTAATCTACGTAAACTACAAAAAATATATCTTCATTGATAATATATTGATATTATATCATATTTGATACTAATAATATAATATTATATCGTGTATATTTTATTAATGTAAAAAGAAATTACGTAACTAGACTTGAACGAATACGCTATACCAAATTTTGCCAAAGCTTTGTACTAACAGCGAAGAACTGAAGCCAGCAGATATAGTCTAATAGTGTATATATACGTGTATATATATATATATATATATATATATATATATATATATATATATATATATTGGCACATATATACTTGCTAGTTCTTGATGCACGATTACTCCTGTTCCATTGAAGAGGAATTGATATATTTTTCGAATTTTTCAAATTTACATAGGAATGATTTTTAAAAAAAAAGTTGAAATTGCAATCACTCAATGGCTGGGAATCGGTTAAAATGTCGCGAAAAAAAACGAGAAGAAAACAACGGATTTTCTGTAAAAAAAAAAGAAAGCCTAGAAATTGGATTTCTGTTTATAAAGAAAATCTTTTGGGAAAATGTTTCTTCCGTCAAATTGTCTTTTCGGAAAATTTAAATTGGACAAAACTCACTCGACAACTTTTACCTTTACGGGGAATTTTTTCATTCTTTTACTCTATCCACTTTGCTACATACGTACAATATTTGTATATAATTACATATAATATAACGAATAGAACGGTTTTGGGCTTAATCAACGAGTGAAGTATATATAAAGGTATCGATACAAAATTATATGAAATGGAAAAATCTATTATTATAAGTGTATATATTTTTCGTTTTACGTCGATTCTGGAGTTCGGCGCTCGCCGGTAGGGCGTCGGACGAACTATTCTTACCGATGCATGTTGAAAATCAAAAATTTTATATCAACACATACTTTATTACACGTGCGAATACTGATTTTCTTTGAGAGATAGAGAAATAAAAAATTGGTTTTTGTTATGGACTGAACAAAAATTATTTTCCATAAAATTTAAGAATTTTTATAAAGTTAATTATAAAAATTCTTAGGTTAAACATATATTACAATAAGAGCTTATGCTATATAAAATTTGCGATATATATATATCGAAAAATAGAAATCCTAGTAAAATTTAGATTTACTGTAGCATGAATTGATTTTCGTTCGAGTTTATTTCTTATTGTACTTTATAAATTTTCTTTTTCATTGATCGACATGTAGTTTCCATTATATCCGACTGGATTTAGTTGAATCTACGAGTTATTCATTAAATCATATCCTTCATTTTTATTAATTTAGCAATTTAGAATTTCCCCCCTCCCTCTCTAACTCTTTCAGCGTACTTCTTTCCGCAATTACATTTCCGCTAATGATAAAATAAAATTTTTGTCTACAGATAACGAAATCTGTGTAACGTAAAAAGGTGTACCATGAAAACAAGGTATAGGATAACGGCTTTCATTGTATAATTTTCTGCGTTATTTTATGTCTAATATATAAATTTTTTTAAACACATAATACATGCTATTGCTATTGATTGTCAGTATTCTGTGGTCGATCGAAATTCTAAATTTATCTAAATCGATATCTAAATTCTGTATTATAGTTGGCGATGTTAAAAAAATTTTGTGATGATTTTCTGTGGAAATGGAATTTTTAGAGAATATGAAAAACGTTAAAAAATTCATCGAACAAAAGTTATCGGACTTATCAAACTACAGATTTTATCTTCTATACCCTTAATGTTTCTAAAAAACTTATATATTTTTAGTAAAATGTAATGAATTATAAATATTGCCTGATAGTAAACTACGTAAATTACGCTAAATTGTATTTATTTTAGCACTAGAGCAAAAATGTATATACATCGTAATAAACATATTTTCATGGAATCTGCAACTTTCGTTTGAAATATTTCTGAAGATTGTTTCTTGTTTTCTTGTTTTTTAGGGTTTCGTTTGTTATGAATATCGTCGTGAAAAAATTTAGTTTTCAACAAAAATCTTCGTGAAAATAGTTATTCACAATATAAGTCGCTTCACAAAAGCGTGCTCAAATATTATATTTTTTTTTCGACTAAATTTTAATCTTATTGAAAATTTCCCACATATATACACACACACACACACATATATATATATATATATATATATATATATATATATATATGTATATAATTTAATACATAATATTCATTTTATTCAAAATCTCCATCTCATTCTCATTTCAGCTAAATTCCTCGGCGGATACATATAGAGTACACTGGTCCAAGCCTGCGCCAACAATATATCACGAAAAGGAGCCATTGAATATAATCGAAGTCGATGAGATGCAACCCCGTCTTCGCGGCCTATACGCTCCCGAATCGCGTTAGAGATAGAAACATACAGATATATACTTATATCGGAGAGGGATATACGCGCGCACGTATCCAGTTGTGGAAAGAGCCTAGCAGATAAAGCGACGAAAGTCGCGCGCGGCCCGGATGTCGGGCATCCTGGCTTGCGCGAGCGTCTTGACTAAAACTAACAGCCCTCGCCACCCGACCGCCCGCTCCCGCGAACAGCAGTGACGAAAGCCGCGCGCTTCGCGTCATCCTCCTCCTCAACCGAGTCGTCGTCACAGCGGAATTCTCGATTTACCCGCGTAGAGCCGCGTGGATAATTGGAGGCGCCCCCACCCCCTCCCCCTCTATTGTAGTGCCGATCGAGTAGTCAGTCGCGCGCGCGCGCGCGGGGCGCTTGGGAAATATTTGTGCAGTGGGTTTGTTTTCTTTTTGTGTTATTTTTTTTTCTTATTTTATTACAGATAGCTAGAGAGGGAGAGAGAGAGAGAGAGAGAGAGAGAGAGAGAGAGAGAGAGGGACGCTTTTCTGAATATATAGTAACTCGACTTTTTGCTATATCGTTATCTATAAATATATATATATATATATATATATATATATATATATATATATATATATATATATATAAACAGACGCACTATTCGGTATCCGCGGAGATCGTTGGCAAAGTTTGCGCAAAGCCGTTCCCCATACTCGTAAGGCGGTCTCACGAGGTGCCCGCCAGACTTACCGGCTCAAGGCGTAGAATGCATTTTAAGCCGGGCGCTCGCTCGAGTTGAGGGTAAGTTATAATATGATATATGGCATTTGAATTTTTTTTTTCATTCATTTTAGACTGTATGATATAGACAACAAACATGAAGAAGTTTGTACATTTTCAATATAATATATTATATCATTTGAATATATATATATATATATATATATATATATATATATATATATATATATATATATACGTTTAACACAATCAATTGTGTTCATAGATTCATTTGAATACGTAACTTTGAGCTGTTATTTTTGTTCCGATACAAAGCGTAGAAATAGATCAATATAGTTTAATAAGATTTATTTGAAATTATGAAAGAGAATTCAAGAATTTTCCATTCATTTACTTTTCTTCAAATTGTTTCTTTAAGTTAACTGAGAAAACAATGCTTAGGGGTAGAAATTTTTTTTATTACGATAAGATTTTATTATTTTCCGATTATATGATAATTCAATGGATTAACAATATTCTTAATCGAATGCAAACTAATTCTTTGAATTTTTCTATCCTACATATGATCATATATTGTTTACCTTGTAAATTTTTATTTTGAAGTAACTTTAGCTAAATTGCGAAATATATACTAAAAAATTTTAAAAATCTTATTTTTTAAAAATATTAAAATAAAATTTAACAATCTATAATATGAAATTGAGAATATATCTATAGAAAGTTTATAATTCAATCGATGAATAATCTCTCGTCGAGTCTAATACAAATCTCACAATAGCTTCTAACACTACTTCAATAACATTAGAAATGATAAACAACATTTACTCATTATTGAAAATAATATATATATATATATATATATATATATATATATTTGTTTATTTATTTATTAAACATGTAATTACGCATTTTACAAGCTCTATCCACTTTTAACATCTTTCCAAAATCAGTATTCTTATACTACATCGCATAAATTATAGTTTATACACACGTGCGCGCGCACACACACACACACACACACGCACATACAGAAATCTGGAACGATCGAATTTTGCAGAAAAGGGAGAACGTGCTCCGTTCGAGGCAGACAAAAAAAAACTTGAAGAAAAAAAAGAAAGGAAAAATGTCCGATCGCCCTCTGCTCTATCTGTGCGGCGCTTTGGCACTGATGGCGTTGGCGGCCTCGCCCGCCGACTGTCGCTGCGGCGACCGGCTCGAGCGCGTCCTCGACCTGATGCAGCAGCGGCAGCGGCAGCGTAGCGTCGGCGTCGGTGCCGACGGCGGCGGGGCCGTAAATTCGGCGAGGCGCCGTTACGACACCGAGGACCCGGACGCGGTCTACAGGCAGAAGCTGCGCTCCGCGCCGATCGAAGTCTCCGTGACGAAGCTTACGGTCGAGGTAGATATACGAGAGTGTATATGTATATATATTAAATATAAATAAAAGTTTCCGATCTAACGACAGACGAATATTAATCCTATGCTTATGTCCCAGTAATTTGATCACGAAATAAAATCTGAAAAACAGCCGTGATTTCTACGCTGAACAAAAAAAAAAAACAACTTTTCCGTTGTCAAGTAAATATTTTCTTGTTTCGCGGCAAGTAAATCATTTTCTTACCTTATGAGAATATTCGCTAGATTTAAGACGACGTGGTTGGATTTAAAAGGACTATTCTTGCATCGAGTACAATGCTTCCCTCGTTTCAGAATATTTTCTCAACTTGGGTAAATAATTTATTTCGTACGAAAACAAGAAAATATTTACTTGATAATAGGCATGATTTTCAGTGTATATATATATAATCATTTTTACAATGTTAATGGTATGAATTTTTTAATCTATTGCTTATAAAATTTTGCCAAGATCCAACTAAAGATTTGTGAAACTCTCTGGTCAAATTACTGAGTGCCATTGCAATATTTAATGGAAAATTTGTCTCCAACGCAGTGAAACGGTTATATTTAATTTTTCGTCCCTTCAGTTTGCGTACTTTTGTAGACAATTTAATTGGATATCATTATATAATACATCTGCAACTAAATAGTTCTCGGACTCTAGTAAAAATTCGTAATGAATTCCGTGAATCTTAGAAATTCAGCATATGATATACCTTTGTTTTTAATTCGCCGCCAGAGCTTTCAAGACAACAATTATAATCAAATTTGACTGTAATTAATCGATAATAATTAAAAATAAGCAATAGTAATTAGTGATTATAATTAAATCAACGGATTTAATAGTTCCTGAACATATTCTTCGAGTCTTGTATAATAATATAATCATTAGCGTTCTGTATAATCTGTTGATCCTGAATTTTTTTTTTTTGTATCAAACATATATCGTTGAGTGTGTGGTATTTTAAAAATCTTCGTTCCTGTAATTCCTACGTAATGTACACCCCTAAAAGAACACGAACTAATTTCACAGTCATTTAATTTCTTAATTAATTTTTATATTAACCAACTGCTTTTCGGCCAAACATTAAACCCGGGCCTGTTCATAATCACAGCAGAGCTCGATTATCACGTTAACGGACGTTATTATTAGGCAGTCTTTTTATCTAAACATTACAAATATATGAATTTCTGCATATGATGTTAACAAACAACCGTGCAACTTTTTAGTTCCAATGAAGTAACTAAAAACTACCGTTGCTAGTTGGATTAATGGGTTAGGCCTATATGATTTTCTTGGTCTGAAGCTGAGTAGATTATTCAGGACTTAAAACGCCAAACTAAAGAGTGTAAATCTTTTAAAATGCCAATGACACATTTATTCTATTTTCGACCGTACATTTGGAGTTGTAGGATAAAGATGTTTCGTGAAGGTACGAAAGAAATTTCCGAACGGATTGCAATTGCGGGTCGGCTAACAATGTTCGCTCGACAAAAACTTGTTCAACTATGACATTTTAAAAATATTAAAAATTTACATTTGCACTAAAGCGCGTTTTTCGCATAGAATAAAGCTGAATAACGCATATGCTGTCTCGAAGTTTCAAAATGATTCATAACAAATAGACTAGATATCATTAAGGTACGAGAACTGCGGTAATTTAAAAAAAAAAAGACTATTTTGATAAAAAATCGTTTAAATTTTTTTTTCTACAGACCCCGAGCGTCGAATGTCCGTTCCGACTTATCACGTCCGCGTTTTTTAATAACTATTTCCCAATTTAACTTTAATACTTGCGAATCTTACACATTCTTATAGAATAGCGCGTATTTATACTGCTGAAATACCACGTATGCAAAGGACCAAATCGACTTTTTCAAAATCATGAACTAATATTTAGTCCCTTAAACTGGAAAAAAAATCACAATCTCCATTCGTTATTTATATTATTTAATATTGTTTTTTTTTTTCAAAAATAAAAAGATACGACACGCATACACGGCGGCTACATATCGATACTATAATAACGACACCCCCTACACCTCCTTCCCCCGCAGATCCCGACGGGGCCAGCGGTCGCGAGCGGCTCGGCCGGCAACCGCGACGGCCCGTCCTGGGCCAAGGTCGAGCGCTGCTCTTACGAGCCGAGCAGCAGCTCGATACGCACCCGGGTCGGCTTCAGCGAGCTCGCGGTCACGGGCCTGGTCCAGCTCGTCGCCTACGACGACGACGACGCCGCCGCCGGCGCCGGCGCCCCCGACTCGGGATCGCCCGCCCCGAGGCCCCCCCTGCCGGCCGAGTCCTGCCGCATGAGCCTGCGCCTGCGCCGGGCCGGCATGGAGTTCTACACGAGCCCGATCGCCCGGGGCAGGGGCCAGATGCGCATCAGGACGGAGTCCAGTTTCCTCGAGCCCCGCTTCGCCTCGATCTACGCCTACGGCTGCAGGCCCCTCGGGGCGACGATGTTCCAGCAGCAGCAGCAGCAGCAGCAGCATCAGCGCAGGCGCGGGGGAAAGCGCCGTCGGCAAGAATACGCAGGCGGGGTGGCTCAGGAGTCCGAGCCGAGGAAGAGGGAGATACGATTGGTGAGCGAGCTTTGTATTCTGTGTATATATATATATATCTAATTCTCTTGTGGCCTTTTTTGCGATGGGGGATGGTTTTGAGGGCCAAGTTGAGGCGAAAAAATCTATTCGGAAGGATTGCGCGCGTGAGTCTGCGCTTGTCAATATTCACCGTATATGAATGCATTAATTGCGCGGATTTTGCGGAGGCATATTCTGTTTAAAAGCAAACTGGTTAGGGGGGGGGGACGAGATCAATTGCGTAAAGGATTAAATAAGGATTAAATAAGGGATATTTGATATTTTTTTTTTAATAATAAAACTTTTGCTTTTATCGTACTTCAGGGTAAGAACTATTGCTGATTGGGTTGTTAAAAATTTTCTTGTATATTTTATTTCGATGTATATGTTTTTTATTACTATATATATTTGATTTGTTGCCAATACCGTACGAAGTTTTTCCATTAAACTTGTTTACGAGTGAATACAGTTCATTCGGTTTAGTAAAGTTTCGTTGGGCTACTTTGGACTTTGAGTGATTAGCCTTAATTTTATTTTATTCAATTCTATTATATACTAAAGTGGAGAGATAGTGGTCGTTTGGGGGGAGTGGAGGAGCTGGTTGACGTTTGAAGGCGCGGGATTACTGCCATTGAAAGGAATGATGGGAGGAAGAGTTTTGTGATTTGCTTCTATGATATTCTCGCGATTATTAATAATGTTAAGAAGTGAGAGTAGCAGTATCGTTTAACGTGCAGTTTATGGAATGTCAGCGAGCCCCTAAGATATCGGGCTAATTTTCAGAATCTCGTATTCAAAATTTGTACGTTATCTTTGTTGACGTTAGCATTGGGATTTTTGTTATTGTCATTGGCATTGACGTTGACTGGCATTAGCTTTTCTAATTTTTTTTGTAACGAGCTCCTAAAACGAGGAGTTCTGATGATGAAATTCAGATATGGCAAATGATGCTAGTGTTGCTTTAAAAGAATATCTTTTGATGTTCGCAAAAGAAATCAGCCGAGTCTTTAGAGTTTATTCGTTTGATTTTATTGACGAATTGTTCGTTAGTTACTTTACTTACTAATTCGCGTTTCATTTGCTTTTTAATGCGTGCCATTTCACCTTTAAAAATGTTCATTTCGTTCCTTGAATTTACTTATTACATTTCTATTACGTAGGTAATGTATTTACTGTTTGTTATATTTGCATTTAGCATGTGTTTTTCTATTCTCGTCTTTTATTATTGGAATTATTTTTTATTAATTGAATTATTAATTAACGATTACAGTGTCGACTTGACCATTTATCATGTTTCACAGTTTTATGAAACTCTAGGTTAATGTCTTTAGCCATAATAATTGATTATAAAATTCTTTTCCCAGTTGAGTTTGCTATAGTCGTCTCTCTTTTTGAGCAGGATTTAAAAAGGCAATGATTTCGTTAATTTCTACATTTAGATTTATGGCCAAACGATCGTTTTCGTACTGTAATACATATGGCTAAATGCCCGGGGATAAAAATTAAGTCAGCCAAAGCGGTCGCCTTATATCGAGATAAACGTTAGAGCTTTGCGACAGAATAATTGTAAGATCGCAAGAGTTTAATGATATCTTAATAACGGAGGATTCTACTGTATGATTCGAAAATTGAAATCTTTTAGTTTAAATGGAATTCTTTCTTTAATTAACATTATTGTACGTTTATTTTTGTTCTGTGACATTATTTTTGTTTGGTGTTTAGTCTGCAGGGCTGTTTTACTGCACAAAATATAAGCCTGCTTCCAATTTTCTTTATTTCGACTTAATGATCGAGTTCAGATTGATCGAGAAAATTCTTAAATTTATAATTGCCACTTTCTTGAATATCCGAGTCTATTTGAATTATTTCAATTATGTCACGAGCTAATTCGGTTTTCCAAACATTTACGTGTCTTCGAACGGCTTTGCCAAGCGGTATTCCATTTCGTTTCAAAATTGGCCGAAGGCCCGTGTAAGTATATACGTTTCCAAGCTTCTATCAAGTACAGAATCATATGGTGTTGCAGCCGGTCACTCACTGGATGGACGCATGATCGTGCGTTTACAGCATTTGTAAACCGCGCGTTGTAGTTGGACGCAACGTCGTCGAAACTCTGGCAGTCACGGCACTGATTCAGTGGCCATTTTTCCTTTTCGGTAGTTACCATTCGATAATTTGACAATTAATCGTGCTATCAGCACCGATTTGAATAATAAAATTTGCAATGCTTTGATTTTTGGTTTTAAAGATTTTCACCATCGTAAATTCTAGATTATTTAAATTTAAGTTTATTATGAAATCGTCTAGGAGGTAGTTTTCGGTAGTATGTATATCTAGACTATAATGGGGCGAATATATGCGTAAAATTATATATTAAAATCATTTAAATCATTAATCGGAGCTTCATATTGTTTATTATTATTTCTTAATATATTAATTGTTTTAGACGAAATGCTTTTGACAACGAAATCTTTATTTTGTACGTAAGTCTAACGCTCTAACCGTACTAACTAACGCTTCGGTCGTAGACAATTTTAATTTTAGCCAAGTGTCGCGTTCATTGTAAAATATATCATTCGCATTAATTATTACTCATATTTAATAGATTCATTTTTATTGCAGTTTAAATAATATTTCGTAAAATTGATCGAAGGGATCGATTAATTTATGAAAGAAGGAAATAAAAGATCGTATTCGTTGATATACAGTGTAATTTTTTATGGCATTTTCTTCGCGTTTTGTCGGTGTAATAAAATATCTATTTGAATCAATTAAATTTTAAGTAAATCAAAAAAGAAAAGTTTTAATGCTTCGCATCTTAATATCGCTTAAATAAAATATATACTGGTAAAATATAATATATATATATATATATATAAATATACTTACTGTTATAAATTGAAGATTCCCCTTCGTTTTCATAGGAGTTAAATATTTTTCAATCACTTGAGAGCCAAATTATATCATTAAAGAGAAAATTCAGTTTACTTGAATGGTTCTAATAAATTCTGTCCTTTAACAATAAAAATTTTTTGAAACAGTGAAATACGTAGTCAATTCAACTACACGTCTCTTTATTAACAAAGTGCACTAAATGTTTAATTGATTAAAACTAATTTATATCGTAAGAAATATTTTGTCAAATCAAGGAGCTAAATTATTAAGCAAAGCAGAAATTTAAAGAATTATTTTCGTTGAAACAGAAAAACGCGTGAATTCAAATAAAAAATTTAAGCTCATAAAAGATCGGCCAATAATATTAAAAGAAATAAATAAAAATTGTATTTTTCGGCAAAATCTATCCGACCTAAAAAGTACTAGAATTTTATATCTAAATTCTTCAATCATTTATCTGTAAATAAATTAAAGCAATAAAAAATTTTTACTCTCAACTTTCTCTATACTATATTCATAATCGTATCAGTCGCTCAAAATAGGTCTATAATATTTATAAATATCTTCGGAATTTTTCACGTTTGATCGTTTTTAATTATTTTAATCGCTACCGGGACGAGATATTGAAATTACACAGGGACAGCAGCGTATTGTTTATTTATAAACTACGAGCAACGTATCTAAAAAGTGTTGAAAGTGTACTGAAAAAAATATAGCCAAATTTTTAGAGATCTCGTGGGGTTCCTTATCTGCGATTTGAAAATTCCAATAGCTTTATATGATTCAGCTTATTATGAGCGCAATTTGAAAATTAATTTGGCACAATAAGACGAATTGTAGATGTAGCGTTAAATCTCTGGTTAAACATGTTTAAAAAAAAAAACTTAGTTTTCTTAAATCCGTAAAAATTGATTAATGCGCAATTTTCCCATTGAACGAGATAAACAATCAATTTAATACATATTTCGAATTAAAAAAAAATGATATACTACTAATAAGTATTTAATGTAAACACGATATAAATTAGCATCTGTAATGATGTTTGTCGGATAAATTACACAATATGTATGATCGAACGATTGCTCTTTCGTTAGTATGCATAAATTCAATACAATAGTACAAGCATGACTTGATCACAAATTAAATTAACTAAAATAAATAAAATTTATGAATTATAATAAAAGAATTAAACTGGAGAAAAGACAAAATATCGCCATTTTTCCTTAACTATTACAAAAAATATGTCATTATTGTATTCATATACGTATTATATGTATATGTAATTTTTCCTTATCGTTTTAATGTCATTGACGTATTAGTAAATTCCGTTTTATTATCGATTAAGTCCAGAAATCATAACTTGAGCAAACAAATAAGTTGATTAAGTATGTTTGTTGAAAAGCAAATAGAATATATTTTTTAAATTATCACTACTTCGAGTTTTTATTTGTTTATAATTATTTTTTTGTGTTTTATAGTTTCAAAATAAAATAAAAAATTATTTGTAATACTATATTGAAACATTAATTAATTATGCTTTGATTTTTGAGACAATCCTAAAAAGTAATTAAGTTAATTTTACTTAAAGAGACGTCGTGGAAGTTTGATTCAAGTTGAAAATTTCTATACAATTTAATCTAATTCGTTCAAACAACATTTGTAATCTCAAGCTTAAGACATTCGGGTATGTGAATAAAAAATCGAAAATGCGATGAAAAAAAAAACAGAGATCTTCGGCAACTCGACTAACGCCCGTCGATCTATTACACCTATGCATAGACCAACGGCCTCGTCGGCGACAGCAACTCCGTGGCCGGCTGCGCGGACTGCCCGGATCGCGACGACGAGGTGGAGGACGACGACGACGACGACGACGACGACGACGACAAGAGGGACAACAGCGGCAAGGACGACGACCACCAACACCACCATCATCGCCATCGCCAACGCGACGCCGCCGAGCCAGCCCGGACGCCCTTGGGCCCCGAGGATGCTCCGGGCGCCGCCTCCTCCGCGTCACCGGCCAAGGTCAGCGGCGACGCCCTCCTGGACTCGATGTGGCGCTCGCGCGGCGACATCGCCCGCGAAATGGAGGACGTGTTCCTGCGGACCGCGAGCCGGGCCATCACCCACTACATCGAGCGCCAGCTCCATCCGGCCATAAAGGAGACCCTCATGCTGTCCATGGGCTACACGATTAGCTACGGTTGAGGAGGGGGGGGGGCGTGACTCTATGTGTATACATACATATATATATGTATATATATGTATATATATATATATATATATATATATATATATATATATATATATATGCACATACATGTATATATGGATATATAACGTGTACGATGAGGAAAGTCGTATTTTGAGTGGGATCGAGAGAAGGGGAGCAGGACTATCTCTGCCGCGTCCGCTGCTGCTACACATACAGATGCAGTCTCAAAAGGATGCTATTACGTAGGCGTGTGCACGCGCTGCACGATCTCTATTATTGTACGGGCCAAAATGCCTTTGCGATTTATTGATTTCGGCAATTCTATACGTATGAAACGACGCAGTGTCTATATTATAATAATTGTTTAATTTATGTTAGTAGAGATAATTTTAGCGATAATTTATTAATATTAATGAGTTTTTGCAATTAGTTGAAATTTCTATGTCGATATAAGTGACCTTTCGGAAAAGAAAGAAAACGTTGTATTCTTTAGTTTATATATAAATAATATCTCCGTAATTACACAGGTTTTTTAAAAATATAAATTAAGAAACTACTGTTTTTCTTTTTTGGAACTGACATAAAATATGATAAGAAAATGGTCGTTTTTCTAACAATCTAAGCATTTATGCACCGTTCGATAGCCTAATCAGTATAAAGATGTACTTAAACATGCTATTGTTATAACTATAACTTTTATTTTTTTCAAGGATTCAATGAAAACTTATTAAAAAGGAACCGATTTTTCGTTATTCTCTTTTAATATACCAATTATCAAGAATATTAATTTTATTTAATTATTAATTATTGCATTTTTTGTTGTTGTAAGAATTTATACTCTAGACGATGTAAGTTCCTTTTTAATAGGAGCACTTTTGTTATGCATCACAGTCAAGGTATAAAATTCAATTCAATAATTTTCAAATTGAAATATTTTCCAATAAAGAAAATATTTTAATGCATTCTATATCAGTCAAACACCACAAAAATTAACAATAGAATACAATAAACTTTAGTGTACACACAGACGTTTGAGGTCGCATTTTTACTTTACAAACGAAATAAATGTACAGACATATCAAAGAAAAAATCTTTCCAAATATTTCTATCAAATTTTCATATTCATGCAAATGATTTTTTTAATATCTTATACATGTATGAAATGTATTTCATACCGCACAATGTGATTTTCTTTAAATGTTAAAATTAAGTATAATTTCGTTACAAGCTCTCTAATCTATTTTCGAAAAAATATATTTATTTATTAAATTTTTATATTTGCTAAGTGTAGTTCCTTATAGAAAATTACTTTAAAACACCGTCTGTATATTTATTTTGTTTAAAAACAGAGAAAGAAAAACAAGTATGCGGCAAGAAATATGTCTATTGTAAATTCCCTTATTAAGGGTTGTAAAAATCACTTGTTAAAAAAATGACTGAAATATCACATAGAAAATAGAATTTTCTTTTTTATTATTTACAAGTTTATTTTATCATTATTTATGTGATGAAACTTGTTTTGGAAAGCTTTATTTTTGTAATAAATGTTTACAATAAAGAAAAAGATGTATTTGGAATCACAGTATAAAAACTATTTTTTATTTATTTAATATATTTAATTCAAAGTTAATTTACTGGTGCGGTTTCTTAGTAAAACATTAATGATTAGTTTTTTAATGGAGAATTATTGAAATTTATTGAGATCAATATGAAAATAGGAAATAACGAATTGCACCAGTACTGATGTATCATTTTTGATACAGATACAAATGGAATTAATACTTTTAAAAAAGGCTTTTTTTAAGACAAACATGTTTATAACAATAAAGTATATGAAGATATAAATATGTATAGAGCAAAAAAATAGAGGAGTAAAACCTCATTTTGAAAGATTTGTTAATCTTCTCCAAAGTTGATTCTATTAATAATACTAAAAGATTGAGTTTTCAATCAGAGTGATAGAATGGTTTTTTCCTAATACTAAATTTAAAATTTAAGAACTAGAATTGTGGATTCTGATGTTGAAGTATCATAACCTATTTCAAATTAAGTTTTACAATGAACAAATGGTTATATTTTGGTTTTTCGGAAATAAGTAAGAAAATCACCATGATAATTCTAAAACTGAAAGACTCGAAAAGCAGCTCAGGAGCTTGATAACGTTCTGTCAGAATAAAGTCGAAAATTTAAGTGACTCTGATCACGATAAAACCATGATAAAACCTACCAGTGCTCATACAAATGAAATAGGAATCAGCAAACGCTGTACTTGAATGTAAAGGATAGCTCTATATTTTTAGAATCATATTCCATTTGAAGTAAATATTTGAACTATAAACACCAAATTTTATAGGAAATGCAGTATTTCGACGCAGTCACCTTCAAACTGGTGAGGAGTATTTAGGTAATATTTTAAGTTATCTGCCTTTAGCAATGTGTTATAAGAGTATATTAACTGTACGTATATTGACGAGGTAATTATTTCTCGCGTTTTTTAATTCGATTTTTCAACTGATCACTAACTTGCAGTTAAAGGTTTCTATTAGCTTTGTAAAATTAAACAAGCTTTCTTCGCTTGAAAATGTATGATTTTAAAATTTTCCAATTACATACTTATTAAAAATATTTAAAATACAAAAGGTACTTTAAATTATTTTCTACGGATTAAATTAGTCTTAAAACTTTATGAAATAAAAATCTAAAAGAAATATTAATTTTTTTTAAAATTTGAAATTGAATCTATTATCTAAATAAAAAAGCTGTTCTTACACTGATTCCTTGTTCATCTTTTCCTCTATTTCGAATGTTCATCACATTACACTTTTACGAAGATAACTTTAGTAGTCACATAAATTTTAATATAATAAATTTGTAAATAAGTATAGTCCACTTGTAAATCAACGAAGAGAAAAACACATAATCACTTCTATTGCAGTGGCTTTCAAAATATAAACGACAACAGATCATCGAAGGAGAAAAAATAAAGATCTACTAATACTTTTAATTTTTCTCACTAAACATTATTTCTTTCATTTTTTCTTGCAAATAGTAATACAACACAATAAAAAAAATTCTTACGTTCGACTTCAGAATAATCCTCTTTTGTACAGTATGTAAATGCCGAGCGATAATAGCGATAATATT
The DNA here is from genome assembly GCA_018907035.1 of Sycobia sp. Sy_11. NCBI lineage: Eukaryota > Metazoa > Arthropoda > Insecta > Hymenoptera > Epichrysomallidae > Sycobia > Sycobia sp. Sy_11. Next base: position 2,791,687 of record JACCIC010000021.1, read on the forward strand.
TAGAGGCATTCTCAACAACATTGTGAGTATAACCTCGTCAATTTCATCGTTTTATTAAAGATTGATAAATTTGTTCATTTATACAATGGCTTATATGCTTCTTGGGCTTTTGGTAAAATCGAAGCAACACAAGAGCACATGATCTCCCTCACCCTCTGCATTAACACATCACAAGAATACCAGTAGCGAAAGACCGTGATTTTTTCTGTTTTTCTTCTATCATGACTTTTGTGGCGGATGTACGTGTGTGTACGTGAGTGTGTTGTCCTCTTCTCACAAAACTGCCAACTACCGCCCGTCTTAATTCCTCTTGACTTCGCCGCATCTCTCGGTAAACTTCAGATCGCGATTCACCTGGTCACGTGTGCGGAGATAGGTGAGGGCGGCTGCGGCGGTGGCAGTGGAGGAGGCGTAGAGGACAGTCCCGGTCAAGGCTGATTTTGATGGAAAGTATTAGGGAGGTGGGGCCTGCCCTCAAGCTTCGTGTAATCGAGATGAAACTCCTTTGCAACTTTACGCCAATTTTGCGCGTCAAAATAATAATAAGTACCACGCTCGTACGTGGAAGTTTTTTCGACGAGTCCAAGACCAGGTGCTTGCGTTATCCACACTTTTTCATCCATGTGATATCGCCATTCTCGTGTATACCTGCATTTAAATGAATATAAATTTTTAAAAATGTTTACACTCTTAAATGAATAGATTGGTAAATAAAATATTTCATAAATTTCATTTTTTTTACTTCACTATCTACTTAGTGATAATAATTGAATTTAAGAAACTTTTTATTCTTTTTTCTAATATTACTTTAACATCCAATTTTACAATTAAATTAAATAGTCTAAAAACACTCATATATCATACAATTTAACTTTCTTCAGAAAACAAAATTTATTTTTATGTATGTTTTATACACAAAATGAGAAAATTATTTCATTTTAATTCGAAAAAAAATTTTATTTTAGGACAAAAAGTAAATTAGATAAAAATTAATTATAAAAAAAGACTCACAATTCAGCTGCAGCTGCCAGTTGCAGTACATCTCCAACATTTGTGTAAAACATGTAAAATAAGAGATCGTCTTTATATCGATTTAATTTTACAGGCGCCAGCTTATCCCTAGAATGATATTTGTTAAATTCATTAAGTTGATCAATTAGACGTCGTTAGAATCTTTAAAGTACATTATTTACAATATATACTAAATTATAATATCTTAACTAATTATAATTACCTGATCGACGCATTGATGAGGTACTCTGGTGGAACATGAAAGTCTATATCTTGCGGTCGACAAGGCGTTTCTGCCCAAGGTCCGCCGAAATTTTGATAAAGATTTTCAAGAGAATTAAGATTAAGGCCAAGCGCCGTTAGATCTTGACCGAGTGCTAACGTTACAAGGTTCGGATCCGTTTCAGCTGCTCTAATAAATGTTAATAATCCAACCATTCCAAACTGATCTTTCACCATACTTGCTGGTATATTTGTTACTTTACCTATAATTCAAACAAAAAATAAAGATAAAAATGTTTTTCTACCATAAAGCATAAGTAAAGTACTTTATAACATAAAGCATAAAAACTATATAAAAATTAGATGCAGAAGATGAGTAATAGAAATATGCTTCATTTAGATACATGGAATTCTATAGAAGTAAAATGAAAACAATAATAGTTTAACATTGTTTTGCTTTTATAATTAAAGAAAAATGAGACAGAATAAAAATAAAAATATTTCTTGCATCTAAGCCATTACTTCTTCCATAATATATTCTTTATAATTTATTTAAACAGCTTAACTTTTTTTAATTTAATTAGAAGAAATAATAAAACAATGACAAAAAAAATATTTGAAACAGTTTTGAATAGCAATCATTGTACAAACCATCAGGTGACGTTTGAATGCCTTTTTTGGTCGACTGAGATTTTTCAGAATTAGACGTCCTGTTAGCTTGTAGCACGTCTGGACTAAGTTCTGGACCCAAACCTACAGACAATCCTTTATCACCAGACATAACACTACCTCCTGGCGACGGACCATCTCTATTTTGGGTTCCTGGTAACGCAGGGAAATCTTCGGAACTCATCGTAAATTCACTTGCTTCAGACGTTGGTTGTTTCACCATTCCAACTTTAAAAAATATTAATAATGTATATTTACGAATTTTATTTGTATCACACTTTAATAAAATAAAATACTTTCAATTCTAAAAAATTATTGTAATGAGTTTAAAATGAAATGGTTACATTTACTTTAAAATTAAAACAAACTATCAAGTAATTGAAAAGATTGATGTTTTTCTTTAAAATACGAATGTTTATAAGTAAATATTTGATTAATTAAACTTTATGTTATTTTAAACATAATATGCTATAAAGCTTAAATACCATAAGGTTGTTTGCCTGGCATGGGACTAGGCTGGGGCATAGAAGAATCTCCTTGCCCTCGATTAGTTAATGACGGAAATTCAGATAGATCTAAAAGTGGAGGTATACTTGTGTCTCCACCACCACCTGCACTTCCGCCACTACCAAACGCAGAATGAAAATTATTGATAGTACCTTGAGATCCGTAGTTACGATTTTGTGGTATTCCAAAACCACTCATGCCACCCATTGGATTAGTATTTCTACAAATAGAAAAATTTATAAATATTTTAAATACAAAAGGAAAAAATTTCTAGATTACACAATTTCTATTTTAAAAGTATAAAAAATAAATTATATAAAAATTGCAAAAACTTTACAGAACCATTACTTATTTTAATATCAATCGTTATACACATATTTTAAAAATTATTTGACGAAAAATCAATTTGTACAATCTTTAATAATGATAGAAAAATGAATATATATATATATATATATATATATATATATATATATATATATAATTAGCTAATAAATAAATTAAGAAAAAATTAAATATAAAAAATTTAAAGTGGTACAATTAATTATATCATAAATTTTTGAAAAATGTGAAAAAATCTACCAAAAATGTTTTATAAGTGCGATTTTTTATTTAAGTTGATTTTTTTTAACGATCCAACATTTCGCACATAAATATTTGAAATAATTTATAAGTTCATTAATTAAGCTATGTATATTTATTTGAACATAAAAAATATAACAATATGAATATAGTAAACAATGAAAGAATACCAATAGAAACATTTTAATTACGATGATCATACTTTACCACTATGTTCATCTCTTATTTGCGAAACAGTTAAAAATGATAGGTTCTTCTTATATCGATAAATAAAAACTTACCCTAAAGTTGGCATATTACGCCTATCACCAGTGAAAGCTCTCTGATTGAATAAACTTCTACTATTCATAGGAGAAAGCTGCTGCTGTTGTTGTTGTGACTGATGATTCGAAGTTGGTTGTGCGCCTCCAACACTTGAACCTGCCCCCCCTGGGTGATAAGACAAATTTGGCCCAACAACCGTTGAGTTTCCTGCACCTGAAGTGCCCGATGAAGAGCCAGAAAACATACCGGATGTAGGAGTGACATGACCCGCAAGGGTCGAAGAATTTAAACTGCTCCCACTACTACCTCCGCGTGTTGCTATACTTGCATTAGCAATACTCCTTGGTGGTTGTTCGAAATTCAAATTGGCCATAGCCTAGTGACTGCACAATCTGTTTCCCCCCTCTGCTATGAGCACTGAACAAACATAAACAAAACCTGTATTAAAATTCAATTAATAATCTTTTGTACATGTAAAAAATACAAAAAAAATCATCATTATTTCATATTGAATAATAGAAAGTCATTATAACCAATAAAAAGCGACCTTGGAAAAATTGACGAAAGTATAAATGAAAATCCAACAGAAAAATAAGTTAATCACGTCAGCAGAGTAACAAAAACAAGCATAGCGTAATCGTGAGAACGCGCATTTACAACAATACGAGACCCGAAAATTTTCTCATCTTAAAGCACAATATCAAACTTTTACGGGCATCAGAACCGCGCAACAAAGGTGGCCAATCTATCCATCTCTTTCTGTCGTATCATCTTTATCAAATCTCTTATTAACGAAAACACTACTGTTTGGGTTCACAATATTACAATGACCTTTGGTTCTGTGGCGTATACCTCTAGTGTCCCGTTGGAAACATTCCAGAGTCTTGTTCTGCAGCCGAGGAACCAGATGACGACCAAGGGGACGACGTTGTCTCTCTCGCACTTTCTTTCTCTGCCTGCTTGGTTTTCCTTTTGCGTGTTAGAATACTCACGCAGCACAATATTACACTGTAAAGAAGCGAAATCGAACGAGGATGCTCGTTAGAATGCGTTCGTTTTATAATAACTGCCCAGTTAAGGACACCTGGATGGCAACGATGCTTTTGTCGACGGCATCGACGAAGCCGCGGCTAGAGCATTACGGCGACGCACCCATGCTTGAAGTCAGGGTAGAATAATTGATGATAATTGTCGCGACGTCGAGTCGGTGGGTATCTGCTATTGATGCTCCTGCTGCTGCTGCTGCCACTCGCGAGTACGAGGGTTAGCGAGGGATTCATGCGCCCCAGGATGCAATTGATTCCAGGTGCACGGCGCGTTTACTCGCGCCGAGCGGTTCCCGTTTTTTTTTCCTTCTTTTTCCAGGTTTCGTTGTAGCTTTTGTTCCTTCCTTCTCTTTTTAAATTTTACGAGGAGGACACCACCGGAGGGACCGAACCAAACGCGATCCTCCGCTCTCTGCTGTGTTCCCCCGAGATGTTACTATATTCACTGTCTGCCTCTCTCTCTATCACTGTCCTTTTCACTCTTTCTATATGGGATAGGAGGGAAGTGCAGCAGAGCTAGTGCGCGATGCGTGCAGCGTGCTCCAAATGACAGAGATAGATCGTTTCCCTGTAGTATATATATGCCCTATGCGCGTGATTTTGATTGTATATTATGTGCGTGTGCTTTGTAAGCGCGCAATGGACGGCGCAGCGACCAGCGTGCACTATTCGTCCTAATGCGTTGTTAAAGGCGAAATTCAAGGAGGTAGTATATTAAACTCCCTTGCCCGCTTCTAAATTACGCATGGGATTTTGTTTTTATAACTTCCGAATAAACACTGTATCCGAGTCAATAATCTCCTTCACTTGCTCACTTTATTCTTCTTTATTTGGCTTCTTCTTTGTATTTGCTCAACATCAAGGCACACTTATTGGAATCCTTCCTTTTTTCTCTGCACTCTGCAGTTTGCAGGTGTGAGATGCGCGCGTGCGTAAGCCGTGAACTGGTAAACTGGTATACCTGGCACTGGCACCTGATGGGTATACTATATTTGAAATATATATATATTTCACTCGCCCTTGCCGCAGCTTTGAACTTGTGTAATATTATCGTGATATAGCGAGATATAGGTATATACGGTATACGCTGGTATACGTATACCTGCGTATACGTTACTACTACGATATACTCACACTAATCACGGGCGTCCGCAAGAGTCCGAGACGACCGCGACAGGAGCCTGCTCACTGCTGATGCGGAGTCGAAATTCACAGGAATTACGTATAGAGCGCGTCTGCACTCTGCAGGTTAACGATGTATATTACCTGCTTTTATACTGGGCATGCACAGTACTTAGAAGCGCTATTTTCGAATACCTGGAAAAACGATTTTAAGTTCACTTGACATTAATGTTGTTTTTCTCGTGAACTAATTATGTAGAATTAAATTAACAGTAGTAATCATATAAATAAAGGCTTTCATAAACTATATTCAACGTTATTTAACATAATAAACTTTTTAGTTTAGAAAAAGACAAAGTTGTTCTTAGTGTATGCATGTAACATTAATTTTCAGATATATTACATAATTTATAAAAATATATGCGTTTAGCATTAAATACACTTGGAATTTATAAATAATGCTGAAATTCTGGCAAGTTATTGAGATTATATAAATATATTTTGAGTCATAATATTTTCCATTTTATTAAAATTATAAATTGCCTTATAAATATATGCTACTATATTCACATTTACAAACAAATCTATATTGTTACAATATTTATAAAAGTATTAGAAATCAAAAATCATACCTATCATACTGTACTTATAATATAAGCTGAAACTGAAACACATGCAAATTGCAGATGCAGAGATCATGATGTCAGAAGGAAAAGAAACACTTTTCGACATCTTCGAACGCAAGTAACCTAAAACTTTTGTAAAAGTGTTATCAGCAAATGTATAAATTAATACAACAAATTTACAACTGAATATGAATTTAAGAACACCATTCCGGTTTATTTTATATAGAGATTATAATTTAGTTAAAAAACAAAATTTAACAACTAGCTGCATTTGTCTCAATAAGACAAATCCTGCTGAACAAGAAGATAAAACTACACATTTTGGATTTAAAACAATTAAGGAATCAGAAAAAACGAAAGAAGGTATTTGATTATATTTTTTTAAAAGTTAAAAATTTTGAGCATTAGTTTGTTTTCCAAGCATAGGAAATAAAATTTTGTGATATAATTTATAATTTACAGTTTATTCAGTATTTGAAAATGTCGCAAAATCATATGATCAAATGAATGATGCTATGAGTTTTGGGATACATAGAATTTGGAAAGATCAATTTATTGAGAAACTAGATCCTCAACATGGTTGCCGTCTTCTTGATTGTGCAGGTGGAACAGGCGATATTACATTTCGATACTTAAAGTATTTACAAAATCAGTGTAATCCTAAAGCTATTAAAAGTCATGTAACAGTACTCGATATTAATGCAAATATGCTAGAAGTAGGAAAAGGAAGAGCTGAGCGTCAAGGTTACACTGTTGAAAGAGGATATGATATTGCATGGCTACAAGGTGATGCTGAAAATCTCCCTTGTGAGAGTGAATCTTTTACAGCATATACAATTGCATTTGGAATTAGAAATGTTACAAAAATTGATAAAGTAAACATTTTATTTTATTGCAATTTATTGCCTGCTTATAATTTATTATTCGGTCTTGTTTAAAGGTTCTATCTGAAGCTTACAGAGTTCTAAAACCTGGAGGGCAATTTCTTTGTCTAGAGTTTAGTCATGTAGAAAATGACTTATTAAGATGGTAATAATTGATTTGTTACAATACATATTATATACATATCATATACAATACAATACATATATACAAGATTATAAATACTTTTTTAAAGAATACAATTTTAGAACCAATTATGATTTGAAAAATAATAAATATAAATAAATTGTATATATTTTGTTGTACTAAAATTATATATAATTTATATATTAAATAGGAAAAGTAAGAAATACATAAATTAATAGTTTAGTAATTTAAAAATCTATAAATATATTTTAAAATAAATGGAAAATTGAAAGTATTATTTTTTTAGGGCTTATGACAAATATTCATTTCAAGTTATTCCAGTACTTGGAACACTTATAGCTGGCCAATGGCAACCATATCAGTATCTTGTTGAAAGTATTCGACGTTTCCCTAAGCAAAAAGATTTCAAAGTTTGTACTTTTTTCTTCACTCCTATAAAATAAAAATGCCAACTTCCATAAGCTTAATATAATATAAATTTCACAATACATAAGATATGGTATTTTAACATTTAAAAATTTTTTTAGATTAATTTATAAGAAATGTTTTTAAATTAATAACTATTTTTATCGATCTTACAGTCTTTATAATATAATATGTTAGCTAAAATAATGACAGTCAGATTGTCCTTGTTTATATTCACTCCCGAAGAATCTGAAATAAAACTTATTACTACAATAAATTATATTAAAAATTAAAAATTAAAAATAAAAATAAAAATAAAATTAATAATAAAATAAAAATAATAAAAATGTTTCGAACCGCTTTTAATAGTTAAACTAAACTTAGTTTAGTTCCTGAGGATGAACTGTAGTGGTTCAAAACGTCGGACATGAAAGGTGAATCTAAATTTAAGGTGATAGGAGCAGTCAGGTTGTCCTTTACTAACATTGAATGTTTTTTTATTAAATTTATTTTATTCATTATTTTATTTTTATTTTTATTTTTAATTTTGAAATTTTATTTCAAATTCTTCGGGGGTGAATATAAACAAGGATAGTATGACTGTTATTATTTTAGCTAATATATTTTATTGTAAAGACTTAAGACGGATAAAAATATTTATTAATATAATTCAGAACAGTTGACATAAGTACAATTTTTAATTCTAAGAAATGTTTTTAGTAAAAAATACAAAGGATTTAAAACTATATTTATTTTAGGAAATGATTGTGAATGCTGGATTCAAGCGAGTGACTTATGAAAACTTAACATTTGGAACAGTAGCTATACATTCAGGTTATAAAATATAGCTTCTATATAAATAAAAAAAAAAATATATATATATATGATTAAAGATGTAGAGGTATAATAATGAATTCAAGTATTCCTGTTCTTATTTTTCATGTTTTTATTTATACAAATATTATAAAACTTAAAAAATTTGTTTAATATATGTAAAAAATTATTTTTATGCTTACTGCAAAAATAAATTTTCATCAATATAAAAAACTTGTAAATATCAAGAGTTCTTGTTGAAATTAAACAATGGTTAAGTCTAATAAAATAAAAATTGTATGATGTTTGTATAAATTGTATAAATAAATAGTTTTAATTTTTTTACAATAGTGAAATGTATTTTTTATGTGATTCTTATCATAATTGTGACAGAATCTTTGGCCAGTGGTGTTTTTGTGTGTTAAATAATACTTTTAAGCAATATCTTTATAGAAATATGATGAACTTCTTGATAATTTTAAAAAATTTATTCAATGAAGTAAATATAAAATACTTCCGAATAGTATAAAAAATAAAATTATATTTTATACATATGTTGACGGATTGTTTCGCTTGGACGGCATTCTATTAATAATATTGGGCTCAACATTGGTTTTTTAACATCGAATTTATTCATTATTTGATATGATGCAAGTTTTGAAAAGCATGCCATAGTTGAACCCAACGTTAAATATGTATACTATAAAACTTATACCTCTAATGGTTGTTTAGAATTATATAAAAGTATTCTTCCTTTGTGTTTCACGTAGTCATACTTGAAAAATTCCAAATTTTTAATCATGAATGTCTCTTATTTAAATGTAAATTATCCATTCTGTAATTTTGATGCTTTTTTAATTTTCTGCATGTGCTCTTTAATTCATATTTTGTATTTTTGCTTAATTTTACTACTTTCTATGTACATATAATAGTAATATTCTTATTTCATTTTACATTTAAAAATTCAAAAGATAATTTTTCATTAATAATCTTATTGAGGATATAATCCAATATTTGAATTATTTTACTTTTAACACTTTCCATACGCTCTGTTCACTACATAACTACCATAAAATTTATAATAAACGAATAGATTTGAGATTCTTTATTTCTTATTAGTTAAAAGCTGTATCAGAATTAATATGGACGGAATAACTATCAGTTTGTTTTTTTAATAAAAGTTGCGTGTATTCGACACATTTAAAATTAAAATGTTATTCTTAAATACTATATTAAAAGATTGCATCTTTTGTACTTGACACTAACTATTGCGTTGACAAAATTTGTACAAATGCACCTCGAATTTCGCAATCATTTTCATTGTATATTGTGTATAATTCATATAAACTTAATATAAATTTAATATTTTTATAAGTAATTAAGGTGTGTTTAACACAAACAGTGCGGCCTCATGAAAAGTACTTATTAAGTTATTCAAAGGCTTAAAATTTTACAAATACAACTAATTTACAGTAAAACTGCATTTGTAAATCTTCGATTTTCATGTTTTTACAAGGAAGATATTTTGTTCAGAAAAACGTTTTAAATTAGTTTGTTCATTACTCAAACGTTTTTTTGTTAAAAAATTAAAAATAGTTTTATACTTTAAAAGTAGCAAGAAGTAAAAATGTCAACTGTTAAGACATTATACACTAATGTATTAAGATTCACGTCTAATTAACTAATGTTTTCATACACTATGAAAATCTACAATATTAATCATTCACGCCATTTCCTCTTATTTGTTTCTATAGCAAAAACTCTAGGAAATACTTACTAAGGCAATCTTGGTATAATGAATTTGGTTGCGGAAAAAATAATATTTTTTAACAAATCGTGATCTTTTTGCAATGAGATGTGAGCTTTGCTCTTAAAAAAATCTTCAATTTGTTAAAGAAACTTATGACTGCAACAAATGAACACTGTAGAATACTTTTTGAACTTAGACACACAAAATGAAAAACTGTATGGTCTACTCTGGAGTATAAAACATAGATCTACAATGACGCAGAATATCGTATTTTCGCTTATTGTTTTAATTTTATAAGCTATTCAATTTGCAAGTAGACTTTTCGAGCACATGCGTTATTTGCATATTGACAATTATGTCAAAGGGATTCTCCATATATTTGTTCTTCGTTCATTGCGAAGCTTTTTTCAAACTGTTATTCTTCTCAACATAGCACTAATCTTATCCAATTTCTAATTCTTGCATTCTGAAATTTCGAATAATGGTGACTAGTACAAACGAAGTAATGATGAAATATCCAGGTGAAGTGAGAAGCATAGCTGCATTGTAGATTGGACAATATGGACATTGAGAACTTCCACAGACCTCGCATATGTTAAGAATGTATGTTGGTAATGAGTCGAACATTGATTCGTTAAAACGCTCTGTATGAAAAAAAATTTTTGTAATATTATATTATACAATATTTTTGAAAAGAACATATACATATAGTTTTATTTTTATAGGAATTCGTTAGACTAAATTTCTAGAAGTTTTATCTGAATAAAAGTATTCGATTCTAGTTTTCTAAATTATATAATATACAAAAGAAATTCTCACCTGGTGCATAATAATCGTAAACTCTTATGGGGAGATATCTGGACATATTTGCAACCGGGAACCACCGTTCAATTGTAAAATTCACACAGGTCTCTTCTTGGTCCAGATAATCAAAATAGAAAAGTACTTTGGATGGTTGGAAGCGCGCCCTTTGAAGGTTTCTTACCTGGCGTGAGAGCACATATTTGTCAAGGTTCTGCTGTTGAATTATATAACCTGTTGGTATTGTTACGTCCAACACAGCCATTCCCGATCGTACTGACTCATTTACATTCGTCCATCTGTATAAATACAATTCCATTGCAAAATTAAATGTTAATACAAATTTGGATATGGAATTGTATCAGCTAATGATTAATTAAATTTTTGATTAACTGAGAAAAATTAATTTGGCTAACTAGTAAAAGATTAAACGAACCATCTACTTTGACAAAGTGTTAGTGAAAAATGTATATTGATTAAGTATATGTAAATTATTTAAACATGGATTAAATTATGATTATAATTGAAAACAGTACCTCTGACAACTTAGATAAGATATGTGAGACTGATTCCTTCCGTAAAAATTGGCATGAGTTACCAGTTCGAAGGCTGGTACAGGAGGTTTCGTTTGGAATCTTTTTATATCCACATTATATTGAACATGCATTTGCAAAATTGCATATCCTGCACCTTTAGCTTGCACTTTTACTGTTCCCCAAGCTTCTGGAATCTAAAAATTTTGGAGAAAAAACTTATTATAACAAGAATTTGGAAATACATAATATATATATATATATATATATATATATATATATATATATATATATATATATATATACATACATTTATAAATTATTCCTATAGATTACAAAAATATAAGACGAGAGTTAATTTTTTCTATGTTCAAATAGAAACTTTGCCCTTATATAGGATTTAATAATGTAATGATTGTATGAGAAATTGGTTTAATACTAAAACTGACCTGCAACGTTTGCAACCTAGCCAAGTTTCTATTATTAACATGGAGAATTTTTGTCTGTCCGGGCAGGGCAGTGGCTTCGACTGTTACTGTTAACTGCGACACGTCTCTGATCCTCGATCTCACGGTGTATTCCATAAGAGCCTTCATTGCCCAGGCGGTATCCTGTGTGGAAGCCCAACCTCCATCGGTCAGACGCTGGGAATTTAACCATTTAACAATTGGTTCAATGCCAACCTCCTGACGGGCTACGTGAACAAGTAGCGCGTAAGCTGTTGTCTCGATATTTTCCGAGTCGTATTTGTATGGCAGTCGGGGTAACAAGAATGGCTTTTGATTTTCTGTCTTATAAGGCGGTTGAGGAACAGGCTCCCGACCCCAGTAAATTAATCCGCCCTCCTCAAAACGATGTCGGCGTAACAAATTGAAGGCTTGATCGGCGGACGAAGCTTTGGCTTGCAGTAGAGCGTAAGCTACGATAGCTATCTCATATGGACGGCCCTTTAGTTCTAAAAGTTGTAGATTCTTTTCCAGCCATCTACAATGTGTTTAATACATATATATGAAGCAATATATATTTAACAAGCAATAAAATTCCGAGGCTTGTTTTTTAAATTGGCACATGTTAATCAATCATATAAAAGTATACCTGACGGCATTAGCAGCTGCAAGAGCTACCTTAGCACCTAATCCATCGGAAAGATCCTTTACGGTCTCAAGCGTAATCAGAACGTGGGCCGTCAGCGATATGTTACGATAGTTAAACAGGAAATTCTCCTCGTCGTAGTTTAAGGTACTGTTAATTTTACGGTCAGGAAGCCAGGTGACCTCGTAGAAAGATCCGTCAGGAGTTTGGTGATCCAGTAACCAAGACACAGCCTGGGCAATGACATTGGGATCGATGTAGAGATAGTTCTCCCACTCGTAGAAGCTGGCTTCCTCGAATATGCGGACGCAATAGGCCGTGAGCCAAACACTTGGCGACGATTGATTCCAGTCGCTACGGAATAACGAGAATGAACCGTCGGGATTCATGAATGAGAGCTGGCGCTGATAGCCGATGTTCATGTAGTAAAAACTGTCCTTTTCTTGAGTGAGATTACGCTGGTTAATCAAACGCATGTGCAGGGTCGTATACATATTGGCTGCAAAACTGAACATTGTTTGCTCGCCACAGTCCATTGGTAGATTAATCAAACTCGTGGCGTTCACTGGCATTGTGGGGAAGATCGGGCCCACCACGTCACCGACAACACTGTCGGGTAAAAATATTTATTAAATACATTACATACATTTTATTTATTTATAGTAGATAGTCCTTATACTGAAGTATATCGAGCTCAATGTCTTCCAGCGAAAAATCTCGAACACATTGTCTTTTAAAATGCCTTTGAAAAATTTGGTTAATGGAAATTGAACTTGGTTCATTTAGCAGCCTCGACTCAGTAAGTAAAGTTTGGCGATTAACTATAGTAAATAAAGCGATACCTTTACTACTCGAACCAACGACTGCTCTTTTTTTTCTTAGACAATTTATGAACAGGTGAATCGAACGTGTGTGTGTGTGTGTGTATATATATATATATATATATATATATATATATATATATATATATTTCGTTTCTTATCATCCGTCGATCCCCAATGCTTTATTGATTCTGAATTTAATTGAGTTTAATAGTTATTTTGTATATACCTGATAGTTGCTTTGTTGGAGCCAAAAATGTAATATCTGTCCTCTTCGTACGGTATCAGTGGAGTTTCCGTAATGTTTACATGCATGTACTGGAAAACGTAGGCACGATTACTCAAATCTAATAGTATAGACTGATGCCGATATTGAGGTAGACCATCTGCCTCGACGAACAGTGTCCGCGTGGCTGCATCACGGCCGATCAAAGTCATTGCGTAAATCTGCACCTTGATCTCGCCTAGTCGTACTGGCACAATGGGGATATAGACAATAGAAGCGTCCTGGGCTGGTATCCAAAGGAAGAATTGATGCTCGCCAAATGATGTGCGTGGGCGATACGATTGGACTATACCATTATCCTCCACGTGCACGAACTTATAATCTTTCGAATCTATGGGAAATTGTGAGTAATTTAAACGATAATTAAAGATTAGAAAATAAATTATTCCAAGAAATGAACAAGAATGATTTGAATGTGACATGATTCATATAAATATTTCAATCTCTATTTATCAAAATCTATATACGGAAATTGATTAAAAATGTCATTTGAATTACAACGAAATTCTCTGGATTTTTCATGAAAATGTATAGAATTACAGTCGTCTGTCATCAAAATCCAAAACATCTTAATCAGAAGCAAATGCAGCTTCACATTCGGCACTATTTGAAAATTTGATTATAAATGTAATAAAAGTACTACTTTTAGTATTAAAGTTATATATATATATATATATATATATATATATATATATATATATATATATCAATTAGATCAATTTTGAACATTTAATAATGATCACGAATACAGAACACAAACCTGCGAGCACAACTGTCGCCTCGATATTGTAGCGCATATAATTGAAGACCGATACGCGGATGCCGATCTGCTCGCCCTGCTTGCTGTGCGTTGGCATTTCGACGTTAATGTAAAACGGTAGGACGGAGATGTATTCGATGGCGGTGGGCAGCATGCCGAAACCGGCGGTCGGGCTCATGCCGAACGACGTGATCATCCAGTGAACCGGAACTTTGGGCACATCGATGTTGAAGATGAACCGACCGTGAGGCCCGATATTGACGTCACGCCACAGCCATACGTTCTCGTACTGACGCTGAATGCGATTGAATCGCCACTTACGAAAGTGTCTAATGTCCGTTACGTTTACCTGTATAGATATATAATTTTGTTAATTGCTATCGATTTCGTTATTTTATGCTTTCCAGCGTTGGAAGACATAAAATATTCGTAAATAAATTGAGTAATATTACTTTTAATTTTTTGTTCGTAAACTAGTACAATTGATTATTTCCAACAAAGAATGAAAGAAATTATTTACCTTTGGACAGCGCGTTTCATCAGTCCCGTCTTCGCAGTGCATAATTCCGTCGCACTTCTGATCGGCTCTGTAGCACCTGCCATTGAGGCACTCGTAAAAGCCTAAAGTCCGATTACAATGCTCCGGTCGATGATGTATGATGGCGTCGGTGAATACAAGCAGTCCCACAAACTCGAAGGTCCTGTTAACGTCGATACCGTAGGTCGACGACGGGAAGTAAACTACCTCGTCCGGATCACCAGCGTGAAAGAGCCACGAGTGCGAATGCGTGCCGTTGGTCTCCTCGCCGAAATGCGACATTTTCTCGATGACGTTGGCGTAAGTTAACTCGTTGCCAGCCTGCATCGCGTAAAACGAGCGATCGACGCCCGACAGGGCAACGTATGCGCCAGGCTCGCCGTAAATCGCCACCTTAAAGAATATATATAAATGAACAATATTTGCTTGTTTATACAAAATAATTTAAATTGACTAATACCGAACATGAAATACCGAATTAAATTCAAAGGACTCAATATTGTCACTATGGTTGGTAGTTAAGTTTAGAATTGCTCTTAAGTGAATAAAAGATATATACCAACGCAGGTCTCATCAATAAGGTACCAATAGGCTCTCCTTTGATGTCCAACACGAAAGTATTATAATATTCAAGAATTCATTTTTTGATGTAGTAAAAAAAAAGATGAAAATTAATCCCTAGCGAGAAAACCACCAACCAGAGAAGCATATGTTCTTATTAACCTAATACGCCAATATATAAAATATATTGAAACAAAATTTCATCGTTCCGCGATGAAAAAATACAAAAGAACTGAATTTAGTTAAACAACGATAATGATTTATAACGTGGACGCAGCGGATTGAAATGTTGACGAAACCCGAGTGGACATTATGCATAAAAAAAAATTCAACACCTTACCTCGACATTCTCCCCAGTGCGAGCTTTCTTGTTGTTGATGAAAACCGTGAAATTATTCCGCGATATCCCATTGACGGGCAGGGTCAGGGAATCGGCGACGACGTCGCCGTATCTACCCACGTAGTACACGACGACCGTCGCGACCGGTGCCATTTCGGGGCTCAGGGGTATCGCGTACGTCTTGATCGTTTGCTGCATGAGCTCGTCGCCGGTAAGTAGAATTGTGCCCTTCGACATCACCAAATAATTGAAGCTCTCGATGTAAAAGTTGGTCTGCACGTGGAGCACGAGGTACTCGCCGACCTTGGCCTTCTCCGTCGACGTCCAGACCTTGATGTGCCGCTGATTGGGCGACTCGTGGGCGAGCATCAGTAGCTCGGCCTGAGCTCGATGTCCCTCGCCGTCGGTGAAGTCCGCGTAGAAGCGCATTGTCTCGATGTCGTTCAACAGCTGCTGGGCGCGCTGCGGATTATCCATCAGGCCCAATTGCTTGCGCAGGTCGATCTGTCGGCCGAAGCGCTCGAATTAGCGTATTGGTTCGATATCGTGTTTTTTTTTTTTAATTTAATTATTATTAACATTATATATAGCTTTACCCTCATGGACCAAACAGCATCGTTTTCCGGCGAGACTCTCAGGAACTGGTTCTCCAAATTTCTGCGACCGCTTCGCATTTCAATGTCACCGCGAACTTCGAGCTGCGCACCGCGCAGCTGTTCCGGCCTCAGGGGCGAACCGTCGTGGAACGAGGCCACCAGGTTGAGATCGAACGGCATGCCGGGCTTGAAGATTTGCGGCGAGCCGCCGAAGAAGTGAATTTTAACGCTCGAATTGTAAATGCGGGCCGTTGAGTAGCCGACGATTATCTCCTCGAGGAAGCGCTCGCCGACCGTTGCCGTTACCTTCACCTCCATACCGTCGCTGTTTGACGGCATGTAAGGCAGCAACTCGCCCATGGGATATCTGAATCTGTAGACAAGGGTATAAAACGATAAATCTTTATCATTTCAGGAATAAAAAATGGATGGTTATCTTTGAACCGGCTTCATATGAAATCGTATCAAAAATACATAGTGTAAAAAAGCGACAAAATATTTTTTGCCCCCAATTTTATGAATTAAAAAAAGAAACTGATGTCATGAACATAGCTTTCAAAGAGCTTCAAAGAGTTTAAAAGCTGCTCTAATATAGACTAAGCTATATAAATAATGCATATAAACTGAGAATTCGTTTTTACCACATTTTCACTCCCTGCTACGGCTTTTTGTAATAAAATGCTTCACAAAAAACAAGGTATTTCTGGCCATTATTTTATGTTCAATTGCATTTTAGCGCTGAAATCTCATTACAAATTCATTCTTTACAGGTGAGCAAATATGAGGACAGCTTTTCAACACTTTTCATAAAAAATTATTGATAAAAAATTGTTAAATGTTGATTTGAACAAATTTGCCCAGATATATTGCATTGTACACATAGTATATTTGTCAATAAATTGTTTTTAGAAAATCATAATTTTTTCCAAAATGAGAGAACTAGGGATGGAAAATTTTTTTTCGCATATTTCATACCTTAGATCGGTAGAGCAACTTTATCAATGGTAACTATATATATTTTGGATAATTGTCTTAACCTAGTGAAATAGAGCACGGTGAATTATTTTCGACAGTTTAGTTTAAAAAATTGGTCGTTTCGTTCACAAAACGAAATGTTGTAACATTAAATGGATTAAGTATTTTTCAAAAGAACAAGTGGAAATTAGTTAGTATTTGAAGTAAAAAAACATTCATGATATAATGTGTTTGTCTAATATATACTCAGTTTTGTAAATGTATAGTGAAATTAGAGCAGGTTTCTTCGAAGCAAACTAGTTTTGCGCGTTTTCCCTCCTTAAACGGTGTACTTCATTAAATCCTGTCCCAAATACGGAACATTATATTTGTATAAGACTTTAAAATCAATTGACAAACGTATCTCTTATTTATGATTCTAAATTTGTGAATAAAAGTCTTGATTTAGTATAAATAAAGAAAATTACAGCTTTAGATAAACAACACAAACGCATATGATGCATATACGAGATTTTTTATATTTATATGCCAATTACTTAAGAGTTCCCTATTACGTATAAAGTCCATGCGACAATGTATAAAATAAAGAGAGTGAGAGAGAGAGAGAGGGGGGGGGCAATAAAAAGCATAAAACCAACCTGTAGGTACCGTTGAAGAACCTAAGCACGGGCACTGTCTCCCTGTAAAGATCCGGGGGATTGAACCAGGCCGGATAATACTCGTTAAAATTGAAGTAACGATCCGGCACGTTCTCCAGGGTGCCGCTCGTCTGCCTGTACCTGTCGATCGGCTTGAAGCTCGCCCTCAGGGTGAGATTGCCGTGCACCGGGGCGCCGGACGTGTAATTCGCCTGGACGATGCCGTGGATGTAGGGCTCGTTGTCGAAGAAGAAAGCCGGCATCGTCACGTTCACCTCGAATCTCGTCTGATAGTACTCCTCGACGAAGATCGCCTTCTCCTCGACCTGGCCCTGGGCGATCACTTTGATGATCCATTCGCCGAAGACGGGCTGATCGGAGAGCTGGTACGACAGGGAGACCGTGCCGAGGTTGCTCTGACGACTCAGCCAGCGGCGCATTATGCGACGATGGGGATCGAGCATGTGCACCTCGACCGTGTCGTCGAAGGCCTTCAGCTCGGTGTTGATCGGGATCGTGCGAAATCTGTCGGCGATTTATTGCTTATCATTTCGATGCACGTTATTAAATGGTAAATTTCAACGATTCTGTGATCGCATTTGTTGTCGACAAAAATTCAAATAAATATAGATTTTTAAGCGAACGGTGGCTCTCCTATATCAAGATAATTTTATTGGAATTTCGAAAAAGGTGAGAATAAGCCATTAGATTTAAATAAATTCGTCTTAGGACCAAAAATAATTGTAGTGTTTGGTTTCATTGGTAAAGAAGTGATTATTAAAGTATGTTATTCTCACAAAAACAACTAAATTTCTTTTTTGTGATGAATTTTTTCCCGGATTTTACGAAAAAATTTCAATATAACTGAAAAAATTTAAAGCTGTTTATGAATTAAAATCTCGAATAAATCACAAATTCATTTACATTTATGTATGTATATTAATATCTACAGTATTTATAAAGTTTTATAATTAGGTACGCTTTTTTTAAAACGACTCTATAAACTTAATTATTCAAGCTCGACATCAGAGTTTTTCTAGATTTTAGATAATATTTCTAGATCTTTTTAGATGAATTTAAAATATAATTTTGAATACGATTTACGTGTTTTATTACACTAGTTTATGGGGTTAACGCACATATTATATAGTCAATAATTACTATAAAGTTCAACGACTATTTCTGAAAAAATTTAAATATTTTTCATTGAAACTTGTACAGTCCTTTACAGTTACTTTTGTCATCTTATGGAAGCATAAAAAAATTTCTATTTTAAAAATTTCTAATTTTTTCAACTAGTTATTTGCTAAATAATTGCTTAATATTTTGCTATAACGACAAAACGACGATTTCACATTTTTTGTTCAAAAATCTGCCATTTTAAAAAATTTTATTCGGTTATTATTGAATTAGGTATAGGTTAAATACAAGATGATCCAATATTAATGAGAAAAGTCCACGTTTAATTTTCGTATATGTCCACGTTACGCGTGGAAAACCCTCTTGAAAATCCTTAAAAAAAAAAAAAAAGAAAATTTCCAAAAATCGAATCCACCCACCGCCGCCACCACGCGGATAAATTTTTCGACCTTCGCACACATAATTATAGGAAATAAACTCGAGCGAGCGCGCGCACCTGATCGTCTGTCCCTGCATGTACACGGGCTTGTCGCACTGTATGAAGATCGTCATCGAGCGCTGGGTGTACGTGAGGCGGCTCTCGTTGAGGAAGGCCTGGCCGCCCGTCAGGCTGTTGTAATTGCCCTCGACGCGCAGCCTGTAATCGCCGTGGACCGAGGTCGGCGGCATGCGCATCATCAGTTTCTCGGGTATGCCCTCGCGCACCTCCTGATGATCGGCGGCGATCTCGACGCCGTTACGCTGGATCGAGGCGCGCACCATCATCGGCAGCGGGCTGTGGAGAATGTTGACGGCAACCCGATAGACCTGGCCGGGTCTGACCATGCGCGAGGCGACGATGAAGTACGTTCTGTGCGAGAGACATCAATTCTTGTAAATACGCGTATATGCCTGGCTATTTTAATTTCTATTTAGAAGAGTTGTTGTGTACAAGTTCTGTTTTACGTTTAATATTATCGTATAAATAATTAATTCAGAGTATATAGTAAATATCTTGAATGATAGTTGGAAATTCAATTTTCTATAAAAAAAAAAATAATAAATAAACCATAAAGAGATGTCATAAACTTGTATAACTATAAGTAAAGAAATAAACCTATTTGAGAAAAAAATCTTCGGTTAAAACGTTATTTTTACTAGATGCCTTTGACATTATAATTACTACAGCCCTTTTTATATATAGATACAAAAGTTTCACACCATTTTGAACACTTCTTATTTTTCTCACGCACTTAAATTTCAATTACAGTGCCTAAGTATATATATATATATATATATATATATATATATATATTTTTTTTTTTTCTTTAATTGCAGCGTTTCCTTTGCAATTTTCGTACGATATATTATTTTCTGATCTTTCTCAAGTGTATTAGCGCATTTTATTTTTATATCATTTGTAAACCCATTTCGTTATAGTTTATTTATTTGTTTGATAAATAATTTCACTGAAGATTTTCGTCAAAACAATATATTGTTAAACATTTCAAATAATTCGTAAATTGATATTAGATTTATTATTAAATCATTTTATTTGTATTATATATATATATATATATATATATATATATATATATATATATATATATATATTACTTATAGAAGAAAGAAACATGATTTGTGCACGTGGTGTTAGCTTTGCTTTGCATATTGTCTGAGTAATTTTGTTGTATACGATTATAAAAACACACGTGACCTCATAAGAGATGGCAAAAAGATAATACACTCCTTTTATACAATCAACTAATTACTACAATTAATCCTTTGTTCGGTGGCCGTAGGGGCATCGGACTTCTTTGTCGTGGCACCGTTTTTTTTCGACATTGAACGACTTCTCGACTTCTAATACCCATCTCACTCCGATGGTACTGTAGTTTTAAAGTATCGCTATTACATATATAAGTATAACTCTTTTTCTAATACTGAATGTTGTTTTATCTTTTTAGTCAGCTATTGTTGATTAAGTATTACAAATGTTATTTAATATATTAATTAGCTCTGAATTACACTGAATTCATCCAGTATCAATTTTAAGTTCAAATTCAAAAGTAGTTTTCAAACTAAATCTCATATAAGTTATTCAAAAAGACAATTTATTACGTGTTAATTGAAATATAAAAACCAAAATTAATTGTGAGAATGAAGGACACTCACGAATGAACAAGAGCAAGGTATTTTTTAAATGTCAGAATTTACACCAGGTGTGAAAAATTTTAGAGAAGGAGACAATTAGACTATCCTTTACTATAACAAAATAAATTTTGATTTATAATAATCAAGGTTTAAATTTCAATTCTATGGGGATGATTGCAAATAATAATAGTCTGGCTTTCAATATAATTATAATTATGTTATTGATTATAAAAAGACTATAAGGCCAGTAGAATTATTTACAAATTTAGTGTGTAACACTCTACAAAAGTAGAATTTTTACCAATGTCATTATTGTACAGGATCATAAATATATATTAAGTCTGCGACTGAAGAATTTATATTTTTTATTAACTGCATATCTATCCCCTGCTCCATTTTTTGACAATGACGGCTGTTATACGTTAAAGAGCGTCAAAATATCTATTAAATTTAATCAATTAAAGTGAACATAAGTTTATATACAAACATTTTTTCTTCCGTTGAAAATGTCGAATTACGTGCCAACAAAACTGCATATGCGGAAAGTTTTACTTTATTGATCTCTATTAAGAAAAATGTTCCCGAAGCTCATTGTTTGCTTATTTTTAAGCGTCTAAAATCACTGGGATTTATCCAAAAATTAAGAAATTGAGTGCCGCGCGAACTGACATCGAGAAACATCGAAAACGTCTTGTGACTTTGGGATTTTTTTCTTGAGCTCTGGAAAAAGAATTCGGTACAGAAGATGTTTGGATCTATTACGATAGTCCAAAATAGAAAATCGTGAACAGCTAAATCGAGAATGTAGAATAGCTTTTTTGGAGTACGCTTCACGTTACATAAACGTATAACAAATTATTTAGATTCGTTTCTGACCTCAAAAGACAAGAAATTTTTTTGGGACGGAATCTACAAATCATCAAAATTTTTACGGCAACGGCCATAGCTACTGCTGGACAATATTTTAAATGAATGTATTTTTTCATTTTTTTTTCTTTTTTTTGTTGAAATAAAGTTTCGTCGAAAATATGAATTTTGGAAATTATAGACCCAATATATTAAAGAAAAATTTGTCGAAAATAACTGCACGTTTCCTGATATATATTTTTTTGGGATGCTAAATTTAAATAATTTGAAAATACTCCTATATGCCCAAGCACATCAGAAAATTTCTGCATTTACCAAAAGCTGGAAATTGTGAGCTTATGTTTATATATTTTGTTAATGAATGAATTCATGTTTAAATATTTGATTAAATTACATAATTACCTTCATATAATGGGAAACGTACTATTATTTGTGTGATTCTAGTTATTAAAATACTATATTAATCTATACTTATGTTCGAGGATTAATATTTATATTTGTAATCTTAATTTCGGTCCTACAGCAATGATCGTTTACTACTTATACAGGGCGTCTCCGATATAACTGAACGCAATAGCAGGCTCTAAACGATCACGAGAGGCTGTACCTTAAATTTTTTATACATTTTGGATAATTTTAAATAGTTTTTCCATAATCAGACAACGTTGCTTACCCAATGAGAAATCTCTGATTGACAGTTCTCGTGCGCGAGCCTATATAGATCAACGATGGGAGGAAATTGACTAGCCCAATCGACACGAGTATATGGATGTGTAGAAAGCGCGTGATCGGCGCTGGTGGGCTGGGCATCGTCATAGTCTTATATAGTATTAGTCATGCAGTGGTTACATCTGCGCGCATAAACATGCCGCTCAATTAACAATTGCACGACGTCTCGACGTAGTCAAGAGGCTCCTCCCGTGTCAAATTTTCCGCGCGTCTTTTCAATTTCCCTGCCTGTCCCATCGCGCGAGAACCGAATCAGCGCTTTCTGATTGGCTGCGCAGCATTGCCACTATTACTACTACGCATTAATTATTACTTCCCAAAATTAGCACTCGGATATCCGCACAGCTTGTCCTTATTATTACCAATCTGATACTATTTCTAGTTGTGATGGAGACACTCTATATAGTAAATCCGGTATTTAGTAACTATAGTATACTACTAGTTTGATAACTGGTAAATGTTACTTATTTTTTTTGAATCCCTACCAATAACGTACAGCTTTCTAGTTTTTTCCAAGTTTTTCTAAATTATCTGATGGATTTTAACAGAACAGAAAACAGCTGTACATCTTGTTCAGAAAGGGACGCTTTAGAGATCATAGTACGTGCATATCTTTGCATAGTACGTCCTATGGGATACGCTTATGGTATCCAAATTATTATATATTTATATTTTTTTTTTCAAATGTTGTTTTCTGTTTCATTAGCCTAGTGATCCTATTGAATTTTTTCACTATACGAAAGAATTTAATTTGAGAAGTGAGGATTTCATTTATATATCCTTATATTTTTTTCTAATCCACAAAACTACACCAAAGGACGCGATTTCACATTAATGCCATTTTCATCTAGAATCTCCGATAGAAACACGCTCACGGAAGACCTTCGCATTTATCTTCTGCAAGATATTTACTTTTTTTGTTCTCGTGTTATTAGTGCCATACATATCCTCTACTGTGCAGTTCATCCACACCGATACCTGTATACAATTCGGGCGATCGCCGTGCAATCGCGATTCTGTTACTCCGAAGTACAACCGACCCTCGCTTTTTGCTTGTAAAATATATTATAGCCGATCTTTGTGCATTGTCTCTATAAATAAATATATATATATATATATATATATATATATATATATATATATATATAATACTTACGCCTCCTTTATGATGACGCTCTCGCTCTGAGCGCCGGTCGGCCGGTAGCCGAAGCCCCCGCCACCGGCGCCGTTCTCCTTGTTACCGGCGTTGTCCCAGTCGCGCACGTTGAAGGAGTCCCGCTCCCACTCGCGCTCCCGTTCCCGCTCCCGCTCCCGCTCCCGCTCCCTGCTGGCATTGTAATCGGACGACTCGCCGCGGGCGTCCTCGTTGTAGCGATTCCAGGGCAGATTGGGCCGGTCCGTCGTGTCCCTGGTCAGCTGGGCCCGAGCGGCCGGGACGGCCAGTAGGACGGCGCTCGCCAAGAACAGCGGCCACCACATCCTTCTGCGTCGTAATGAAAGCGCCGTGAATGCGTGTACACGAGGATGGGAAAGAATAATAGTGTAAATCAAAAAAAAAAAAAAAAAAAAAAAAAAAAATGGAGGTTCCTCGACAGGCACACATACTCAGACACGCGCGCGCGTATTGCGGGTGGTTTCGATACGTCGTAGGGGATGATTTTTCGACACAGATATATCGTACTTGAGATCCGGATGCTCGATACATGATATTTCTCACATATAAGTAGGAGGATGGTACGAGTCGGAGGGGAGTCCGATTTGTATTGTCGCGCAAATCGCAGCTTGTTGTTTGGATAAAATCTGCTTATAGAGTCGCAATGATAGATTGAATGTTTGATTTTCTTTTTAAATTCATTTCCATATACATCTGGTTGTTAATGTGTAATAAAAGATAACCGAAAAGTTTATAAGATATCTAAGCATAAAAAATCTGCGTATTTATCAATCTCATTCGTAAGAGGAGATAGTCAAAGATATAAACATCGGTAAAGTTATTAAAATATATTTTAAGTGTTATGTAAAATCGAATAATTTATAGAATACATCTATTGCATTTCCTGTATACTTATAACAATTATTTTAAAATGTCAGTCATTGTTTTATAATATAAATAATATGTATGCTAAAAATTATCTACTTAATAGTTACTCGTTTTGTAAAAATAAACCAAGTTTCTTAACTTAATTTTGTATTTAAATCGAATGGATTCGTTTCAATAAACCTATAAAATCTATTCTTAATTTAGGGAAACGATTTTCTTGCTATACGAATAAAAAAAATATTCACTTGACAATAAAACAGTTTTTGAGTATATAATAGAAAAACAAACGATTTTATTGTAAAAATGTTTGGTTATTTTTTGATAATGAAATAGAAAAGAAATTTTTTACCATTGTATTCTGCGCTTTATTTAGCGCTGTTTATGCTTGAAGCATATATTAGGTATCAATACGCCGTGATTTTCGTACACAACGACGATCAAAGTACAATAATTTTTTTCATTATTGTAATCATTATGTACTTTGACAATAGTCACAATTATATGGGATAATTAAATAATCTTAAAAGCGGTCAATTTAATATACGTTAAAAGAAGACGAGTAAACGAACCATTTTTGAATATTACAGAAAAAGAAAATCAAAAGTGCAGCGCTCTATAGTTAAAATTTCATCTCGACACCGAGCCTTCCCTATAATATACTTTATGACTCACGATGCATTCATGTCCACGCGCCCAAGAAAACGATCTAACATGCGCTCGGTGAGCAGAATATTATATGTGTAATTTGTTCACATCGTGTATGTATATATATATATATATATATATATATATATATATATATATATATATATATATATATATATGCTCGAACATGATAGGCAGTAAATCTATATATACGTATATTGTAAAGCGAACAATTTCTCGAAGCACTTTGCCTTTGAGTTTTTTTTTTTCAACGTTACATGTATATACATTTCCTTTATGACGCCATATATGACGAGGATATATTGAAGAAAGCAAGGAAAAAAAAGGTTTAAAATATTGTTTAAAAGTATAATTTTACCGCTAATTCCTACTATTTTGTTGCTTATGAAAATGCTATATTATTGTAATAATTTGTAGACATATTGTCAAAAGGCCTATTTGTTAAAACACATATACTGCATACACTCTACGAACCTATCCGAGCTTGGCTTCACATTGATGTTCCAAGCTTTTAATTCTAACTTATTTAAATGATTAATTAGTTCTGAGAGCGCATACATATAGGACTGATCGATGCATCACCGATCGAAAAATTCTTTCGCGTATAAAATTGAAAAAATTGCCATAAATATATATATAACAAGATAGCATATAGCTTCCTCCTATTCAAAACAAACACATATTTCATGTGTATATCGACCATTTAAACGATGTAACTGCATGCATGTTAACAGACGCGCGCGCGTAATAGTGCGCATATGCAAACACGCACACTATATATATATATTACCTACCGTACTGTGGTGGGGTTATAATATGCGTGCGCGGCGTTTTACACACGCCCACGCATGGATGATGATGGGCGAACCCGCGACGACCCCGGGGCTTAATCATCGTCTCTTTCAATGTATATAACGACACATGTGTTATAAATCAGTATGTGTATGAAATATATATATATATATATATATATATATATATATATATATATATAATATAGATATAGTACAATATTTTTAAATCGGAATCACGTATATACATATATGCGAGAAAGGTGACCGCAAAACTCGGATTACCGAAGGGGTTTTTTCTTCTTCTTCTTCTTCTTCTTCTTCTTCTTGTTTTCGGATACGTGTGCGAGTTTAGATACCGACGGATCTTGGGGTGAAAGAGTAGAGCACCGGGGCATTCGGCGACTTTTCATTAAAGGCCTAATTAGAACTAATGAACTTCCAACTTGCACAGACACACAATAGTTTTTGGTATGCGAGTGTACTATAGACTAGAGAAGAAGTTACAAGCACGTATGCTACCAAGATGAGAGAATTTTCTCTCAGAATATTTCACATAATTATTTATAATATAAATATTTATATATAACTAGTGTGACCCCAGATTGTATGAAAAAAAATCCAATAAATTACCATAGTCAGTAATAAATTGTAGAGTCTCAATGATAAATTTTCAAATTTTTGCTTGTAAAATTTCTCAGAAACAGCGTGGCATTTTTTCTTCGTTTTTTTTTCACAATGGTATGATCGAATTGTTCTCATGTTGTTATGATTTTAACTAATATTGAACATTTTTCTACGCAATCATAAGGCACCTATGGTGACAGAATATAGAAGGTACAGAAAATCCAGAAGAGTGGACGGATGTTTTTGAAAACGATGCGATCAAAAATATACTCCAAAATACTCTCAAAGGCGGAATGGGGACGTTTGACGATGGATGTCGGAGATTCGAGCATCAAAAACTGTGCAAGCATAGGTAAGATCGAAAAGCAGAGAGTTCAGGGCGTATATTAAATAATTTATCTCGGTAAAATTGAAAAAATTTACGAAAAGGAAGACACATACGTGTCATATTATGCCTTATTGGATCAAAGCAAAATAATAATAATAATAATTATAATAATAAACAAAGCTGTAACATCATTATACACATATGAGTGGAAGCACAGTCATGGTAAAGTGTAGTAAATCCATGTCGCAACTGCATCCTGCACGTATATATATACACACGCGCGCGCGCGCGCACCTTTATAACACTGTTATAAATATAAAATGCACGCATCCTGTGAATGCCATTATACACGTTAATTGGTTCCGATCAAAATTCTCTCTAAATCTCCTCGCATCGCATATGCGCGCCGCTTTATGTACGTACGCACACACATATACACACACACACACACACACACACACATGTATATATATACGTAAATCGACGGAACGACGATTAAAACCAAAAAAAAAAATCCATAATTTACCTGTGGGACGATATCAGCACGCAACGCCTTTTACCCCCAGTACCGCACCTTTTATATATTTATATATTCCGTATATGTATATATATATATATATATATATATGCACACAGGAACCACTTGATAATTGAAAAAAAAAAAAAAAAAGAGCTGGATTTATAGTAAAGTATTTTCACTGTCACGTCGGGCGCGGGCCACGCGCGCGAGAGCAGGTTAACGCCGCGGCCGCGGGTGTACAAGCGTTCGCCATCGGTTACCGCCTATACGCACGGTGGTGTATACGTACACGCGTATTACCATACACACACGCACACACACACACACACACGAACGAGAGCCCGCGCGCATCAGCCACCTCTCGCAGAGAGCGTTATCCGGACGGTTTTACAAGAGTCCCCACGGTAAGTCCCGTGCATACACATGTATTCTGTTACAATGCTGAAGCGACGGACGAGGAGTCACGAATTATAAAACCGATTTCGCGTGCGCCCTGGCGTCCGATGCACGCACATAATACACTACATATACACGTAACTTCACGGAGGATCGCCCGACGGAGCACAAAAGTGGACGTGGGAGAGGGAGACGGAGAGTGTGAGCGTGAGAGAAAGAGAGAGAGAGAGAGAGAGAGAGAGAGAGGAGAAACTTGCAGTATAGAGGCGAGCGGTCAACGCCCAAAAATACCTGACTGTTGACTTTACCTGGCGGCGGCGGCAGCAGCAGCGTCGGCGGCGGCGACGACTCGTCGACCTGCGCCTGCGTCGGCGCGTTCCCCCTGCTGCGTCCGCGACCCCCACCCTTATGTATTTTATTCCCTCTTTTTATATATATATATATATATATATATGCACTTGCACTAATACACCTCGCGCTCGCTAGTTTTCCTCCACTACAGGCCGACCGAATTTTCTCCCTGTATATACATATATGTTTCTTAGCCCGGCATAACACAACAGGTGCAAGAAGCTTCTCTTCTTTCGGGTGTTTTTTTTTTTTTTTTTTATCTTAACACAGGTATATTAGAAACGGAGAGGAGTTTCCTCGCAGCACGCGCACAGTTATAAACGCACACACATAGGACACATGCATATAGAAATATATATTCACTCGACCTTGCGTCGGAGTATAAAAGCGTCGGAGGACGAGAGAGAAAATCGGTCGGCGCGGTTCGCCGCGCCGAGACTAAAAACGCGCGCCGCGGGAATCCGTCCGCGAGCCGCGCCGTGCGGGTGCGAGCGGCGCAAGGAGTCGGTTTGGGTTGGGATTGGGAGTCTCGAAGTCAGAAAAGAGAGAGAGAGAGAGAGAGAGAGAGCGAGAGAAGAGCCGAGGTATTGGACGGCCCACGCACGTACACATGTATAATACGCCTATAGGCGCATACGTAACGGGTACGTATGTGGCATCGTTAAAGAATCTGTGTACAGCGTATAACGATGTTATACCTGCAAGTGTGTATGTTTATCTATAATGCGGCAGTCACAGTGCCTCCCCCCCACTTAAAAAAGGATATAATATAGGAGACCAATGAGCTCACAGCATGTGTGTCTGTATATGTATAGATATTATATTATACGAATATATATATATATATATATATATATATATGTGTGTATATATTATATATATATATATATATATATATATATATATATATATATCGGTCGGATATATATAAAGTGGTGTCAGGGCTCAGGAGAGGTATCCCCGCATGCTTGGTGTGACGATCTTCGGCCTTTCGACTCCTTTTGGTACAATCAGCTCTCCACTTGTTACTTACACGCGGATCGCATGTGAGGGGAGCCACAGGTGCGCGATGTCTCCAATACTGTATATATATATATATATATATATATATATATATATATATATATATATATATATATATATTACAATTTACAACGCTTCGTTGCACTATAGAAATTTTCCCAAAAACGTGATCGCTTATATCTGATGAATCTGTAAACGTCGAAGTCAAAAGGTAATCTATATAGTTATAAAGATCAGTATATATATATTAGATCAGAGTAGAATATAACGGTAATGTGGGGACGGGTTTTCAGAAAACTGAAATAAATTTTCCAATTAGGAATATACGTATGTATGATCATAAATTATGAGTTGAAATGATTTACCGCAATAAAAATATTAGCGATTTCTGATTTATTCATTAGATGCCCTGGCTACAAGGTATAACATTGGTAAAGGTCATTAAAATACAATTTGGGCTCCTCCCAAAGTTAATGACAGTTGTCTTCATTATAGGGTATTAACTTCTATTATACCCTATATTTACTCAATGATATCAAATAGCAGACTATTGCAATTCATTTGCAATATTTACTTCTTCATTGCCGATATCGTGTCATCAAAATTCATGGTCATGATCATTTCCATTATATACGTATTTCAAAATTCATTCCATTTTATAGTATTCGTAAGTTTTCTGATTGATTTCTTGAAAATACATCTTCAATCTGCAATGAGGTTCATTTGTTTACATTTATTTACTCGAAGTGCTAAAATTAACTTACAAATCAAAGTGAAAAAATTCGAAACTGTTTCTAAAAATTTGTTGTCAATAAGTTTTAGAAACAAATATATGTATATATAATTATCTTTCTGTGCGTGTAAGAGTAAAGAATTTTTGTTTTTCAATACGTAAAATTTAAAGCTTATAATTTTCCTACTAAGAACTATATGCATTATTAATGTTAATGTATATGGATTGGAATTTCTAATGGGTTTAATTATTTAAAAATGTTAATCTGTTCTAAAATACGCATATAGTTTTTTTATTAAATGAATTTTAAAACAAGCATATTCTATTTAAATATAAGTTTTCCTTCTGTAAAATTTTTTCTATCAAATAAATACTAACGTTTAATAATAATTTTAGTCTCTTAATAAATAATTTTTTTATTTATACATTATTTTTTCAAAAATACAAATCATTATTAAGGCAGATTACATATATAATTATTTTATTTTAAAAAATAATCTGCCTGCGAATAAATATTACACCTAATAAGTAAGTGATTTAAGAAACAATAGACTTTCAGGTATTTTATTATTAATATTTATCAGTATAAATATAAAATATATTATAATATATATAATGAGAAATTTCTCTTTTTAAATTAAAATCTTATGTTAAATATATTAATTGAAGAATTATCATACTCTTTCAATATGAATATTTAATATGTTGTCTATCATACTGATGATTCACCAGCTGTACAGTAAGAGATTAATGAATAAATATTTATGTATGACGGATACATTATAATGCATAACGAAGATTTATAAATAATACAAAAATGAAGATTATTTATCATTTGGTTGTGTATCGTTTATAACAAAAATATATAATTAAATACAATCATTTTAATAATCAAGTATCACTGATGTTTACATTCACAGAGAACCAATAGGTCACTAAACTATATTTCTAGTGACTTACATACAGAGATTCTGCAAACTTAAGCGTATGCTATCCTATACAGAATAGGTAAAAAGCTAATATATACATTGATTCAAACATGCATACATACACACATACATACATACATACATACATACATATATTCATACCGAGATTCCTGTATATATATAATAATACCAAGAAGAATGTCATTGGCATATATATCTTGTTCCAAACTTTCGTCTCCAAAATCGCAGCAGCGATTGCAGGTGAGTTTGCAGCCGGATTCACCCTTCTCATCACGTTTATCATTTATATTGCTTTTAAAAGTTTTTTATTGTTAAAGCTAGTAACAATGCCAACAAAAAAGACAAGCAATTTATCATTACTACTTTAGGATTAAAACCGTGGTCGTCTTTTTTATTTATTAAATTTTGTTATATTTAATGACATTTTTCAGATATACTATTTCTCAATAAAATTTATTCAGCACTCAATAATTACTCCTTACAAAAGGGGGTATGTACCATAATTATACATAGCTGCCTCATACAAAATCAAACTTGTCTTTAGATATAGGATTACCAGCAAGCTCTTTTATTTAAGCTAATTTTTTGCTCCATGAAATTTTTCAATTTTTGCCAAACTTGTAGTATAATTTACTTGCTAACCATAGGTAATCGATGTTATGGAACTAAATTCTATATTGAGTTAATTTAATCATTCTACCATGCATCTATTTACGATGATTTAATAGAAGATCGACGCACATGAATTTGCTTTCATTTTTCTTGGTATCTTTCATGCACAAAATTTAACACAATATATATAAAAAATAAGTAAATGGCATCTTTCATGCACTAAACTTAATACCAAATATATATATAATAGGTAAATTTTCGTATAAAAAATTGAAAACGTTTGAATACGTATGACAAACCTATATTTTATTGATTGAAATTTTAATGTTAACATTTAGACTGTCTCTGATCTGCATTCATGACCTAAAGAAAAATATAATGGTTATATACGACGCAAAAAAATATTTAAAAAGATATTCTAGTTTAGCATTCAAGGGCACGTTTTTAAAAATCAGTGTAAAAATTTTTATGTATTATGATGGAGTAAAATGTACATTTTTTCAAATTATTTGTAGAAGTCAGTGCATATTTAGTATTGTTAAAAATTTGAAAAATTAATATTTTAATATCTCAAAAATTATTCGAGATAAAAAATTGATGCAAGGCAGAATTAATTACTTGATTTTCAAAAGTTTTATTTCTATTTCGCGCCTTGACGACGTGCTGTTGCGTTTGCGTGGCGGCTAGTGGCGGTGCACAATATGTCTGCCAAACCTAGTATTATCTGTAACAGATGCCATATATTTTGAAAAGTACTGGTTTGTATTGTAATTTTGTAAATAGCGTATTTGTTATTCGTTGTTTATTTGTATGGTCTAATAGTGTTATTGTATTTTTTTTCTTTTTAATCATATCCTTGTGCATTATTGTTTTTTAAAATCGATATATTATATGATTGTATTCGGAGCTTATACACTAAAGCAGTGCTTCAATAAATAAAATAGGTTAGTATACGACTTCAAGGCGTTTACTCCACGCTTTATCGTATATTTCTATTCTATTAGTTACTTGTTTTACTCTTAAATTTGGAAATAATGAGTAATATATTAAGAATTTTAATTATTTATGCATAAATTTATAAAGTCTTCTAATAAAACCGATCCAAACGTTGTTATATTAAATCAATACTAGCATAGATTAAAAATGTATTTTAGTAAATGAATTAAACTAAGACTGTAGAAACTTTCAAAGATTAAAGAATTTTTTGAACTTATGCTTATTTTTAAAACTGTCTATGTTAAGCAGAGATTAAATATAAGTATTATTGTAATTTTTATTACTTGTTAAGAATATATTTTTTCTCATTTCAAAATTTAATAGTATAACAAAAGATGCAAAAGTCGCAGCGATTGAACAGAGAAATCAAACGCTTAGTTGATCATCCACCAGAAGGTGTAAGTTGTTATCCTTCTGAGAAGCTAGATCATTTTTCAATAAATATTGTTGGACCTCATGGTTCTCCATACGAGGGAGCACTTTTTGAGTTGGAATTACAAATACCAGATCGTTATCCATTTATGCCACCAAGATTAAAATTCTCAACACCTGTTTATCACCCCAACATTGATACACAAGGTCGAATCTGCATGGATCTATTAAAAATGCCTCCAACTGGTGGCTGGAAACCAACAATTAGTTTGGAAAATTTAATAGTTGCAGTTCAATCCTTATTGGGCAATCCAAATCCTGATGATCCTTTAATGATTGATATTGCTGAAGAATATCGTTATAATAAACAAGAATTTGAAAGAAAAGCACGAAGTATTGCTGAAAAAAATACAAAGAAATGTTATTAAACTATTCGATAATTTAATACTATTTTCTATTAAGTATTTATTTTAAGCAGATAATTTACTATTAAGCAAGTTTAAGCAAAATCATTTTAAAAGTGAAAATGACTTAAATTTAAAATTATAATAAAGTTTGATATATTTTTGCATGAATTATTTACATTTTTTGTACATTTATAATTTTAATATTGTATTTTGTAATAATACGTATCATGACATTCTAAATATTTATATTCATATTTTAACAAGAAATTACTGTAAAAAAATTTTAATATGAAGAAATAAACAACTATTTTTACGATTAAAGTATTTATTAAATTTCATTTAGAAGAAACAACAAGAGGAGTTAACATTACATGCCAACGCAATATTAAAGCAAACTACATAAAAAATCTTATTAATTATTTTAGTCCACTGGATAATCGTCCAGACTTAATTTTAAATGATATTTTTTATCACAATTTTTTAGTACATTCAGTGAGAACTTTCAAAAGCTATACTTAAAAACTATTTAATATTACAGTTTTTGAATATTCCTAAAAGCTAAATAAAATTAAGCACTGAAGAACTATCAATATTATAAGAATATTATAATTATAATACTAGAAATGCCCAAATCTTGAATGTTAATACATTCCTTAAACAAAGTGTTTTCTTATTTTGTATTCACACAGTTATATAATTATATATAAATATATCGTGTGCAACATAATAACACTTGTCGAAATACAATTTACTTGGCAAAATTCCAAACAACATGATTTAGCTTGAAAATTTTAAATAATTATTAATACATGCAACAGAACAGTAATCATCCAAAATTTTAACAAGCTTGCTTATAACAATCTTTTTTTTTCTTTTTCATTTTTTAGATTTTGAGGCACACAGCAAAAGGCAGTGGATAGTTTCTTTTCAGTATTTCCAATGTCTTTGCTTTTATTACATTTTTCTAAGTATACGAATACAGATTATGCATTTTATCACAATATTTTGTACGTGTTTTAAAGTTAGGAAAGTAGAAAAATCATCTATAGAATATATTTTGTAAAAATGGCATGGTTCATGATTGACATATTGTCATTTATTTAGAAAGAACACATGTAATATGATATGGCATTAGTCTCATGTGAAATGCTTTAATACTTCCAAAATAGATATTTTCCGTTTATTAGAGCCATGGTTTTGTTACAATCTATAATTTTATTAATATTCCGTTAACAGAAAGTATATTCAAACTTTATTTAATAGTATTTTTTATTAAATATTACTTATCTAATGATTGATATGCTATAAAATTATAATAAATAAACACTGAAAATTATGATTCAATTAAAAATATAATGCTTTTATATTTTATTTGTTGGATATTGACATGTTTTTCAGAGAATATTGGACTTTTCTTTTCATTTGTTCAAATACGTTTTCCTTAAAATTGCCTAAATAGATCAATGTATGTATATATTTACAATAAATGTTCGATAGTAATTAGTAGTAATATTAATACTGAGCATTCCTAGCTATTTGCTTTTAAAGCGATTCTTATATAAGAATTCCGAGCAACGCATATTATCGGAATAACCGATTTATTAATCTCTAAAAATTCTCTAAAACTTGTGTATATTCGCGTTCGAACTCTTGCAAGCTCAAAAACTCTAAAGTTGGAATGTCAATTGTATAGCTCCTCACTGCACAAAATTTTTTAAAGCAAGCAATTGTATCCTTATTATCTATATATTTCGATATAAATTCATGCAGCAATATAATTTATCGCGTCCATCGTTCATTACGTATTTTGTATCAGTAATTCCTAAAAGATATCGTCATATCTATCAGTACTAAAATTAAAAAAAAAAAAAAAAAAAAAAAAAAAAAAAAAAAAAAAAAAAAAAAAGGGGGCCATTATGAAATATTACAGTCTAGGTTTTCTCGTTAGCAGTTCGTAAGAAAATTTGTTACGCATTTAATTAAAGTACGCTTGGATTATTTTTGTACAAACATTAATAATTCCTTGGGAAGACGAAAATAAATAATTTTCTATTCGATCTACACACCTGTTAAAAGCCTGCTAACAACACGTTTACGAATAAGTGTAAAATAATAATAATAATAATAATAATAATAATAATAATAATAATAATAATACCAAATTGGAATTACACCACCTCGAGTGGCCCATATCCGTCATGGGTCACTATACGCAACGTATACAGGAGAAAAGCAGTGAAAATATAATCCGAGTCCCGTATATCTATATATACATATACATATACATATACATACATACATATATATATATATATATATATATATATATATATATATATATATATATATATATACACGGCCGCCGTTCAATACCAAAAATAATGCGACAAATCCGGCATACGTCCCGCGCAATCTATCGCATAACCATGTACATATTTTCCAGCTGCGTCTGCTGTTGGAGTTCGAATAGAGCTATGTCCTTTAAACGGGGTGACATCGGCACGTAATCCGACGTGTCCTCCAGAATGCGATTCGACTCCGTCGTCTTGTCCTCGGGCGTTGGAGTCGCGTCGTCTTGCGTGTTTGGGGTGGCCGAACGAGTGCCGCCTTCCGAGTCTAGTCCGTCGTCGCTCACGCTGCAAAAGAAGCAAGGAAAAACGTATAGGAACGTGAATTTTGGATGTTTATGAAAGTAAATTAGTTACACGAGGAAAAAAAAGGAGGAAATTTTGCAACAAATTAAAAATGACGATTCGAGTTAAATTTACAAACGAATAAAAATAAAAAGTATCGATAAAGGCACTGCGGCAAAATTCGAATAATATCGCGATTAATTATTCTTTATACATATTGGTTTCGGTTGCTGATTATTTTTTCACGATCGCCACGAAATATCGTATAAAACCGTTATTTACTTTAGTATTACGAAAAGAGATCACTTCTTACTTCGAATGTAATCGTAAGCATAAAAATTATACCGACCTTCCGTTCTGCGTGGACCCGGATCCGCATCTCTGTCGCGGCGGAAGGGGCGGCGGCTGGAGTTTCAGGGACGAATTGAGTATGAGGGCCTCGGGATTCTCGTAGAGGTTCGAAGGCACTTTGCGCGACCTCGGCACGAAATCGTCGAGTATCTCCTCGTAGATGCCCGAGGCCACCGATATGCTTGACACCCGCCTGAGGGAGGGCTCCTCGAGCTCCTCGAGGCTCGAGGTCACGTTGCTGACGAAGGCTGGCTCCGGCTGGTAAACGTTGTCGACCGCCCGAG
Organism: Sycobia sp. Sy_11; assembly: GCA_018907035.1. Classification (NCBI taxonomy): domain Eukaryota; kingdom Metazoa; phylum Arthropoda; class Insecta; order Hymenoptera; family Epichrysomallidae; genus Sycobia; species Sycobia sp. Sy_11. The sequence continues at coordinate 2,828,624 of JACCIC010000021.1, forward strand.
CGCGCATCTCGTGCGTCATCTTCGAGCTCATCTTCTCGATCGCTCCTGCATATGTATAAATGGAAATTGAAGAGAAAAAACAATCTTTAATACACCGTACTTGTAATGATCGAATGATATTTTACAAAGATAGAGATATGGCATACAGGAGGAAGAATATTAAACATTTTAATTTTGAGTTCGGATGAAAATCCAAAAGTGCAAGTTGCTCGTACTTGAGGCTGCTCGCTTTTGCAGAAAAAAACCCCATAATTATCGATGTTAATATTATTAAATGAAATAACTAAAGACTCGTTAAAGTGATCGTTTTTCCCACCTGTTGGACGGCACTATGAGCACTAATACTACGGGTTTTTTTCAAGTTAAAATAAATAAATAATCAAGCATAACATAACAAATATATTATATTGTTAAAAAGTCAGATTTAAGTTCATTTTAACGAACTTTACGCAAACAGGACATGCGCCATAATAAATATAGTTATAGTATAGTCGATGCATAGAATAATTTTAGTTATTTATGTCTTTTATAATTGGTTTGAAAATATTATTTTCGATTTAAGATTGTCTCAACATGTTTATATGAATTATTGGTATTTTTACGAAATAATATTGTATCCTATCTTACACCCAACAATAAGATTTATTGACTATCATTGATTTGGATTTTTTTTTTTTAATTATCTAAGTAGAAAATTCAATAAATTTGCCTATGAAAGTTTACGACTTAAACCTTTGAAGATATGCAAAGTGTATTTGTTCGTTTTTATTTTGTCTTTTGTTGCAACGAATTGAGCAATGTACGGTAGCTTATTTTTATCGCTGAAATTTTAAATAAGTGTAGTATAAAAGTTTTTTTAACCGAAACTGTATTGTAAGAATGGCATACGTAGTACTTAAGTACCGTTTACAATAAAAAGTATAGTAAATTACTTGTTAATTTTCTTTATAATTTACGAGGTCCATAATTCACTTCTGCATATATTGTGCTCTTTTAGATACACCCTTGAAAAAAATTCCACAATAAGCTCTACACGTATCGTCCGTCTTCCTCCTATATATACAAACGCGCTTTATCTCCACACCCGCACACACATGTATGCGTATAACAACGATCAAAAAAAAAAAATGAAAAAAAAAATGAAAAAAAAAAAATAAAAAAATCCCCGAAAACTCGGAAAACTCACCGCCTCGCGCGTTCACGATGTCGTTGATCAGTTTGGCCTCGCTGCCCGATCGCGCCGATATCAGCATGCCGAGGCCCGCGTTGACGATGTTCGACGTGATGATCTTGTGCTTGATCGCCTGATGGAAGCTCTGGCCGGCGCAGCGGCCCAGCGACGCCTCCTGCTGGGCGCTCAGCCTGAGATCGCCCTCGCTCAGGCTGAGCGGTCGCTGGGCGAGGTGCTTGCCGCCGCCGCCGCCGCCGCCGCCGTGGCGCGGGCCCCTGCCCTGGGTGACGAGGTCCTGGAGCAGACGGGGCGCGTTCAGGCAGAATACGTGGAGCTCGCCCGCCCCGCCCCGGAACTCCTTGGTCGTGTGTATCACGCAGACGCGCTTGACGTCCTCCGGTCGGCCGGCGCTCGTCAGGTGAAACTGATTCATCTCCTTCCACTCGAAGGTCTCGACGATCTCGCCCGTGTGCACGTCCTTGACGAAGACGCCCGAGCGGCTGGCCACGAGGTCGCCGTAGAGCCCTGGTTATATAGAACAGAGGAGGAATCGAATTCAGCAGGTTTCTTTGCACTGGCGTAATTCCGCATGTATTAAATTTAAATTTCTAGCCTCTGTACAAATTCTTATGGGTTTTGTATAAAGTTGCGCAGGTAGACGTATGTATATGTAACAGATGATTGTCGACTATCCAGTTTATTAAAATATTGCAAAAATTTTATTAAAAACAACCAAAATTACTCGAAGCAAAAAAAATTACTTTTATCGATTTCGATTTGAAAACGTTAATTATTCATTAAAATTATATTATTTAAACATACGACTGTTAAAATTTTACGTTAATATTACAAAATTTATCAATTAAAAAAAAAAACAAAAACAAAAAAACAAATGTCTTGCTTTAATCATACTTACCGAGTAATTAATTATATTTGTTATACATATTATTTGGAACCTGTTCGAGCCAGCTAAAATCAATGTTTCATTTGCTTATTATATTTAATTAGATTTTATTAAGAAATTATATAAAATCATTGCATTATTATAACTTCTGGATAAAACATACAACGTATATTGTGTTACCCGATAGGTTTTTTTTTCGCATATTGAAAAAGTCTCCGGTTAATATATCATGGCAGAATATCAGTTTAATTCAATCTAGATTTAACCGGTTAAGTGTATTACCAGCAGACACGCAGTGACGCGCGTTTGACGTGTCACCGTACACCCGGCTGATTAATATAAGTTTATCCGTAGAAAGTAGTTTGTTTGTTTATACTGGGCCTTTTAACTTTCATTGGATAAAGATAAATTTCAATTTTTTTTTTTTTTGCTTTTAATAAAATTCAATCGGATAATGGAGAAATGTTTACGTAAAGACTCGACCAAAACATTCGAGAGGGAAAAAAAACGTGAAAAAAACGGCAATACGTGATAAATCAACCGTTTAAAAAAACTGCGCAATCAAAGCCACGAAACTTAAAGTTTCTTTATTGCTTCGACCTCCTTCCAGAAAACCTACTTAATGTGATTATCTTTTGGAGAGATTGCCGATGGTGATTGCATTATTAAAACGTACAAATGAGACCGCTCTCTTTTTTATTTATATAAGTATTTATTGGACGCTATATTTTTATACCAATAGAAAATGTTGTAGATCTCTTAAAAAAAAAAAAAAAAATCATTAATAATAATAGATAATATTTAACCTGAATGAGAGATCTTATTTTTATTTTAATAAAGCAGAGATCTCTATATCAAAATTATTTCCGAACATTAATTGTAGTTCATATATAAGTTTTTGACTATAAAAAAAAACATTATGCTCTACATAAGGATTTGATTTATCACTGAAATTCAACTTTTCTTTTAAGATAGTACTATTATAATACATTATACATCTTAAAAGATGAATACACCGTAGTAGAGTAAATGAAAAGTCAGAAGCTATAAGTACGCCGACTTATGTGTATAAGACACACTAATTCGATGAAAGCAGCCATCAGTATTGCCGCAATGTTTTAATTTATTTTATTTTACTTTAATTGCTTCAATATAAAATTGGACCGTATCAACAGTCAGCCATCGGCAATGACCGCCAGTCCCGTTTTTTTTCTCTCCACCATATACTTTCTTTAAAAATAAGAAAGGTTATATTTTAATCTGAATTCAGTATGTGTATATATATATAAATCAAAAATTCAATGGAAAATCGAGGGGAGAAAAACACTCGGCCATAACGGAGTTAATTTGACGTTTTTAATTTGATGCTTAATTATATTCCTGAACGGCCCTTACAACGCATTGGGCATTCGTTACATTCTATTCAATGGAACTTTATTTTAAATCGAAACAAACAGAAGAAAAAAAGCAAATCAAATATCTTTGTTATGTATGTAGATATGGATATTTATCCTTACCGGTCAGCGCGGCCGATCTCGAGTGCGCGTTGTCCACCATCGACACGTTGAAGGTGCCGTCCATGAAACGATGCCTCCTCGGGCGCAGCAGCTGCCTGAGGCTCGCCATCCACCTCTGGGACTCGCTCTCGGAGCCAGCCGCCAGATAAACCAGGGGCTTCCTCTCCTTGGCCGGGAATATGCCGAAGGCGAACTGCTTCGAGCGCGACTCCGTGCGGCAGATGAGGGCGTTCGCCGGTATCCTGATGCAGCTGTCCTTGTCGCTCGTCCCCGTGGTCAGCCCCGTCGTCCCCGTCGATCCAGCGCTCCCCGTCGTCGCGGCGTTGCCGCAGCCGCAGCCGCCGCCCCCGTTCACCTGGCTGCTGCCGATCCCGTGGTCGAGGTGTATCTCGAGGCCGAGGCCGGGCCCGAGTTTGCGCACCGCGCACCAGTGACGCCGCCAGACCTTCCACGGGGCCAGGGAGCGCTTCTTGACGCGCTGCCCGATGCAGCGGCCGCCCGGCAATTTCGCGTCCATGAAGCCGCAGAGCTCGGTGTCCTCGCCCGCCATCTTATCCGCCTCTGGAACGGGAAAGCACAGTCGGGGGGGGGACCGTTCGATTAGCCGAATTTGGAGCATGGGCCGATGTGGTGTATGCGTATATGGCGAGAAGTGGGAATTTGTGAATGGGCAGGTAGATATACGTGCATTATGCGTACAGAGAATTTTTTTTTTTTCATACGGGGCGTCTTTGGCGGTTGATATATATATACATGTCGTCTCGATTGGCTGCGATGCAACGTTTAGATTGTAAATTCGGCGTATTCTTTCGTTTTTATGCGCAATTTACGCGTGAACGGATCTGAACGATTCGTGATAATTGATAAGTTTTTTTCTGTATATTTATCGTTCGATGATTATTGTATAGGGTTTCGTTACCACCACTGGAAATACTACGATACTATCGAACTCCTTATTTTTAAAATGTATTTAATGACTTTAATGCTGCCCGTTTTATTTGATTGAAATTCATTTCAACCGATCACTTTGATTCATTCTCGAGTTATATAATAATTGTTTTAATAATGTTTTGATTTAAGTTTAACATCGCAATTATTTTAAAATATAGCATGAATTTTTATTTTATAATTATTTGTATTTATTTATTTGTATTGTATTGCAATTATTATAATTATTTGTATTATTTGTACGTTACTTTTCAACGTTCAAATTAATGTTTATATTGCAGTGCACATTAATTTCTCATTAAAGTGCATATTAAAAACAAAGTTATTTATGAATGTATCGATGTACTTGTTATGTAAATTTATAGTTTTGTTTATTTCATTAGCTTCATGGATCAAATGAAATTGAAAACTCGAAAAAACTGTTGTTGTTGTTGTGGTTGTTGTCGTGTAGTGTAGTGTGTTGTTGTTTTTGCTGTTATTCGTGTGTTTTATTCTTAATTAGGTTTATATATTTACAATAAAATAGTTTTAATTAGGTTTATATATTTCCTAAGCTGTTATTTAGAGAAAATAGAATCAAACAAATATCAAGGAAAAAAAACTACGTCAATATAATGCCTATATTCGTAAAGCAGTTCATTATAGGCTATATTTTTAGAACAGACCGGTAATCAAAAAAAAAAAAAAACCTGAAATAAAAGAAAACAATATACAGAGTAACGAAAATAACACATTTACCCTTTCTATACTGGCAATTTCAGAATTTCGATTGCACTATAAAAAAAAATTAAAACGTGCAACAAAATGAAAACTTTGCACCAAACGAGTGATAATTTGAGCGATAAAATGTTTATTATATAGCTAAAAAAAATCATGCGTGCGCGGCGAATATTAGTATATATATATATATATATATATATATATATATATATATATATATATATATATATATATATATTCATGTTATACACGTATGGTATCTATACATAAGAAGGGAGAGCCCGGAAGAAGAGAGATAGGTATATAGGGAAGAAAAAGGAGCACACACGCACTACCTACATAATATGCACGGGCGCGCACGTGCGATACGCGACTTGGATAAGCCGGCGGCAAAGAGGGATTTCGAAAAGGGGGGAATAAGCAAAAAAAAAAAAAGAAAGGGAGGAGGCAGGCTCGCTGAACCCGGGGTCTGCACACGGTTAACTCATGACACACACGCGCTTATAATTGCACACGTGCACGTATATTATACTTTACGCGTCGTTTTATATAGATATATGTACACATAAACGCACGAGGGTCTGGAATTCGTTATATCACGAAGGAGCAGAGAGTGCTGATGATGGCAGTACAGTTGACTTCTCTTCTCGCGCTCATATTTCAAGAAGAGCAGCGGCGTTAATTTTAAAAAAGGCTCTTTTTTAGAGAGGCGAAGACAAACGTGCACGACTGTTTGATTTTAGAGGCAGTTTATATATATATATATATATATATATATATATATATATATATATATATATATATATATAAATAACGTAAGAAGACTGAAATTAACACTTTGGAGTTTGTATATATATAATACATATATAGCTCCTGGCAGGATATTTCGCCTCGTGTATTTTTTGTTTCGGAGCACACACGGCCCGTGGCACGCAAGTTAAAAATAAAATATATATATGTGTACCTCTTTTCAGATTTTTTCAGCCGCTGCTTCGAGATTTAAAAATAGTTCGTCAATATAAGAATATCCGAGATGCATCCTCATAGATTCGTCCAAAACAGATATACATTGCTGGCGGTTTCGATAAAAACGCCCAGTGCGGTGATTTGAAATGATTCGAAATTAACGAATGCCTGGTCCAGTAGTACGTCATTATTCCAGCATTCAAATTTCAAACGCGAAACAAAAAACTCGAAAAAAACTTTTTGCCGAGAGTGGAGCTACACCTCGCGCGTTTGACAGTTACAAGCATTGAACTTTACAACAAACGTAAGTATATATCGCAAGAACGCGCGAATAAGACAATAAAATCACATCGGTGTTCGTCTTCGTCTGCCTACACAGACGCGCATACGCACGCACGCCATATACACACTGTGCGTGCATATATATATATATATACACACGTTCTCGCTCACCTTTCTCCCGCAGCTCTCACACGGCGCAACCGTTGCCCAAACAAAGCGTCGTGCTTGGCTCCCTGGGTACTCCGATGCCCCCGCTCCTCTTCCCCCTTTTTCTCGTGATTCCGCTCCGCGTCCGTACAACTACTGCCGATGCAAAATCTCTCCATATAATCCACACAGCGGCGCACGAGTTACCTCATACATTTGCTACTGTACGTATGTATCCAAAACGGTGCGAATTGACAAGTCGCGTTTGTATACGCATACAGACACACAACACTCACACACCAACGGCGAAGCAATTTTTCGCAAAACCTTAATATATAATAATACTATATCTTGCGGGCTATCGGAGCTCGTTGCGAGGTATGCTTGCGAAACCAAGCTCTATACAGATATATCGATATAATATATATATATATATATATATATATATATATATATATATATATATATATATATATATATATAAAATATATATTTATAACACAGCGCACCTTTCCTTATTCGCCCAGTAAATCCGCACAAGCGCACGCGGCGCGGCAGTAGCAGTACGATGGGGGATACGCGCGACGCTTCGGAGCCGAGGAGCCCTCGTCGATGACTAAACCAAGTACCTGGATGGATGGAGGAGTAGGTAGACCGGCGCTTGTAGACGTAGGCTATGCTAGCCAGCGCGCGCGCGCGCGCGCTGTTTAACGGTGTATACAGATATACAGATAGTGTATATAGTATAGTACGGTGTGGCACGGTAGCCGCCTCCAGTGCGCACGCACACGCCGATGGGCGTCCCGGACGCCGCCGCCGCGACTCCACGAAACTCCTGGTATTGTATAGCCAGCTCACTATTCCCCTCCCACCGACGGTTGTTATATTGCTGTATAGCAGACGAGAATTCGAAATGCGACTGTGTGGCGGCGACGGCGGCGGCAGCGGAGCGGCGGAGCTCGGATATCCCCAACGGACGCGCCGAGATATAGAGAGAATGAGAGAGGGACAGAGAACTGTGGGGAGGATGAGAAGCGGAGAAAGACGGAGGAGAGAAATCCCCACCTGCTGGATCGATCCACGCACAGGAGGCCCCACCCTACTACAGAGTTTTGTACCATCCGGCGCGGCTGTTCCTCTCTTTTTTTCCTGCCTCTCTTTACATTTATTATCTCCGTCGTTTATTCTTGTTTTCTCTTGCATACGCATCCGAAATTACACGCGGCGCGCGCGCACACACACACACACACACACACACACGCACACGCACACGCACACGCATTCATTATTACATGGATATATTAGGCTGAGAATGCGTTTGGCTTGAGTATATCATGCGTACTATTATATTACTGTATAAGCGCGTGTGAGCCCGGGGTCGTCGCTCCTGTCATATAGGAATACCCCTTTACGTATTTGTTATGCGGATATACCCGGCGCTGATGACAGGCTGTTCGCGCAACATCAGTCGTGCGCTCTTCTACGAAAATTTAAAGTTCCCGATATATGTGTTTGTCAAAGTGTATATATATATATATATATATATATATATATATATATATATATATATATATATATATATATATATATATATATATATATAGTTTGATGATTAAAGCCTCTATTAATAAAAGGCGCGCGGGCAGGCGCACGCACGTGCTACTTTCGAAATGTTTTCGAATCGTCACGAAATTATCATTGAGGCATTTAATTCATGATTCCATCGTGATTCGGTAGTATGTTTGTGCTACGCGTGTACTTATATAGTATAAATTTAACGTATTTACGATTTAAAGAAATGCGAATGTACTGAAATATATGAAGCACAGATTGAATTCGTTTAAAATATACTTTTGGAATCGAAGCTTCAGCTGTTTGTTTACATTTTTTTTCTTCGATTTTGCATTTAAATTCGTTTATTTCGCATTGCTCCGAAATTTCTTCAGAATCACGTAAAGAATTCATTTTAAATGTTACGGAATATATAACGAATAAATTTAATGACGCAACGAGGAGAAATAATAATAACAATAATACCTTATATAGTTTCGCGTCATTATGTGCGTTATTATTAAATTGTCTTTTATCATATTATTTGTTATTATAATACAATAAATGCGAGTTCGTATTTCATGACGCCATCGTAATTAAATGTTTAATATATTTTCTTCGACTTCTATATGCGACTAAATTTATTTCCGAAAAGATTAAACTTATCACTTTATATACTCTTTGACGTAATCCTTTTATGCAGAATTTTTTAGCACCGTCCAACGTATTTACTTCAAAGGAAAATCATATATTTTGAAACTAACAATCTCTCCCTATGCAAAATTAAACAGAATCTTATATATAATTATATTACAAAATCTATAATCCGAATATTTTATATATATATATATATATATATATATATATATATATATATATATATATATCTTTGTGTGCGTGCGCGCCTGTGTGTGTAATGTGTATGACTATGTATACTATATATATTGAAAGGAACCAATGTCGTTTGCATCTGCGCTTAGAATTTCAATGCTAATTAAAATACCGTCGCCAATTATGAAGGAAAAGATTTCAATTACTCCATCTACTATACTCCCTGCCGCGGCGTCCCCTCCCCCTGGCCCCGCCGCGGCCAGTCTCCCCGCCAGCCCTTTAATCCGGTGATGCACTCTTTTGGAGCGACGGTGCGGCGCGCGCCCGCGTGCAAGATGCACCTCGCCCGCGCCGCATATAAACTTTTGCTGATGATGCACCGGTCGGCAGCTGCGCGCGCAAAATCAGAGGTAAGTCTATATATATATATCTGAGGGGAGAAAAAAACGGCGCGCGCGCGCGCTCGCCTCCTCTCTGACATATTGTTAAGATAATGATTCTCGTGGCGAGGGGGCGGGCGGCGGAGGGGGCGGGTCGGACGAGAAGGAAAAAAAGAGGCGCGCGCTCGCGCCACTAATTCGATGGTCTGTGTATATATATATATATATATATATATATATATATATACACGGCAGCAGCGCACCGGTGCAGCAATCGCGCGCGTCGGCAGGTGCGCGCAGCTGTCGGAGGTAAGAGAGGCGACCAAAAAAAAACAGGTATATGGACCTCTTTGGCCGCGGAGCTGGCGCGCGCCTTGCACGCGTTCTCCGAAATTTATATACGCGGGCGCGCGCGCGAAAGGGAGAGAGATGGAGCAACTTTCCATCTCTCTCGTTGGGCGCGTGCTGCTCGCAAAGTTTATAATGTAAAAGAAGGCGCGAGCGCGGCCCAGGCTCACTGCCAAGGACACCCCGCCATAAAATTATTGTAATACACGCGGTGCGTAATTAATTTCTATATTGTATTATGTATTTGCAAACACGCGGTGATATTGCTGAATCGTTCGAGGGGCGGGGGCAAACGGAGATTTTCGTTTATTTTTATGATAGCTGTTATTTTTTATTGTTTATTTTGGATACATTTGTTCAATAATTGCAGGGATATTATAATACAGAGACACGTGTCTCTGTATGTATGATGTGTGCGTTAATGATAATTATTATTTATAGTATATTCTACCTTACATTGATAACATTATAATGTTTGTCATCGTCTGATCTTTATGCTGCTCCGAATTTATATATGGAAGTAATTAAAAAGCCTTTTGCGCAACAAAAGAGAATAACAAGTTTAATTATTACAGCTGCGTATTTTTTTTTATTACCCGATGCTTTCCGATTGAGTATTTGACGTATTTTTATATTTTGTTACTCTTTTTAAATTAACAAATAAATAGATGGAATAACATTATTTTAAGGGTTTGCCGCCTTTTTGGAATGGCAATTCATAAAAAACTTAAAAAATCAAATTTCCATCATATATACTACACAAAGAAGTAATTTTAATAGCAAATATAGCAATACCTATATACCCCGGCTATTTGATCACAAATCGTCAAAGACTCAGATAACATTTTTTTTTTATTTAAGCTTAATATATCTTTATAGGAAAAGTATATGGATAATAATATTAACATATTAGATAGAAGAAGCTTATTATATAGAAGCGAATATTTAAAAATTAAGTATTAATAATGTAAAATTTAGTATAAACAATATTTTAGAGTTTTGTACAGTTTATGATCGAAATACTGATTAGTGTTGTCATTTTCAAACTAGCAAATATTTCAGCGTCTAGAAAAATTGATGGTTTCGTGCGAATGACAAAACATGTATATAAATATAATTTATATTATAACCTGTATTAAATATATATGAAGACTATAAATATAATAAATCGGAAATGAGTAGGAACCGAACAACTGAAGGAGCTGTATATAAAAATTTAATTGCGTAACTGTAAGTGATCGAACGGTTCGAAAAAGAATTCGAATATGATTTCCGGCGTCAAAAATCGACTATCTGTACGTGTATATATATATATATATATATATATATATATATATATATATATATATATGTATATATTTAGCGTTGCGTGCGCGCGTGCACGCACGCCAAGCGCGGTCTTTTTACGGTACCCGACGCTAAATATTTTTCGGACGATCGCGGCGACAGCGGCGTCGGCGCACCGTTGATCGCGAGCAATGCGGGGCGACCCCGTCAACGTGCAATTTCCGTACGTTTCGCCCAGGGCGTGCGAAAGCCACGCGTGGAAGTTAACCCGAAAGAAATGGATCCTATAACAATATCTATATATATATTAACGCGTTGAGATCCCTATAAGCTAATAATATCAATTCGTTATTGGTACAGAGACGCGGGGGTTACGTTCAACGTTCAGTAGCGCCAAGGTTGCTGTCTGGAAAAAAAAATCGGTAAATATTTTGCCGCGCATGCCGTGAAATACACCAAAGAGAAACATTTAAAAATTGCTCGCGCAAGGTTTGTCGACCTGCTTTTTGGACGCCGCGTGTATACGTGTATACCTATATACATGTGTGTGTGTGTGTGTGTGTGTGGTGTGTTGTGTGTGTATATAGTATGGAATTTTTATGGCGCGGGCCGGCCCGCGAGATGTCATAAAGGACGCGATAAAAACACCGAGGACGCCGCAATAATAATCCCATGGCAGACCGGTGTAAGCAGCGCACATGTATATCCGAGAACGAAGGCTATATTTTGTATATTTATAAGTATCAACAACAAATTTTTGAACGAACGCCGCAATGGACGCGCGTATACGCACGCGCGTGTATATATATATATATATATTTATATCTATTCACTGTACCTGGCGGTGCCTTTTTCCTCCTGTACAGCATGCCGCTCAACGTCCTCTTCAGCAGCCCGAGAATCGTTTTTGCTCGTTTCTCCCCTATTTTTGCGACACTTCCCGCAATATCGATGCACAATGCGAATATAGTAATCAGCGCGCGGTCAACAGGTTTCTCCAGCAATCGCAGTAAAAATGTCGCGAGCGCGTATTAGGTCAGCGCGCGGTATGAGAACCGGCGCTACCTCGTATAAACAATACGCGTATTACATAAATACAAACAGCTGCGGACGGTTTATGTGTATATATATAAAAAAAAAAAAAAAAAGAATGCGCCGCGCGGCGCGTCGCTTTATTGTTGTTGTTTTATGGCGCGCCAAAATAGCGAGCGAGCGAGCGAGAGAAAGAGAGCGGGATATTGCTCCTTATTATTTCGAATGGTGCGGTAGAGCGCGCGCGCGTTTCGGTCCGACGGACTCGAGCGCCAACTTGCAAGTGAAGTGCGTCATCGCGGCCGATTCTCCGACGGGCGCGCTGCTGGCTCATGCCAATGCGCGGGCTGGATGCGGTGCACATTGGCACGGAGCACACGAGGCAGCCCAGGCCTCTTCTTGTGTATATGTATATATCTATATGTATGCACGGTCGTCCCTCCTTGCGTTGCGCGCGGGCGGGCGGGTAAGAGGGAGAGAGAGAAAGAGGCGACGACGCGCCTATGGGGTACCAATGAGGGAGTGTCGGATGCGAATATCCGCAGCGTCCTGCGGAGAAAGAGAGAGGGAGAGAGAAGGAAGGAAAGAGCGCGCAGAATATATACACTGGCAGGTCAAAACTGTCCTGATGAACACACGCGTGTGGTTTTAGCTCTCTCTCTCTCTCTCTCTCTCTCTCTCTCTCTCTCCATTTCTCTTATAGCTTTAGCTTTACCTCTTCCGGGGCTTCCCGGAAAACGGCTTATATATATATATATATATATATATATATATATATATATATATATATATATATATGCCTTGAAAGCCCCCGCGTTTGGGCTTCTCCACGCGCTCCTCGTCTGCAGAAATATTGCTATATATAATACAAGAGAGTATAAGCGCGTGTATTTACTACTGTAGCGCTACACCCGAGGCACTGATGAAGTGCATCAGCGTGTTTTGATCTTCGCGCGCGGCTTATCTCCCAGCGACATCGATGCGCCGACGCGCGAGGATGCTTTAACATATTATTATTGAAAATGTATAAGCCGATGCGCATCGGCGCGCGCTTTAGGATATATGTATATATATATATATATATATATATATATATATATATATATATGCACACTCCGTCAGGTGTCCGACGCATGCTGGCTATATATACAGATATATGTAAATCGCGAGGACGGACCAGATGCGCTTCACTACACATCTATGCATGCTGGTATAAGGTAAGAGGTCAGCAAAATTTCGCTCCAAGAGAGGGAGAGAGAGACACAGAGATGTAGGAAAGCCTGGCGCTAGGCGCCTACACAGACGCCTACTTTTTAAGTAAGCCGAATTATCCATAAGCTACTGTGCAGATGTCGTTCTGAGGGTGTCGTTCGTATAGATGAGCGCGAATGAGGCGAGATACTGCTTACGCGTCAACGCACGCCCCCGTCGGAGCCGCGATGTTGTCGTCGCCTGTGCGCTAGTGTCATCCATCCCCCCCCTCCACTTCCCCAACGCTTCTCATTTATAGTTTGATGGAGTGTCCTGCGGCCGCGCTTATATATAAAAGACCGAAAGAGGGAAAGCGCGCCCTCGGGTCCGGCGCCCGCGCCGAAAAATCTCCCGCGGGTCCTAGAGACAAAACATGTATATATATATATATATATATATATATATATATATATATATATATATAATATATAATAGCTGTATACGACATAACCAATTTCAATAGGGGTTTTTACCTGGTTTTACGCGATTCGCGACGCTCTCTCGAGCCACTCCACGGGACACGCTCTCTCTCTCTCTCTCTCTCTCTCTATGTAAACACATCGGCGAGAGATAGCGCGAGAGCGAGACCCTGCCGGGCTTTGTAATATTTACATCGCGATTTACATCACAGTTGCGTATTATTTACGCAAGGATGCGCCCTGCACATTTAACTCCTCAAAGAACACACACACACACACACACACACACACACACACGCGCGCGCGCGCGCGCGCGCACACGCACATACATTGCGTGTGCGCGAGTGCGTGTGTGTGTTCCTGTGCGTGTATAATTGTTTGTGTAATGTACAATCTTGATCGATTAAAAATTATGCGGTTTTTTAGAACCGGTGAGTCGATCGACAGTGTGGTCGAGATGTCGTAAAACCGGAGCACCCTGCATAATATGAATGTATAGTATGCGTGTATGTCACACGCCCTAATATACAAACTCGCATATATATATTCGTTGGCGGCGAGAGTCGGTGTATATAGTTCTGGGAAAGTTTTTTCCGTATTCGGGGTGTTAGTCTGCAAAAGTTTACTATACGGTAGTATCGGTAGTACAACTATACGGTACCGTGGTGGTCCTACTATGTATATATATATATATATATATATATATACAAGACGACGGTCATAGCGCAGTGTACTAAGGAGGGGATTGACTCCACAAAGCCGCAAACAATGGGGGGGTTGCATTCTCCGCCGCCACCGACAATAACACGGTATATATTATAGACAGAGACAGCGGACCTTTTGTCAATCCTTTTATGTTTTATTGCCCTGCTGTTCTGTCTGCCCCGTCCCCTGTCTCTCAGTCTCTCTCTCTCTCTCTCTCTCTCTCTCTCTCTCTCTCTCTCCTCTCCGCTCATTATTAGAAGGATACTTATAATTTTCGAATTCTCAGACGTGACGCGGTGAGAGGTAAATAATTGCCGCTGTATTTTCCCATATTTTCTGCGGCTACATATATATTTATACATTTATCGGCTCGTCGATTGAAGTTTACGTGGAAAATAGTCGTTTGCACGCCGGGCCGATCCTGTACTCCGGGGCCCGTTACAATTATACAAGCCTCGTATCTGCCGATACGCACGTAATTGCGTTGACGAACCTTTTTATGTCAATTAATTATACGACCCTACAATGTATTTTGCGGAATAAAATGATTTTTCCGAAAATCCAGATATAAAGTCAATCTGCCTCTATTGCAGATGCGCGCGTTTACATTCATGCTTAAATTTTTCTCAGTAATATACCGTGTACGTACAGTTGGAAAAGTGAACTATAATTCAATGCCATAATAATTATTCAATAATACGCTAACAGACGCGTATACATAGAAATTTACGCGCAACAAAGGATTTAACAAAAATTATTACAAGAGTCGTTATTAGTATATCGATCGTGAAATAAATACACTTGGTTCGGTGCCATCCTTCCTCATCGAATCACCCAAATTCGGCTTGGTGTCGAAAGAAAACTCGAATTTCGAATTCCAGAAGGGAAAAATATGCATACCAATAAAATTACCAATTTGTCGGCTCACGATACAAATTCTTGTATAAGTAAAAGGAATAAGCGCGACCACTCGTGGAAAATATTGCAAATGCACGGGTCACACAAGACGATCCATTTTTCGAACAAAAACATAAATAATAATAATAACAGTACCGCGGTCATAAACTTCATCTCGCCCAAATATATCCATGTCCTTTGTACAAAACCGATGCTCTTTTTTTTCCGGGTCCCACCTCGACAATGCTTAAAGATCGTTAATAACGATACGCACGCTTTGAATATTTATTCAAAATGCGAGATAAGTATCAATTATATATTGACCTCTTTTATCAATATACATAATTCAGGACAAAAAACTTTCGTCTTTGAGAAAACTATAATAAATACAAATATTTATACTAAATTACAAATAATTTTGAATTCATAATATAAAAATGTTAACGTATACATTAAGTGCAAATATAAAAAAATTATATATTTTATGGCCAATAATATAAAAAATTTGATAAAATTAATAAAAAAATTTAATAAGTAAATAAGATTTATTTAAAAATGTATAATATCGAAGGAGTCTCTGATGAAGGCTTCCCTCAGTCTTTCTCAACATTTGTCAAAAACTTCCCAAGAACTTGTAATAGTATAAGAAGAAACAAGCGCGCAAATTAAATTATTCCAAAATTGCTATATTTTATAATGAATATGTAATATATATATATATATATATATATATAGTAATTTGTCCTGTGCACTTTGCGTCACCGTCTGCTCGTCCCTACACACACGCGGCGCGCGTGCACAGACACACACACACATCCTTTTTCGTCAACTTGTTTTCTTTCCGTATAATAAAAAATAAAATTGAATATCATTCCAAGTTTGTAATAATCTACGAGATTTTTGGCCGAGTTGATTGACAATTGTTTGTTTACTATTATATAAACTCAGCGAAAAATATTGTTAAAAATTATGATATATATTTATTTATATAAATATCTTTGATAATTACATATATATGCATAAAGAACTTACTCCCTTAACAGTTCAAAGAGCAGAGTCCAATTTCGTAAAATCCTTCATTGGAAAGTTAAATGGAACAATTCGACTAATATATTGGATCGTTATAATGTATAAAAGAAAGAATACAAAGGGCATTTAACCTCTCCTTGAGCGTCTATATATAATATATTTAAAGAGCGCAGTAGTATCTTTTGACCTATTTTTCATGTCGGTTGACAAAAGGCCGTGGGAATTGAAGACTTTTAAATGGATTCTTTATCCTGCTTACGGATCAAATAGCAAATTTTAACATTTTCTATCGCGCTCACAACAAATTTAAATAATGAAATTCATTTATGGAATCTACATTATAGGATACACAATGTTTGGCGTTCTATATGGTAGAAAAACTTGAATAATATATTATTGTAAAATTCGTATACCTTTGCCATCATTAAAAAGTCCAAGAAAGGCAATCGTTAATTTTTAAAATATAATTATTAGGCAAAAAATTTGTTTATTTCATATTCTAAATAAAGTTACAACCCCCTAAAGTACGGTTACATTATATATAAATAGATAAATCGGTATCAATTATAACACGCACACGCATTAGAAGTGGAAAAAGAATAATATAAAAAAATTTTTTTTAATTACATAAACAAAAGGCTCAGAGCTAATAAGATGAATAACGCCTGGAAGCGTATTATAATTATCCACCATTACGATCGAAATTATAATACGTGCGTAGCTGAATCTGTAGTTCTTCAATCGTTTAAAACTGAATCCGAATTATCTAAATTTGTCAACAAGATTGTTCTTGGTTCGATTTTTTAGTAAAAATATAATAAATTACAAGGCATGATTTGCTCATTATATCCAAATGTGATTTTCAAATAAAAAAAAAAAAAAACGGTAGGCAAATTGAAGTATTGAAAATAAACAATTGTAAAATATCGCCGCAACTGACGTTAAACGGAAAATGTTAAAGATCAAAAAGGAAAAGGTATGGACTCTGTGTGGGAAGGTCTTTAGCCCGCAGCGTCTATATAATACGCAGGTACGGCGTGTTGCGTCGATAATTTTATCCTGAATGTTTCGGTTTCGACAAATATTTTCAGAAATTCTGTTGATATAGGGCCTATAAGTTTTCGCGCCTGCAGAGTGAAAGTCACATGTTTGGGTCCTGGACTTGGTTGTAACTCACAGAATCTTCTCTAATGTACATATACATATATATATACCTAAATATGGAACATCTGTGCGGACATTCTTCCCAATGCGCTTTCCTGGTCGAAAGAAGTGAGCGAATATATTCTCTCGGCGATGTTCTTCGCCTCATATTGAACGCGTAGTAAAATTTGTTTTCTGGTTTTCATTAAATTGGTAAAATATTATGTGAACGATGCTTCGTGCAATATTTGTAATTTTTAAAACTCAAAATGATAAAATAATTAAAAATCGCTATCGTTTAAGACGTATGTTCATAGAAGCAATTATAATGTATGGGAATAATATAAATTAAACGTGATAATTTTACAGCATTTTCATTATTCTATGTTCACCTTCAGTCAAAATCTAATTATAAAGGATATGGTAGTATTATTTTCGTACAATATTGACTGTAATATTGGCCCTTACTTGTTTAGGATTCTGAATTCTTATTATGGTATTTTGGGTTATGATAATTACAAATACTATCTGGCATTAAATTGATATTACGATCTGCATACCTTTCCTGCAATTATATTAAAACATAGACTTTTTTAGTAAAATTATATACTGTACGCTGTGAAGAATGGGACTGAGAAAATCAAAGTTATATTTTATTGTTCGCTCAATAATTTAGATCATTCGAAAGAATCGACGTGCAGCGATGTATTCTGTTTGGGCATTTTAGAAAAAAATTTTGCGAGTTACAGCTTAATGTACAGGAAACAAATATACGATACCCTAGCTATCTTAGTTACAAATTTTAAGTTTTTCATAGCAATTTCTTTAGATACATAGAAATTTGCAGCGATGAAAAATATGTCAAAAGAAACGACAGGATTAATTAAAATTTGAAGAAGAAAAAATGTAATAATCGGTATAAGGGAGCGGTCAATGTCTCGTTCCAAAATTGAAACTTCTTATTAAATTTCTTTAAAAAGAAACTATAATCTACAATTTTGTGCTTTATATCATGTAATTACAATTTTTTGTTTTATAAAGACATCGAGATTGTTATTTGTAAATCATACAGTCTGATTTTTAGAAATTGTTTTTTGTTGAGCAAATACAACCGTAAATGTTTAAGGTACTGTAGAAACGTGCCAAAAATTTTTCACCAAATTATATAATACCCAAACGAAAGCTATAATCGATTGGAATGATTTGGAAAACCAGTGCGTTAGTCAAAAATTTACACAAGTTATTCTCACAACTTTGCAGCTAGGCGAACCCATCTGTTACACGAATTCCTTGAGCGCAGGATGGTAGATTGTCACGTACTTTCTGCCTTAAATAATAAAGGGCGGGATATATACATATGTGCACATGCACGCGCGCGCGCCCAGAGAGAGAGAGAGAGAGAGAGAGAGAGAGAGAGAGAGAGAGAAAGAGAAAGAGAGAGCGAGAGAGAGAGAGCGAGAGAGAGAGAGAGAGAGAGAGAGAGAGAGAGGGGGAGAGAGATACGTACATGGGCCTGGAATTTTAAATTTGGACACACCCGATTAGTAAAACTGATCGGAGCATCCCTAAAAGTCCGTTTGGTTTTTAAATTTCTCTACACCTCTTTCCAATAGCATAATATAAATACGGTTTAGATATTATTACACATAAGAACAAATCGACCGGTTAATCAGGTTACATGACGTATATACATAGGAAAAGTCTGGTGGCCAATATATATATATATATATATATATATATATATATATATATATATATATATATAGAGAGAGAGAGAGAGAGAGAGAGAGAGAGAGAGAGAGAGAGAGACGCAATAGTATAGTACAATATTTCCGGCCGTAATTCATAAATATAATACGAGAAGAGGCAGAGCTATATAATATAAAGACGTTGAGACAATGACCGCAGGAGTCAAGAGTCAAGTATACTTGCATTATATACACGCACACGTACAAATACACGTGTGCATGGGGGGAATGGGGGGGGGGGTTATCCAGGCGCACGTGTGCGCCCCACGTTCACGGAACAAGGTATATACACCGGGTAGGTGGGCGTGTAAATATTATAGAAATCGGTTCTGCTCCTTCGCGCACGCGCTCGCGCGTCCGCGCCGCACGTTGTTGTAAATCCTGCCTCATTATAACACTAGGGCACCGGGGTCGATATTTATATATATATATATATATATATATATATATATATATATATATATGTGGGGGGGGGTGAGTGCATGAATGTATATATAAAGTCCGGTTTTGCGCCTCCCGAAAGTTACGCCGATTATATATACGGCTCCTCCATATATATATATATAGAGTGATACCGATATTGCGCCAGGACTCCATATACCTCGGCGCAATATACGTCAAAAACCAACGCGCAATTATTCCGACTGTCATTAGCCATGTAACTTAGGAAATATATATATATATATATATTTACAGTCGAAAAATGCGTAGTGTATATATAGTTATACCGCCTGCAGCATCAGCACTAAAGATGAGCGTAAATATATATATATATATATATATATATATATATATATATATATATATATATATATATAGACGCTGGCGCGACAGAGGCGCCAATAAATGAAAAGCTCCCGCAGCTTCCGAACGGGGCTTAATAACCCGTCGTTATATAGACGTCTCTCTCTCTCTCTCTCTCTCTCTCTCTCTCTCTCTCTCTCTCTCTGTCTGCCTGTCTGTCTGTCTCGTTTCCTCTCTTGAAGCCGCGCCAGGTAGGTAGAGATATATAATACAAGGGGCGCGGGTAGCTTTAGGAGGGGTCGAGGGTGGGACGGTAAAGCCTTTAGCGACGAATCAACGCATCGGAGTATCGGGCCGACGCCACGAGTGCGCACCGCGGTGCCAAAATAACCCATAAGGGCAAGAGGCCGGGACCCCCCAGGTAGACCATGGCTGGGTGAACAACCCCCCCTCCCTCTAACGCCGAAGCTAATGTGCGCCCGAGTGCGCCTGTATAATACACAGATCGGAGAGTAGTATATATATATATATATATATATTCGCGCCGGTCGGCCGTATGGCGAGTCAAAAGTCGTAGGTTATACAGGCACTGCACTGCTGCCCCTGCCGCTGCTGCTGCTGCTGCCGTCCGTTGCCGCGGCGCTGACGCCTCCCACCCTGACCAGCAGATTTTACAACTTGTTTACCTCGCTTCTCATCCCGAGCGCCGACGACGCCTCCTGAATCCTGAGACGGGCTGCGAATTTTTCGCCGGAAACGCCGACGGCGTATTATAACGTCGCGGCGTCCCTGATCCTCATAGTCATCGTGCGCGCGTGCGCATGCTATTAATACGCACGTCGGTGCCTACAGTATAGATATATATATATATGTCTTTACACGGGCACGTGGTCTCGCACGCGTATTCGATTTTGACCTTTAGATTTTTATATGCCTCTCGTTATAATTTACATATTGTTGTTTTCCGGCGAGCAGACGACGGGGGACGACTTTCCATGGGGTACGCATTTATTTTCTAATGGCTACACTTTTACACTTCGGACAAGCCCACGCGACTCGTTCCTCGTCCATCCTCGATTTTGTTGTATTTCGGAAATTACACTTTTGCTTTGTTTTATTTATTTTCTTGCGTTAGTTTACGAATGTCATCTCGAACTCGATTCTCCGCAAAACAATTTTTTCCCAAATATATTAATTGCACATACCCATCATTTTAACGAGATTTTTATCGATTTCATCGTTAATCACGAGCAGATACACATTTTTGTCAAAATCGGAGGGTGGGTGTTTTTTTTTCGCGGTAGTTTATCCGTAGTGGCGCGAAATTCAGGATTAGCATCGGAAAGTAATGCAATTCCATATGTGCCACGAAAGTTAATATATTAGCATATCTGAATTTCTTTATATACAATAGTTTAGGACGCAACACTGCGATAGCCATCCTCGAAAACAAATGGAAAATCTGTTTTCAAAGCGAAATACGGTATGTGTTTTACAGTCTTTCTTGGTACTGTATAATACATGTATGTATGCATGTCTAATGCATTATATACTTTTCGTTAGGGGGGGGGGGCAACGATATGGAAATACGTGCCTAATTTTGGGCAGCTTCAAAATTGCAAATTAACAGTGCAAATTATTGCAAATTTGAGATATACTTTAAATATAAAACATCAATTTTCTGCGCATTTGCTAATGAATATACAAATTTATTCAAATTTGACCTATAACAACTGGCAAAATTATTTATTGGTCTCTCTTGCATATATATAGATAACAATTATACATTCTTATACATTTATGTTGAATATACGCATACTTGCAAAATTCGCTCGATAAATTTAAATTCTCGACGTTCCATTCGTTAAGATTTTAATATTAGATTAATAGAATCTTTGCTACATACTTGGTGAAACATAATGAAATATAAATTAATATAGTGTAAGAAACACTAATAAATACAGTTGGATGTGTTCACAATTTTATTTATTTTGATAAACTGACAGCTGTTTCTACTATAACGTCATTTTTAAAGTTGCAAATGTTTTTCAAATTTACAAATGTTTTTCAAAGTGACAAAGATTTTAATTTTCGACGCTATGCAGATTTTGCAATTTATTTTATAGACTATAAAACATATCTTTTTGGCGCATGAAATCGCAAGACCAATGTGCTTATTTGGCGAATCAATATTTAAATCCGTTATGCAGAGTAGAAGATTTTTATTTTGAATTTTGTGAAAGAATCTTGTGAACGACTGAAATTTTTGACATGATTTTTCCATGTCGGTTTTGTAGATTTTTTTATAGAAAAACAATAAGAGTCACAATTAAATTTATGTAATTTTTATTACACGTACAATAAGAATGGCCAGATCGGGTATTGGCGTATGCAATAAAATGTCAGATACTGGAAAAAACTCTCTCTTCTTTAGTATTACATATCATCCTCATCATAACATCTCCTTTTTTTCCTTGATGAATTTACGTCGGTGGTCTTATAAAGCCGATTAAAGGTAATATATATTTACTTTGGCTTAACATTAAGCTGCAATGAATATAGGCTATAATTTATACAGATTAATCGATTGGCAGCTTGCACTAACATTTTGCTACCTGTTGGGTTTTTTTTTGTATAACATATATATATATATATATATATATATATATATATATATATATATATATATATATATATTATATTTGTAAGGATATAGCGAATCAGGCATCAATTTCAACGTATGTACAATTTATCATTCATTTTGTAGCTACAGGAAATACAGTCACATTATAAAAAGATATATGTGAAAAATAAATAAGAGCCTATAATAATAATTCAGTTATATAATACGATTCGATTTTTATTCTCTTTCGTTTTTAAATCGATTTTCATAACGAGTAATGTAATTTTGTAAATGCGAGCAAAGAGTGTGGCATATTTCTTATTTTTATAACTGAAGTATAGTCGAGTAGTCAATAGATTTGAGATTTATAATATAATCAGGTAAACAGACTATAAATAACAGAAATAAATGAAAGCGAAAATTTTCAAAAAATGTTTCATGCGCGAATAAGGAGAAATGCTGTTTATTACACAATTCTTATGGCGAAAAATTTTATAAATATTGAATTTTATTAATTTTTTTAAAAAAAAATTGAATTTTATAAATATAAATATTGCATTTATGTTGAAGTGTACGAAAGTGAGTATGAGAATAAATATATACGATATAGCTTGAAATAACACAAAAAACTTTAGAAGTATGTGTTTCAGATGTAAAACAACCGCTCAACGTTTTATATATAGCAAGGAAAATTCATAAATAAATGAGTTATATATCTTCCGTAAAATCGTTCTGATATTCGTAACAACTATATAGTTTGTAGTATTTTCAATAATTTCTTATCATTATTCTTTTAAAACACGTACTTATTGCGCTTCCTTCTACATGTTATATGTCGAATTTGAATGACGAGATTGATTGAATGTTTTTTTTTTTTTTTTTTTATATTAAGTTTTGCGTCATGTGTCTGCACAAGAAATTCGTCCAGTGTAGAATACTTTATAAAACTATGATGATTGAAGGGTTATTTATTATATATGGATTATCTCTAAAACTTTTTTGACATTTAGTTCCGTAAAGATTTGCCCTCCAATAATTGTATTGAAATTAGATATAATTATGACTTCTTGGTGTGGTAATGACACATATATCAGAGTTCAAATTGACGCAAATTGCGTATTTTCACGATGAGAATATATGGTGCATTGAACAATTTTAAGTATATATATATATATATATATATATATATATATATATATATATATATATATGATAAATATTTCATGGCCTGTATATTATATATTTTCTCTAGAACTTACAAGTTTCAAGAAGCATGATAAACAGTAAACGTGATTTTATCGTGGTTTTCGTGCATATTTTTCTGGACACATGTATACGCATTAGAGCAGAAATGTATGGAATATAAAATATGTATATTTTCGTTTACGCCAAATTTTATGTCAACTTTCTCCGCGATATTCACAATCAGGACCCTAAAAAAACAAAGATGCCAATTTGAGACCAAAACAGATACAAATTTTCAAAACGGCAGCCGAAATTTTATACAACTTGGTTGCTTCTTTTGTAAACTTTTGTAGCATATTATTACAAAAAAAAATTACCACGGTACTATTTTCATTCATTTAATGAGTAGGCGTTTTTGCCCCAAATTTTAGGAGCTAATTTATGCTCTGAAATTTTAAAGAATTTTCCATTTTTAGCATTAAAGTTTAAAAGTCCCGAATAATGAAACGCCGGTATATATATATATATATATATATATATATATATATATATATATATATATATATATATATATTGAGAGACGTCGGGTCGGAAGGCCGGAAGTTTCGCTATCAGAAATCGCCCATCTATATTGTGGGCCTTATCAGTTTCACAAACCCATCACGCGCCGAACATTATATAGCCTCCTGCCGATGGCCTCGCGAAGATTTATTTAAACACTATATATCATACGATTATATATTGCAACGTGTATACGAGGATTTATATATATATATATATATATATATATATATATATATATATATATATACACACGTATAATAGTATAGCAACGAATATAATAATAATATACGTCTATTCTTTGTCGAACATTTTGGACATTTCTCAATTCTCTGCGATAAGTCCGGTACGGCCTGGTATTTGCCGCGCATATATTTATCTTCGTTTCGATCGTCCCGATGCAAGAAATTACATCCGAGTGCTTATAATATATATTATACAATAAAACGGCTTGTATAATTAATAAACATCTATATATTGACCAAAACTATAAATTTCTGGGACTCGCTTGGTATATATATATATATATATATATATATATATATATATATATATATATTCGAACCAGACTTAATAAACTAATAAGCTTTTAGAAAAGATCGAGCCTCTCGTTTCTGTTATAATTCGTGTACGTGTTATTTTCGATCGGACAGCCTGATATTTAGGTGCCATAAATGCGTTGTATGGGATCATCCAGGAGGCCGTATCAGTTGTTGGAACGGTGGAAGGGGCGTGGGGCAATTTTCCGCTCATTCCGTTATTTCCAAGGCCGTTGTACCGAAAATACCAAGGTGGGCGTGGTTTTTTTTGTTAAAATGAAAATAACTGTACCAATGATTAGCTATATATATATATATATATATATATATATATATATATATATATATATATATATATATATATTTATGAAAGCAATGATCGTTATATAACGTATTGTATATTCGTTAAATTGACTTACTTTCTTAAAATTTAAGTTTCGGCTACGTATATATACTGGGACACGAATTTTAGACTGTTTGTAAGTAGTTTTCAACAAAGTTCGTTCGCTACTACAGTTCATAAAAAATAATATGTTTGTTCCGAAACAGTGGTGTGCTAATAATCAGTGACGGATGTCGACGATGCTTTTGTAAAGAAAAGATAAATTAAATGATATTTTCATGGATGCTTCATGTTTCAAAAAACAGTATTATGATTTTTGAACTAATTTTTTTTTCAATACTATCATTTTATAGATAATATTAAAACCCGTAAACAGTCACTATCTGAAGACTCAAACTATATAAAACTTGCATAATAAGACCATGCAATATATCCTTATTGTATTGTTCATCTATTGGTACCTTTACCTTCTTACAAAATTGTACTCATACATATTTTAAATTTGTAAACGAAAAATATGTATATTACATATTATTTTTACTCCAATCGACGAATGAACATTTGAAAAGTCAAACTTATTTTACGATTTGGAATTGCTATAATGAGATTTCAAATTCATAACACATACCTCCTTATATTTTTTATTCATAGTATATATACGTATATCATATTTATATAAATATTCTATATATTATTATTTATGCCCTGATAGATTATTAGATATTTTAAATATTAGGGGCGAACTTAGTTTCCGACCTTTACGTTTAGATAGCGATATAACTAGTACCAGGTAGTACGAAAAGTCAGATATGTCGGATCTAGTATTTATTTTTTAGTTTTGGCATGTACCAATCAAATTCAGTTAACAGGTGCCATCATTCCGTAAACATTATAATTTTTTGATCAATGAAAAATGAATCGTGATAAATCGTTTTTTCGATATGTCCTTTTGCACTATTTTGATTTGAAAAAAGTGTAGCAGAAACTTATGGATTACTTTAAGAATGTTATGGCAAACAAGTTCCATCACTTACAACATATAAAGAGTGGTTTCAGCGGTTTAGAAGTGGATATACTGATGTTAATGACAAAGAACGTTCTTGACAATCGAAAAGGTTTGAAGATAACGAATTACAAGCATTATTGGACGAAAACTTAATTCAAAAGCAGAAGAACTTGTTAATAAGTTAAGAGTCAGTGACAGAGCAGTTGGCAAACGTTTACATGCAATGAGAAAATGGATACTAAAATAAAGAAGGAAAATGAATGCCACACGATGAAAAGCGATAGGAAAGATTCATAAAAAAGGAAAATGGATGCCACATGATTTGAGCAAATGTGCCATTATCAATCAATATAACATTGCACTGTCTTTGCTTGCCAGGCAAAAAAGAAGAGTTTTCTGTGTCGTATTGTGACTGGTGATACAAAGTGGATCTACTATGACAATCCTAAGTGCAAAAAGTCATGGGTGAACCCAGGCCAACCGTCCACATCGACACCGATACGGAACATCCACGGCCAAAAGGTATGGCTGTGCATTTGGTGGGACTAACAAGGTGCACTCTACTACGAGCTGCTAAAACCGAAGGAAACACTTACTGTCGAGGTATACAAACGCCAACTGAATGATTTGCAACACAAATCAATTGAACGTAGATCAGCAATCGCGAGCAACAGGCGCAAAGTCATTCTCTTGCATGACACCGCTCGGTCACATGTTGCGAAAGCCGTCAAAAACACCCTGTTGGAGCTCGAATGGGAAGTGTTGCCGCATCCAACGTACTCGCCGGACATAGCGTCTTTTGATTACCACCTATTCAGATCGATGCAGCACGACCTCGTTGATACGCACTTTCGAATGTTCAAGAAGTGCGATAATTTGTGGATAATTGGATCGCCTCAAAACCGCCATCGTTCTTTCGCCATGGTATCGCCATATTGCCAGAAAGATGGGAAAAAAGTAGAAGAAAATGATGGAAAATATTTTGAATAAGCTAACGTGTATCCATTTTCTGTCATAAATGTCCTTTTTGTGTTAAAAAAGGGTCGGAAACTAAGTTCGCCTCCTAATAATATTGTATACAGATTCTTTTAGGAAATAGCGTTCAATAGAAATAAGTTCGTCATTAATACCTGCAGTACCAGATTAAGCTTTTACGGGGCTGGTGCCAACATATTCACGCCCCGCGCCCCCTTGAAGCTTTGAGTTCTGAAACATATGCAGAACTGTCTAAGTCGTAACTTTTTCTAGGAATAAGAATTAAACATAAATAAATTCATTAAAATAGAATACCAAAAATTTATTCAGTTATACTGTATATATATTGATTACTCATTTCGATTTCGTTGGCTTGCGGTGGGTTATTCTCTATAATTTTACATTATAAATAAACTATATTTCTCCACATATTAGATTATTAAACCAATGTTACTCTGAAAATTATAATTTAATTTATCTTTAGATAAAAATTTAGTCAAATATATATTATTAAAGTTTTTCAGTGTCTCGCGTATAAAAAAGTCACTCATATTCATGGTTTTAGTTAGAATAAATCCTAAATCATAAATATTTTAGCACAGTTTTTAAATGGTCACTTGATATTTTATTAAAAGTAGCAGTAACGTATGAGCTTTTGTCATTATAAACTATATACTTATACCGCTATACTTTCCCATAAACATCTCTGGAAAACCTGTCAATGGTTAATGCTATAGTTATTTTATTGTGCGCATATATCTATATTATGATTGCATTATAACAACGTTCATGGAATTATATTTTGGAGCATTTTAATAATTTAATTAGGCCTATTTGTGATTGCTCTCTGAGACAAAATTTGAGAAAAGTATACTATACTTAGGAAGTATTAGATTAGAAGTAATTAATTTTAGGAACTTATACATATAGTGTCCGTAGTATATAATTAAGTATCAACAAAATTTTAAATAAATATTTCTATCTGTTATTATACAGCCACATGCTATAGATGTGGTTCTACCAGTAGATGTAAGAAGAATGACAAAACAAAACGCTGACTGCATATTTACGAATTCAGAGGCATCTGTATATGTATTGGTATTAATAGCAACATTAAAATTAAACCATTAATCTTCGTTGTCTCATAACCGCTGTCCGTGAGGAAAGAATTAATTATAGTAATTTGGTTTTGAAAGCTGCTTTTGCTATGCATTTTAAAACACGCGCCAGTTGGAGAGAGGGTACGCATGCGCCTCATGTGTTTCAGGTGCCGGGGCCGGCAGAGCGGGCAAGCTGAAGGGGCAGCGTTTCAGAAATACAAGCAGTCGTTAGTCTAATATATATATATATATATAAATAGAGATAAAGCCTAGAGAGTTCGTCCGAATCGGCATTATTCATAAGCTTCACTAAATTGATAAACACGTGTACGTTCTTTACGAATGAATTTTAAAGTAAGTTATTGTTAAAACATAATATTTAACAATGGCAATATGTATAAGGAATTGTGTCTTGGCTAGTACCCACTTATTTGGCAAGAATATCCAACAGCTCGTGTCAAACGGTAAAGGAGGTTTTACCTATTAACCTTACTCAAGAAAAAAAAAATGAAAAATACTCCAATGTTTCTAAACATAATTTTTACTTTATAATTATAATTCTTTTTTATTTTAGCAAGTAGGACTTTGTATTCAGCAAGTTCATTAGGAATTCCTAGTTATGAAGATGCACGCAGACGAACACAACTTCAGTTTGCTAATGTTGAACATTTATTTTTTGATAAAATGAATAATTGTGTACAAGAAAACAATGATACTATAGTATTTACAGAAGATTTGAAAACTATGGTGCACTTGGTCGAAAAGAAACCTGAACATTTAGATGTTTTATATAAAATGTTATTAAAATATCATAATCAAATTAACATTAGATTTGGTAATTTTGTTTTTGGCACAGTAATAATGAGAGCATTATACTATCTTGACGAACCAAATTTGGCCTTACAAGCCTATAAAGATGAAAAATTATGTAATATGTTTGATCAAATTTCGTCTGTTACTTTACTTATGGATTTGTTATATAATCATGGAAAATATCAAGAAATTAGGGAAATTTATGATATTGTTAAGGAAAAAGTTATAAATGGTATGATTCATCATAAAAATCTAATTATGCTAGTAACTGCTGCTTGCTACAAACAGGTATTGTAATATATTGAATTGACAATGTAAAACTAAAAGAAAAAAAATTAAAATAATTTTTTTTATAGAATACAGAAGATAGTCTGAACTATGCATTAAATTTAATTAAAGAATTACAATCACAAGGATTTTTTTACCCAGCAAGATCTATTTCATACACTTCAGCACTAGCTCTTAATCAGAACAAACCAGATATTGCATTGGAAATTTTAACGTTATATAGAAGAAATGATAATATAGATATTAGGTGTATTAGAATAGAAGCATTTATAAGTTTGAAACGTTTAGATGAAATATTGGTCTGTTTCAGAAAAGTTTTACAAAGTGATTCAGTATCATATAAAGATTGTTTCTTTTCTGACACAGTAAGATTAATAAATTAAAAAATGTTTATTCTTATTTAATATTTAGTCAATGTATTTTTATATTTATAAAATTTTAGATGGATAAAATTCGACAGTATGTGAATGATGAAAACATGAATGAAAATACCGATCTTCAAAAAATGTTAAAACAACTAGAAATACATGAGCACATTGACCCTGGAGTAAGTATACAAATTTATTTTATTTTATAAATAACTATTTTTTATATATTAGTTCAATAATTATTTTGTTTTATATTAATCAATAATATATTTTATTAAATATTCAATCATTTTTTAGACTCTTATTGATTACATTAATAGACCTATTGAAGTAAGAACAAAATCATCTACGGAGAATTTCACTCGAAAATTTCCAAGAAGAACTGTTGTTGAATCTCGACAAAGAACATCATGGGGTGAAAGAGCTTAACTTTACATTTGAAAGTTAAAAAAGGATCAGCATTTACAATATATTCAATAAATATACATAGATAATGTTAATAAATATAGTAGGTTATTCATTAAGTAAAAATAAAAACCATTTTCTTTTGAAATTGTAAATTCTTCAGGAAAAAGTTTGTATTGTATGATTTGTACATTCATTTGTAGAGTTAAATTAGGTACTTTTGAAGAATTGTTTAACAATAAGCAATATCATTTGCTTGTTTTTCATTTTTTAAAAGCCATTGCTCCATACTTCTTGTACATGTGAGACTGTTTCTAACTCTGGATGCTAAAACCATTAGCCAATGTGCGTTGAATTGAGAAATTTTACTCCATCTATTCAGTTAATTATAAATTTTGTTAATAAATAATCAACATATATATAAAAAGGTTTATTAATATATTACCTAGGTAGCAATGCAGTTATTAAATTAGACCAGCTATCCACTGTTGCTGGGAAAGAGTGTACTGTATTTAGTACCGAACGGATACCATCTTTAGAATTTAATGTAATTAGTTTACTAAGAGAAGACATGCAGGTGATTTTCGCCACTTGATCACTGGTTGAATTCTTTTCCAAGAAAAGTGCTTTATCAACACATTTATCAAAAGAAATATCACTCATTCTTAACAAAATTCTTGCTAGTATAGTCCACAGTTCAGATGAATCTATTAATAAATATATTGAAAATCATATCCGTACACTTTTAAGATATTTCTAACTTTATTTAAACTAATTATTTTAGATTTATATATAAAATATTGAAAGAAAAAATTAGTTAAATATGTACAACAAATTTGATTTAAAATTATAATATAAAAATAATAATTAGGCTTATTATTTAATAATTAATTACCAGGATAACGATGGACATATTTGCAAAGTACTCTATATGCACTTTCCATATCATTTTGTATTAAATAAGAGTAAGCTATTAGTTTAGCAATATGATTTCTATATTCTGGGTGATTGTCATAAGATTTTAATTCTTTCAAAGCAAGGTGAGTCAAATTTTTGTCTCCTTCAAGCATTCCTAAAGCTGCAAGAGCTAATAAACCAGAGATGATTGGTGGTTCTACTCTAACAGATTGATAAAGAAGTGTTTTTGCATTATTGCTTTCCTGAAACATGTATGCCATTGCTGCCATTGCACATAGTACATGAGCTTTATCTGATTCTGTATTTGCTAACCATTGTAGAGCTGTTTCATATGCTTCATAAGATTCTTTAAAATGTTCAGCTGTAATAAATTGTTAATAAACACTAATTTATTTGTTATAATTAAGTATAATAAATTACTTAAATACACTAAAAGTAACTAAAATAAATCAGAATTAAGATCTAAACTCATAATAGTAATAAATATTTATTTAAATATATTAAAATATTTATTAACTTCTGTAACTATAAAGAACATTTTATTCGTTTGTTTTGTTTTTTTTAAAACAACTTATGTCATAATTACTATTTTCTTCTAATCTTGAAGTAATAAAATTCATATTTTTTGATTTGAAGAATTTTCTATAAATAGCTAGTTCCAATGTAATTTCAAAAAAGAATTTACGTTTCACGAGGCATTTATTTAAATATATAAACTGAAATATAAATTTTCTTCAACTAAAATCTTGCAGCATAATACCAAAAGTAAATAAATTATAAAAGGTACTTATGTCGACTGTTGTGAACTATAAATTACTAAATGTTTTTATCGGTCTTACAGTCTTCATGCAATACCATACTATACTAATATAATTTTTAATAATACTATTTTTTTATTTTTAATTTAATTTAATTTTTATTTTATTTTTTTAGTAATAATTTTCATTTCAGATTGTCTGAAATGGAAATTACTGTCATTATATTAGTATAGTATATTATTCTAGAAAGACATTCTAAAAGACTGATAAAAATATTTATTAAAAATGTAAAAAAAACCTTAATAAAGTCAAATTTGATCAAATCCTCTTTGTTACTTAAAATAAAAAGAATTCATACATTACTAAGAAAATTGCAACTATATATACATACATATATTTTAATAGGTTATCTTTAATCTTACTTCAGAGTTCATTTTTAATTTTAAAAGGTAAATAATTATTTATTCTATTAATTGATGGTAAATACTGCTATAAAAGTTATGTGAGCTGCATGTCTATGAAAATAGTATCAAATCTACTATGTTAATATTGTAATATTGTAAAATTTACCTTTAAATAACGATAGAGCTAATTGGCAATGAGATGCAAAACTTTCTTCCTTTATAGATAAACAAATTTTGACAGCATCTTCATATTTTTCTTCTTCTACCATTACACGGGCTAAGTTAATATTTATTAAATCTTTATTATTGTTATCTTCTATGCAATTTAATGCATTAAGAAATTGTTTAGTCGAGGATTTATAAAGTTTTTTCCGTTCCAACAATAAGCCATATACATTTAATGCATTAGGATCTTGAGGGAAGTGCACTAAAATATTTAGATATGAGCAATTAACATTGTATATAAAATTATTACTAATCTATTCAAAATTCATTTCAATTTAAAATTCTTTAATAATTAAATATGTAGAACTAAGTTACCTGTGTACCAGTGAATATGATCAGCTGCTACTGTTACTGCATGCATTTTATCAATTGTATAATAGTAAAGTGGATCTTGTTTAGCTTCAGGATTCATTATTGTTTTAATTACCCAATGAGTATAACCAATTGCTGATTCATGATGATAGTCAAGTTGTGTAGAATGTCGAAATAAATCCATAGCATCCTTAGGTGACAATATTTCTGCTATTAAAGCTTGACCAATCCAGCAATTAACATATCCTGGATCTATTTTTTGAGCCCAGGAAAATGCTTCATTTGCAAGATATAAATCTTCTAAAAATGTTATGAAAATTATAATATTTAACATCAAAATATAATTGAAAATATTAAATAATATTTTTAGTACTTAAGAGGAGATATAATGAACCAAGATTTGTCCAAGCAACAGAATTATTTGATTCTTTTTCAATAGCCATAATGAAACTGTGTTGTGCTAAAGCATAGTTCTTTATTTCCTTTCTCATACATATTACTCCTAATAAATTCCAATGAAACCATGCTGACGCATCAAGTTTTACTGCTTCTTTAGCTGCTGCTAAGCTTTTCTTAAGTAGATCTTTATTATTTATTGAATCATCTAAATCTAACTGAGCTAGATAACATAATGCTAAGTCATTCCACAACAGAGGCGAATTTTGTGATATGCTTAGCGCTCTGCAGTAGCATCTAAAAGGAGAAATATATTTAATTAAAAATTATTGTGTTTATATAGTACTTAAAATATAAATTGTTTGATCTTTGATATTCTCGATTTTATTAATATTACCTTACTGATAATAAAAAGATTTCTTTTTTGGTAATTTTTTCAGTATTGTTTTGAGAATTAGAATTCATTAATTGCGGTAATACATCTAAAAAACAATATTTTTCTGGTAAAATTGCTGTACAGTAGCAGACATCGCCTAGTAATTTCCAGATGCACAAAAAGGTGCTCTTTTGCATAATAGCTTCAGTTAAACTTTCTATAGCTTCCTGATAGTCATCTCGTGCACGTGCCAAAAGCTGTGCTCTGGTGTGTTTTTTTCCAAGCTTAAAACAGCACTCAGCCAAACCTTTTAAAGCTGCTATATTGTTCTTATTTTGTTTCAATATATTTTTAAAATCATCTTTTGCCAAATCATATTGATGGACTAACTATAAATATCATTTTACAAAATAATTATTTTAATAACTGTTTAGCACTGTATCAACTTATAACTAACCAATTTGATATTAGAAAGTTGAGTCATCGAATAGAATGATTCTGGATTCAACTGTAAAGCTCGTTCATAAGACTTCAGAGCAGATAAATGAGCACCACGTTTTAAGTATGCATCTGCAAGGCATTCCCAACAATTACTAAAAATGAGAAGTTTTTTTCTTATCTATTTTTTTATTTTATAATAATATAAAAAGGTTTATTAATCATTAAATGAACCTATCAGTGGGGTCAGTTTTGACTGCATTTCTCAGAACTAATACAGCTTCAGCAGCATTATTATGATCAAGATGTTGTAATCCAAGTTGAAGCAAAGCCCATTTTGGTCCAGTACCTTGACTTGTTAATTGTGTAAGAAACTGTATATTTTCTGCCTTCAATAGATAATAAATAAATTATTTAAAAATTTTTATTCATTTTTTAAATATTGTATTATTTTCAAAATTAGAAAGTAAATTACTCACAGTTTGGTTTAAAATTCTGTGCACTGAACTCAAACCTATACCTGCTAAATGACAATTAGGATTAATTTGTAATGCTTTTTGGTAGCATTTCCTAGATCTGTCATAATCTTGTGAATGCTCCTGATAATATAATCCAAGATATAATAAACATTCCCAATTATTAGGATCAGTACTTATTCCTTTCAAAAATGCCATTAAACTGTGCCCATAATCAGCCATTTCCCAATGAATTTTTCCTAAAGTTAGCCATGCTTCTGGAGTTTCTAAAACAGATCCCAATACATCTGCAGCTTCTTCTAAATGTTTTTCTTGTAATAAATCAATAGACTGCAGTATTAAGGCTTGAACTCTAGTTTTTGGATCATCTTTTAAATTATTGATTAATTCTTTAGCTCGGGCATACCTAAGTTGAACATATAGATGTGCACGTAAAACAGAGCTTTTTACTGAGTTATCAGATAACTGAAATGGTAAATCAAGCCATATATGTAATAAACAATATTTTTAAAGAATTAAATTTTCAATATTTTTAGAATAACTAGATTTTATTATAAAAAATGGAAAATATTAATTAATAAAAATTATTTAATAGTAGATACTATGCAAAAATCAAAATAAAAATGAAGCTAGCTTTTCATTTTTGCAATTTCTAATAAAAATCTGCAAAATATTAAAGAAGAACATAAAACACAAGAATACTAATAAACTTTAAGAAAGAAAGAAAAAAAAGTAAAAATATGCTAAAGTATGAGAAACAACAGAATAAAAAAAATGTATTTAATATAGCATATAGAGGTAAAGGCGATTAATCCTAATATTAGATGAGAATGTACAAAACTTATACATGTATAATAATAAAGTGATATAGAAATTTATTTTATTATTGAAATTAAATTAATACAATACTTTTCTTACTTCATTGAAACTAGATTCTGCTTTACTCCACTTTAATTTATTGGAACTCTTAATAAGAGCTTCAAGAAGTATTAAATTAATGACTTGACACAAGTTATAAGGATCTCCTTCGGGAATCAATTTCTGAGCGTGTAATGCTGCTGTTTCAGCATCCTCCCAACAATGAAGTAAAGCTGCAATTTTACTTAATAAGAGCCATGCATGAAGCCACTTTGGTTTATTAGTAACTAAATGATTAAGAATATTTCTTGCATCTATCAAATTTCCTCTTTCATACAAAGTCACTGCTTTAGCAAAATATGCAAGAATTGACTCTGGATTATGATCCAACAATGTTTCATAAAATATTATAATATCAACCTCATTAAAATTACCATACATAATACTATATTCTGAGTGTGCTCGACAAAGCCATTCTAAAAAAATAAAATTTCTATAAATTTAAAAAAAATTTTAATTATATAACAAATTACCTAAAGAATAAATATCTTTATTAAAAATTTTGTGCATTTTCACAGCCTCAAATATAAGTTTACTTAAGTCTTGACATCTGTAAAGTACTTTCAAGTATTTTTTATAATATTCATATCTATTAGTTGAATTTTCATCTTCAATTAAGAAAGATAAAGCATGATTCAATACTTTATCATAATCACGAATCTGTTTTGGATATTGAGTTAAAATTGATGTTAATGTTTCATTTAATAAATTTATTACATCTTTATTATCTTGCCTTTCTTCCTTTAATTTACAAAGTACAGAGATTGTTTGTGATAAGGATTCATCATTTTTTAATTTTAATAAGGTTGTAGTTACATTCTTTAAGTATTGAACAAATTTGGTTAGATCACTGTAATAATAAGAGTTTATTAGGATTTATATATACAAGAATTTACATGATTATAAGAAAAATGAAATGCATACCTTTCTAGTTGCAAAAGCTTGTTATAAATGGGAATTAATTCAGTCCACGCTTCAATGTCATCTAATTGTTCTTCATAATACGTAACCAACCCATGCCAAGCTGAAACATTGTCTGGTTGAATAGCAATTGCTTTTTTTAATGGATTTGAAGCTTGGTGTTTCAAATCTTTGACTCCATGCATTGCAGCTCCCATAATAACGAGAGCATTGTAATTATGTTTGTCTTCTTTTAAAATATTTTTACAAATTTTAATAGCTACGCTGTATTCCTTTTGTTTTATAAATTCTCGTGCTTCTTTTAAAGATGCTTTCTGATTTTTTGCCATCTTAAGATGTAAATCCAATATTTAATAAATTTGGATTGTTTTGACTGGTTTTGACTTTTTATGAAAATTTTTATTAATGTTCCATGTATTAATATTTGAAAAATAAACTTTCAGTAAAAAATAATACAGTTTATATCAAGGTCTGTAGAATTTATTTACATATTAGCACAAAAACACAACTTTTTAAAAATCAAATGATGCCGTGATCTGTCGTTTGTGGTGACTTGGTGAAGTCTGTACTTTTTCGGGGCAGAGATTGTATAGGGGGTCGGTGTTTTGGCTGCAGTGTGGTTCTAACCAGCAAAAGTCAAATATAATCAAAATATCGAATCGAATAGCTGCGTGGAATAGTTGGTGATAGCCACATCAGGCCAAGCCAAGCCTGGCCAAGCCATATCTGGCTATACAGCAAGTGGCGCAGTAGCGCGACGGAAGCAAGTTATTGAGAACGCTACATTATTTACTTCTCTGTATGGATGTCTAAATTTCAAATTATTCAAAAAAATATTAAACTTTGTTTTACCGACATTTTTTCAAGCGTATATATACTATTTCTGAGCTAAAGAATTATTTTCCACTGAAATCATTGACTAAAAAGCTGTTTTATATATTATAAAACCATGTATGTCATATGCAAAATGATGAAAAGTAAATTTTCTCCAATATATATAGTTATAGTAAAATATAGCAAATAGTTTCTATTCCTAAAATCCTTGAAATAGTCGCAGAATAAATATATAGTAATAGTTAAAGTTGGTAAAACCATTTTTTTCCTGAATTTAATTGTGAAAATACGAATATTGTAGCTTAGTGTGTATATATATATATATATATATATATATATATATATATATATATATATATATATATATATATATTAAAGTTCGCTTCTATAAGGAAAAACTAAACTTTCGTGTTCGGACGATAGAAACCGATGTCCAGGTGTCTCGGGACGTCTACCACAGGGAGTTTCGTGTTCGGACGTCTTCGTTTAATATATAATACAATGCATTAGTTTATTCAAGATCATGGTCACAGATATGAAAAAAATCGTTTCTACTTATCACAGTAATAATGTTTTTTTTTTTAATTTTTTTATGTTATTTAACGTCGCTCTATTTATGCTCCCAAATATTGGTGCTAACAGAGATGGTGCTAATCAGCAACGGAGGTCTACGATGTGTTTGTAAACAAAGCACATATAAATTATTCCAGCGGTGCCTGTGTCAATCGGCCGAGACCGGGATTTGAACTCGGATCACCAAGTTACTAGTCCTTCGCTCTAGCGATCGAACCATCGCAGGCCTGACAGTAATAATGTATTCATTATATCAGAATTGCAAGGACTTCGTACGCTTTATTCTAATTAATGCTATATATTAGTGACCTCTATGTTCAAAATTTTATTTTAATTAAAAATAATGCAGTAATAGATTTATAATCAGTAAAGTAAAAACATTTCTATACAATATATTGTACAATAATTGCTAATTTTTGTCGCAGTCTCTATTATGACTTTATTACTCTGAAAATTCCATAAACATAACGAAAACATAGTTGTATCCAAAAATATAGTAAAATTTTATCTTATTTTAATATAGAACAATTAAATAAAAATATTTAAATTTAATGATTAAAAACATTACTCTAATAATTGCACTAAATTATAAGCTGATTTTATCAGTCTTTTTATGTGACTTTATAGATACACAAAAAAGATCTTATTTTTTATTAGAATTTTTTATCCGAAAGCAGTATTGTTTTCTAAAAAATAAATGAATGAACGTTTATATTTAAATTAATCCAAATTATTTGGAAATAGAAAACTGTGAATTAAAACTCCAAGTTAATTCATAAACTATAGAGGTACATTAAAAAGTATAAAACGATCCAAATGTAAATAATACAGAATGTAATATGATGTAAATATTACTGGGTCTGGAGTTGGAGAATGATACTTCCAAGTTTTTGTTATTGAATCCCGAAGCACAGTTTTCAGATGTTTTTGAAATTTCGAAATTAATATAAAATATATTATATATATACGAGGGTGGACTGATAAGTTTTCGGCCTGACCAAGAAAAACAACGTTTTTAAGAATTTTTTTATTTCTCAACATAATATCCTCCAAGGCTGATAAATTTCTCATAGCGGTGTTCTAGTCTAGTGATGCCATCTCTATAGACTGATTCGTCAAGCTCCTCAAAATACCCATTTACAGCTTCGATTACTATTTTATTGTCCGCAAATCTCTTATCGCCAAGCCATTTTTTGAGGTTAGGAAACAGATAATAGTCACTCGGGGCTAGGTCTGGAGAGCAGATTTTAGAAGACATTAGAAATTTAAGTTTTAAACTTTTTGGAGTAAATGTAATATTGAATATTTGTTTTAATAAGGTGATTTATGATTTTAGAATAACTGTGGATGTTAATAAAAATGATATTTAATCTATTGAAATACACATTTTTTAAAGAAAATTCTATTTTTAAATCATAATTTAATAAAAGTTTTAATGTTGTCAACTACTCATCGAGGAGGCTTATTTAAATTAATTATTAGGTAAACATGAATTAATATTTTCAGATGTTGAAGGAGATGGATCGATATAACGAATTAATTACATTATTTTGACCCTCATTACTAATAATTCAAACTTCAGATCGTTGATTTTAGCCATCACGACGATTGACGTGTGCACTGGTGCGTTATCGTGATGAAACAAGATTTTTTTCTTTGCCAGATGAGGTCGTTTAATTTTCACTTCGTGGTTCAAACATTGCAATAAGTCTGCGTAGTATTGACCAGTGATAGTTTTACCCTTTTCAAGGTAATCAATGTATATAATACCTCTTGCATCTCAAAAAACAGTAGCCATAACCTTGTCTGCCGAAAAAATTGTTTATGCCTTCTTTGGAGTTGGTTTCCCTGGTCTAATCAACTGTTTAGACTGTTGTTTGATTTTTGAAGTGTAGTGGTGGACCCAAGTTTCGTCAACGGTTACGAATCGACGCAAAAATTCGCTTGGATTACGCTTATACAACGCCAAAGTGGCGGTAGAAATGTTCTTTCGAATCAATTTTTGGTCGACTGTTAGCAAACGCGGCACCCATCTTGCACAGAGCTTTTCCATATACAAATGTTGGTGCAAAATATTTTGTACACGTTCATATGACATTTTACAGGTCTTAGCTATCTCACGCACTTTTAATCTGCGGTCTTTCAGCACTATTTGATGGATTTTTTCGATCATATCTAGAGTTGTGACCTCAATGGGGCGTCCTCAGCGAGGCTCATCAGAGGTGCTCACACGACCCTTTTTAAACTCAGAAACCCATTGCTTAACGGTTGAATATGATAGGGAGGATGTTCCCAGTGTTGAGTCCATCTCTTCTTTAATTTCCTTCGGCGTTAACCCCTTCAAATAAAAGTATTTGATGACAGCACGATTTTCCAGCTTTTCTATTTTTACGAAAAACACAGAGGCGTCTTGTTCAGCGTACTCTCAAACCTAAATTAACATGGCGATCGGACTGAAACTATAGCTACAAGCTATCTAAGGATGGTACTATAGAACGCCACCTCAAGGTAGGCCTAGTGGTGCCATCTCTTGGTCAGGCCGGAAACTTATCAATCTATCCTTGTATATAACGAAATTAAAAATGAGATCATGGAAACAGTCGGATGCCCTGATTCTCACGAAGGGAAACATAGTAATATATTGAATTACATTGTACATATTCATAGCAAAATAAAAAAAGTTCATATATCAGAACAATATTTCTATAAAATATTTTTCTACTATATTTCAAAATAGATTAACAAAAAATAAAATATATAACACAATTACAGATTAAAACAATGGACCATTAAAACAAATAATTAAGTTCATTTTATATGTATCCCTATAAACAATAACATGTACAGTTTCAACTGAATATATCTAAAATTCTGAAAAACATTCATAAATAAATAGTTGTAATGAAAATGCAGCAAAAAAATTAATGAGATCGTTTACAAATAGCCAAGTTCATTTCCCATCATTTCGTGCATCCGGGACCAATTGCATTCCTAGCGGATTTTTCTAAAAGTGTTAATAAAGGTATAATATGCAGACGAATAATAGATATTAACACGAGGACGCACTTGATATAAAATTATAATGTGCAGACGACAAACAAAATATGAGTATTTACATGAATCGGATAAAAAATTTTCACTCAAACTTCATAAAAAAGAAATATCTTGAATCATCGATGCTTGTAGGTGAACGATCTTCTAATGCTATTCTCATAATTTATCATTATGAAAAAAAAACAGGTATACACACACGCACACACACACGCACGCACATAGACACACACATTTATTAGAATAAAATTTCTATTTTAAGCAAATACCGTTTGTATGTATTGCACTAAATTAATTGATAAATCCGACTTTATAAGTAGCATGTTTCATACTATTAATACTATTCTCAGAAAAAACAACTTTCCAATAGAAATGGTCCTGGTTCGTCTGAACAGCGTGCACTGCCATCCAAACGCGAATTCGCTGTAGAAGTAATCGGGTTCAAGGTAATGATATAAAAAAGAAACTTTGAAAAGTGAAGAGAAGAAAAGATTTAGTCATCAATTTTTTTTGGATTTTTCGTTTATTTAACAGTAAACTAGAAAGATACAACTTTTGAAATTAAATATTTATTATTAAACAATAAGTTATTTTTCACTTCAATTAATAGGATAAATTATTACGCAAAACAACAGAGAAGCTTCTTCAACTATTTCAGAAATTTCTGCATCTGACTTTGGAAGTAAAATTAAGCGTTTTATATTAATATTAAAAAGATTCGGTGCAATGTTGAATTTCTCAATCAATGACTTAATTTCTTCTTGATTTATATCTTTACCGCACTTGTTTGTACCATACTGCTCTGCATGATAAAATAAATAATTTGGTTTTCCTGGCAGTGTTTCAGAAACTTTTGGCTTTAGAAACGCACGTTGATTCTATTGTTTTCGAATAGTTTGCAAATTAAACTTAATTAACATTCGGGAATAATTCCTTAGTATTTCTAAAGGTATTGGATCGGAATCGCTTTAATATACATGGATCTCTAAGATCCTTAAGAAAAATCAATTAAAAAATTTACGGCTTGCTTTCTCATTTGAGAACAATAGGATTTTATGTATTGATTGTAAGTACTCTTTCCTCTGCTAAAGCTTTTATTGCCAGAAAATTTGTCTCACACGCTGAGTCCAGATAACGCGTTTCGCTGTATCCTGTACTGTGGTCTCGACTCAAGCCGTCCTTAGCCCTCGATGGTTCAATCCTCCACCAAGACTCTTCCAACATACAATTTCTTTATTTCTCTTTTTCTTGTTAATGCTTCGAGGCCTTAATCTACTGTCTGTATCAGACCGCCATCGATGTCGGATTTCGGGATCGGGACAGTTTTGTAAAACGGACGGTTCGTACATCCATCTGTCAAATAACGCTTCACTATATATATATATCACAGATTTTTACCAAGATACAAAATGATTTATGAAAAATATAAAAACAAAAAAGATAAACAAAATATAATTAACCAAAAAAAAGCAGCAACGGAAACTTAAGAATCATGTAGTTGGACATAGAAGCTAGGCTCGCTGGCCGCCCTTGCCAGTATAATAAGTCCTCCAGCCAACTATTTAGAATCAGCTGCAACAGAGTTTCATTTGCTGATCGGTATCGCGCGACTCGTACGGATTTATTCCAGGTCCCTCTCGCGGACTTTTCTCGCGAGACAATCGCGCCACAAATTATTCCCGCCGTGGGCTTCGGCATGACCTTGAATTACACGACAAATCTTTCTAAGGCCCGTCGTGGACCTTTCCGCTCGGTCGCGTCCGGCGAACGTTTGTAGACTTAACTATTCGTCTTTCTTTCGAGACCGGATGAGATTTTTCAATGCTCGTTTGACTACCGCGCGAGATTCTGTCGTCGCAAAACGTTTTAAACAATATAATGCCACAAAGTTTTGTAGCCGAGGCAGGAACCACTTCCATTTAATTATTCCAGAATATCATTAAATATTTCTTCTAAATTACTTTCAGTGATATTTTTTCTCGTTAAATTTGAGCTTTTTCAAATTCTTTTTAGTTGACGAACACTTATAGGGAGTTATTGAATTTAGGAAAAACGTGAACAATTTCTTTGTACGTGTAGTCTTTACTAAAATAATGTCTCATAAATATCTTTCCCAGATTGCGTGATTTTTATCCTTTGAACAAAAAATTTTTTTCTTTCACATAGATTACAAAAAAGATAAATATTTTGAGTGTAACTATAATAATCAATTTCACTTACGTCGCCTTTCTCACGCAAAATCACGAAATATAATTATAGCTATTCGTAACGCGATTCACTATAAATAATCTATTATAAAATTATTTTGAAGATAATATATCTGAAATATAAATATAGTTATGTTTTTCAAAGAAAACTCCGGCGTTAATAACAAAAGCATTGTCTCATATTTCAATCTTGCAACTATAAGATTTAAAATTTGAAAATAGATATACTACTCTGTCAGGTAGTCAGACCGTTGACCCCGCCGGGCTTCCGTACATATGAGCATGAGTAGTGTAGGTCACGGTGTGGGTATAGTAACAGTTGCTGCGTAGGCAGTATTTACAAAATTATTAAAGCTAAAAAGAATTCAAGATACCTCAAAAAGTCAAAATCATTAGGACACGTCCTGTTATAGTGATACTGGCTTAAGCGGAGTATTCAACGTACCCGTTGATGCGCCGTTAATATACAATGAGCAAAACTCCTGCATACATAATTTTAAAGTTACTTATGTAGATACGAAAGGCACTGGTTTTGTCAATGAGCGATAAAATTTGCCAGGTTTTTAAAATTGTTATATAACGTTGATTTTTTTTGTAATAATCAACCTTATTCTTTTACTGGCTATTAATATTTACAAATAGCATACTTTATAATTTATTTTTATTTTCATTAAAAAATAACGTTGAACAAGAATTTAAAAGTTTAAATTTTTCGCGCACTTTTTCTTACTTTATGAAAAAACAATATGGCCTCCTGTTATGTTTCCTATCAAGCATCCGGTATAAACAGAAATTTTTGTACTTTATAGTAGAATATTTATAGATTTTTCACGTAATAAAATAAATCGAAACATGCTCCCTTATAGAGGAAGATGAGACGTTGTCAATCACTATTTTTTTCTGATGGCAATTTTTTCTAAACTTCATACGAGATAATGTTCTTCGGCTTTTTGTTTGTCTTCCATAAGAGCTCGTGTATGAGTCACCAAAATCATATTTTCAAACTCGAATTTCTCAAATATCTGCACATAAAGTTAATAAAATAAGGATACCATCAGATTCATAAATATTTTATAAATAAAAAGAACTATTGATCCTCACGTAACTCCTGTGAAAGAATCTCCATAAAATAGAAAAATGTCTTCTAAAATGATTCTGTTTTTATTTTACGTTTTTTTTTCTATTGGTTAGTATTCCTAATGTTATAAATTCTTTACTAAGTAATTAAAAATTTGAATATTATAACTGAAAAATATTGTAGTAATAATATTAATATATAGTAATTTTAGTATTATTTTTAATTTCTTTTTGTTAATTTTAGTTGCTTTAAGTGTTCAAGATCAAAAATCCTGTCAAATTCCTCTTATAATTAGAGGTGCGTGGTTTTCTTGGGAAAATGGTGAAAATACATTAACTGAAATTAATGCAGAATCAATGACAAATAGAGGATATTGTGTCGATATGAAAGAAGAATATCATGTAAATTATACATTTGTCTTTCATAGATATGATTGCTATCATTGTGTCAAGTTTATTGTGCGCACAGTAAATGTTTTAGAAAAGCTTGAAAGTAAATAAAAATATTCA
Source organism: Sycobia sp. Sy_11 (assembly GCA_018907035.1). NCBI lineage: Eukaryota > Metazoa > Arthropoda > Insecta > Hymenoptera > Epichrysomallidae > Sycobia > Sycobia sp. Sy_11. The sequence goes on from JACCIC010000021.1 coordinate 2,873,244, forward strand.
TATTAGGTTTATATTTTGTGATATAAATATTATTTTAATTATTAATGAAATTAATTTTATTTCTAGTGAGTTGCGTAAATCTTCCACTTGGTATGGATCCTACAGTAGAAAATGTTTGTAAAGATTTGCGTGCTGATCAGCAATTAATAACTTTATTTTCTGAAAATTATGTACCTGTTAATTGCAGATCTTCTCTTGAAGGTGTTTGGCAATTTGCTTATCAGGTATATATTTATTGTTCGATATTTATTATTGGGAACTTTTTAAAAATTATTTTAAAATATTTTTGAATGTAGTATTAAATTCTGACCTTAAATGTCGTTTTAACTTAAAAATTAACTTACAAATAATGTTTGAAATTAGAACCGATTTAGATTTACTGGAGAATGTAATAATCCAGATGCACAGATTCGGTCCTGTCAGACAGCAGGAACTCAATTTTTCATTACTAATCAGAAGTTTAATATCACGTACAAACAATGTATTGGTATGAAAGGAACGTTTGATGGAGGTACAGTTATTATATTAGTTGCTTATTTTTAATATCATTTAAAATGACACAAAAATAAAGAATATATTTATTTATTTGTCAACAGTGGTAGAATATAGCTGTTTAGGTGATTGGTTTGTTGACAAAAATCACTTTTTTGCTGTAGCAAATACAAAAGAATCCAGAAAGGATGAAAAATATCGTTGTTTTTTAAAAAATCGAGATGATGATTTGTATATTGGTGCCTCCATAACAGCTGAATGCAATACTTTGAAGACTGTGGAGAATAGTCCAGAGCGTCTTCGTATAACTCCAGTTAAAGCTGAAGTTGTTGAACCAGGTTGTCGTTTGCCTCAAAACATGTCAGGGAATTGGATTAATACAGCTAATATTGATGCAGATGTATTTATTAATGAAACTCATATTATTGAAACGTGGTATCCAGATGTAGGAAGATATAGAAAAACTATATACGTTTGTCGAGAGCAGAGGGATTCAAGATATATGATGGCTAGGTTAACAGTAGATGGATGGTTAGTTTTTTTATTAGTTTTCGATCATGTGTTATTTTTAACATTAAAAACATAACTAGTTTTCATATTATTAAATCGAGATTTTATTAGTTATTGTTTGTAATATTTTAAAATTAATATAAAATTCGTTTTAATGCTAAAGAGTAAGGATAAATCTTGAGTATACATTGCTATATAAAGATAAATTAAGTGTATTTTTCTAATATTTTATATTTTTTTTATAACAATATATAAAGTTTTTGTATTTATTTTTAGTCAAAAAGACTATGTTTGCTTCGACTTTGTTCCCCAGCATCATAATATAATTAGATACAGAAGGGGCTTAGCTGTCATCAAAGACAATTTTCACACAGTGTGTTCATGGGTCCAGTTTCAAGATAAAGTGGAATGGAAATATGATTTATTTTTAGGTTTGTATTATAAATTTATAATTAAATAAACATAATATTCTATTAATAATTCATTAATAATTTTTTCTTTATAGCAAAAGATCCAGTTCCTGTGAGATGTCCTGTAGCAGGCAAATTTATGTTTAAACAAAAAGGAGATATTCTTTTTGAAACAAGAATTCTTGGTGGTGTTACAGATACACCTCGACCAAATATTTATTGTAAACAGAATATTTCTGATTTTTCAGTTTGTGATACTGATCAAAAGGAAATTGCTATTGATGAAACTTATTGTTTGTCAGTTGATCATCTAGGTCGCCCAGTAGACATATACAGTTAGTACTCAGATTAAATAATTTTCCAATTTACTATATTCAAATAACAAATTTATTTTTTGAATTTTAGGCTGGCCTGATTACAAAATGAAATGCATTGGTTATTACAAAGAAAATTTGAAATCATATTTAATTACTTTTGATGAACTTGATCCTTATAGCAAATATCATTGTTGGGTGTATCAGAGAGCTGATTTGAATAGAGTTCTCATGTCGCAAGCTATCGGTCCATACTGTGATATTAAACAAGATGTTACCAGCTGGAATTATACTGAGGGTGCTGCAGTTGCCCTTGATTTAATGGTAAGTCTTAGTATAGTAAATACAATCAAAATCTACTATTTTCTTTCCTTTAAGTAACTAAAATTAAATAAACAAATTTATTCACTTAGGAATATGAAAGAGAAAGAGATCAATGTCCTATGCACTTTGATGATGGTAGTAACCCATGGGTTCGAAGTGAAAGTTATATTCAAGTTTTCCACTATGGATAATGTAATTTAGTAAATATTCAAAATTACTAATTACTTTTGATCATGATACTGCTTGTTCCTAATGCAGGTGCATAATAATTTATGACTACATCTTTAATATGCTATGATAGCTAAAGTTAAATAAGATAATTTTTTTGCTATTTTAATCATTCAAAATAACGCATTAATAAGAATATATAATTTTTTAATTTTGTTTTAAATTCTACTGAATCAAAAATAATTTTTTTCTTAATTAATGATAATTTTTTAAAATTTAAAGCAATACATATTATACTGCTTATTTTCTTCCAAATATTTTTAATTATTATTGTAGACGTTTTTAAACCCTATACATTTTAGAAACATATTTTGGAGAGATAATCTATAATTAATATAAATGATTTATGTATATATATATATACACACACACAAATTTCGATCAAAATTAATTTAGCAATTACTATTCTAATAGATTTTATTTTATTTTATTTGTTATTATTTAATTATTTAACGAGCTCTAAGGTCTTTTATAAGACATTACATACTGAAAACTGAATTGAGCTCACTTTCTGGAAATGAAAAATCTAGTAAAATATTTTTAAAACACTTTTGAATATGTAAGTAATAATAAATATTTACTTGGGAAGTAAAAGTCAGTGCCATGCTCATCGCTTATGAAGTCATATTTTAAATAAATCTATGCGTTTACCATTTGAGTCTTTTGTAAATGTATAAATTTTAAGATATTTATTTAAATATACATACTCAAAAAGGTAAAATAACGTTTCAGGTTGAATAAGAAAAACTGAATTTTGGAATACGCTACATTATTTATTGTAAATGTAGAAAATCTCATTTAGCAATTGATATATTCCGTCCAATTTAATATAATGAAATATAAGAATTGAACGCGCTTAATGTGAACATTTAAAGGAAACTTAGATGATATTATATATTTTTTAAGAAGTATATTTTTGTACTATTTAATATAAGGGTGGATGGTATGTTTTGATTTTTGGTAAAAATTATACTTTTTAAATGATTATTTAGAATTAAAGAAAGTAAATAAATAAAAATGTATTGAATGTGTAAAAAATAAACGTATGTGTTATGTAGATTTGAAAAAGTCAAATGATACATATTTCTTATATTATTTATTTATATATTAGTATATAATATTGATAAAAGACTGGTTACTAAACTTGGTCAAACATAATTAAATATTGTTAATATATAAACTTTATATGTACATATTTTTATATTTAAAATGTGATCTTGATGTGCCTGTATTAAGAATAAAGTAATATAATAATAAAGCAATAAATAGTAATGTTTGTATTAAGAATAAAGTTGTACACATTAACTCAAATATAAATCAAATTATATTTGATTATAAAAAAAATATTAAATCATCAAAAATAATTTAATATTATTGGGTGTCATTTTGTTCATACAATAAACCAAATATTTTATTGAATTAATATTATTCAAACTTTTAATATCAAACTTATTAATTAATATCAAACTTTTTTTTTATCAAAGTAATGTATAAATAATGCAGAATTATTTATACATTACTTTGATAAAAAAAAAGTTTTTCCCCCAGATCGGACCTGAGAGTATAAAATAAAATATAATACTAATCAATTCAAATGCTGAAATAATATGATTCTGACTTCAATTTTTAATAAAAAAGTTTCCAACTCCGATTGTGAATAGAAACGATTTCATTTAAAAATATTAAGTATAGCATATGCTTGGTTTAAAACATGAGTTGGAATATTTTCCGTTAAAAATTGGAATTAGGATCGTCTCTATTCAAAATCTAAGTTGGATAAGGTCTTACTTTCAACGTTCAGATGATCGTCATCGATATGCTAAAATTTGACGATACTCGTTCTAGAAAATATGAATATCGCAGTACATCATTAAATATTATTTTAGATTTCTAATACTGTTCTAATATTAGTGAACTTTACCTTGTATATCGAACAGCTTTTTAGTTATTTAATTTATTATTTAGTATGCAGTTTGACAACGTGTCAACATATATTCTATATTTTCTGTTTAAAATATGTTTTCACACATGATTTTTATATATGTAAAACTGGAATGTATATAGATTTTTTTTTTTTTTTTTTGATATTTGAGATTTCGTCAGTAGACTTATGAATCAATTTATTTCTTATTATTTCAATAAATTTTTAGAAAACATACATATGAGACACTCATTTGTAAATTAACAAATATTTTTGTCGGTCTTACAGTGATTATATAATGATCTAATTACATTTATTCAATGACAACCAGACTGTCTTTGTTGATAATCATCCCCGTACAGTCGGAAACAAACATTAAAACTGTTGAACATGATAATTCACTGAGAAATCATAAGAAAAGATTTTATACAGATTCTTCGAAATCGAAAATAATATATTTTTATTCAGTAGTATTCGTGATTATGTTTCAGAAATATCGATTGTTTTAAGAAGAAATCGAATCAGATCCTTGCATGTTAAACTGTCCGATATTCGTTAGTAATTTTATCGAAAAAATATACGAGGAGTCGTAATATATATAAATTTATAAATATATGAATGGAGTATTATTTACTTGTGTATAATTTAAAAAACTTTAAATAATTCTGTGTTTCATATTTCAAAACGTTTAATATTTGCAAATTTGAAAACGTAAGGTGTGCAAAGTTGATAAACTATATGGCCCTTTTGTAATGAAAATTCATAATTTATATATCTAAAAGTTCAGACCACGCTCTCTATAAAAGAAGGTACCTGATCATAATATGTATAATCCATTGGACTTGAAAAAATATAATATTGTCAATTTTCTCATAACGTTCTTTCTACGATTTATTTGAATCTCGTATCATTGAATTAAATGATTATCTCGCAATTTGAACTTGATTATCTTAAGGAAATTTGAAATTGAGTATGCTAAGGAGAAGGGATGGAGCCTAGGAGATAGGGTTGCGGGGGGCGAAGTCCCCCTCTTGTAAAAAGAAACAAGAATAACCAATCGGCGATTGCAATTGTATTGATCATAATGTACTCTTAAAATAAAATTTTAAAAATTTTAATAGCATAAAAAATAGAATTAAGAATTAAAACTAATTAAAAAAAAATATTATACAGATAATTTTTAATATTGAAAAAGAATTATAATATTTTTTATATAAAATTTTAAATAGAATATAAATTTTATTTTAATTTTAAAATCTCGAAGGCCTAACTCAGAGCTTAAAAAAGGTCGAGCACGCGGTCGATTGATGCATGTAAGCTGAAACATCGTAAATGACAGATCTGGCTTCGTCCTGGTTTAGTTCGTTCGATATTACTACCGAGGAGGAAAAATAGTATCTTTTGATATTTTCTCCCTCCAGACAGCTGTAGAAAATTCTACTTTGCGTCGTGAGTACGGCAAAAAAAATATATAGTTTATACATTTTATGTTTTTTTTTATTATGTATATAAATATATACTATCTTTTTTTGTTCAACATTATTTTCTATTTTAATTAAAAATTCTAAACATTATTTTCTATTAATTAAATTCTAAAAAAACGCGCCGTATTGCATAGCATGTGCAGCATAACGTGGTCCAGCCAATCAGGCTGCATTATCTTATGATTGTCGCTCACTGTGTGCAAGTTCTGTTGTGAGCTTGCGACTGCATATAAATATCATATTCAAGATATATATGCTATTTACTAATATGTATAAAGCAATCATTGATACGTGATTGATAGATTGTTAGTGATAGCCAGGTAATAGCTGGTAATAGATAATAAATCATGTGTAGATGTAATTCAAATATTGTTTGCTAAATTTTTTTTTTCATTTTATATAAATCGATGAGTATAGTTGAGCCTGGTTGAGCAAGATGTGAATTCATAAGAGATTAATATTGGTCTGCAACTTTTGGCAAATTAAAAAATGAGTAATTAATTTTATTTAGGTAATTACATAGAAAATCTTTTGTGTTATGCCTATACATATAAAGGAAATTTAAGTACCGAAATAGCTTATTGTTAAAATATTATTCGTTAAAGTAAAATTAAAAAATATAGATATATACATATTTTTAATATTTTCAGAATTTTTAGTTTAAATTTTATAACAGCCATGTGGATTGATGGATTCTCATCATGTATCTTTCCCACAGTGTCAACTGTAATAATATTTTTTGTTACTATAAATGTTGCAAGGTTTTTAATTGGAGAATTCAATGTGCATGTTAGAGGAGGCAAAAAACACAATTGGCAAATTATTAAAAAACCATCAAGGGTATATTATCTATTAATTATTTTTTAGAATCAGATTGATTAAAACCATCTAAGAGATTTTGTTTTGTAGGCTAATTTTTGTAATATTTGTGAATCACTCCTATTAACTTTAAATGGGTTATATTGCGATTACTGTGGAATCTGTGCTGATCACGAATGTATTAAAAAGGCAGATAAAAAGTTCAAATGTAAAGATGTTACATTACGTTCTAATGATAAAGCAATGAAGCATCATTGGATCAAAGGTATATTTCTATTTCTCAAGAAATTGATACTTTTCACACATATATTAAATATATATTGTAGCAATAAAAGTTTATTTATGGAATCTAAGAGTTAATTATTTTAATTTAATATATTGATTTGAATACAATATTATAATTTATATTTTTTTTCTTCAAAATTTCAAATAAATTAATTAAATTAATCTGAAGAATTATATATTGTAATATAGGAAATTTACCATTGGTTGCAATATGTGATATCTGTAAAGAAGAATGTAGTCTTGATCCAGGACTTTTAGATTGGTGGTGTTGCTGGTGTCAAAGATGTGTTCATGAAACATGTAAACCTTCAGTTGACAGTGTAAACATGCATATTCCATTGAATATTTTTAATGAATAAAATTACTTTACATTAAATTAAGTATTATTTTTATATTGTAGGTATGTGATTTTGGAATATATAAACTTATGATAATTCCACCATCATGTCTTGAGGTGAGAGGCAAATCTGTGAATATTCAACGTGGTTTAAAATTTCTATCCATCACACCACCATTATGGCCAAATTGGAATCCTTTAATTGTTGTTGGTATATATAATTGCATATTAAATTGTTAACTGTATGTTATATTACAAAGTATTTTGTGAATTAAACTTTTTACATTTACTTTGTATTCTTGATGACCATAAAAGAAAGTTTAATGTGTATATTACTATTATATTTTTTCATTACAGCTAATAAGAAATCAGGAAATAATGAAGGAGCTGAAATATTGTCCTCATTTAGAAGGCTATTGAATCCTCTTCAAGTTATTGATTTATCAGAACGTGATCCTGTAGCTGCACTCGAATGGTGTCGATTATTAGGTGATAATCCTTGTAGAATTATAGTAGCTGGAGGTGATGGAACTGTTGCTTGGATATTGGATGCTATTCATAAATTAAAATTAAATGTAATTAAATATATGTAGAATTATGTAATACATGGATTACTAAAAGTGTTAATATATTTTATTATTAGCCAATACCAGCTGTAGCTATTCTACCCTTAGGAACTGGAAATGATTTATCACGTGTATTGGGCTGGGGAAAAGAATATGATTCTAATATTGATATATGTTCGACATTACAATCTATACAACTTGCAAGAAAAGTGTATATCGACAGGTATGAAAAATATAATATAAAACTTTTTAACTTTTCTAATACTATGACTTTTGTATTAGATGGTCTATTGCAATAGACACCAAAAAAGGATTAGGTTTTCGAGCCCAGAAAAAGACTATGAATATGTACAATTATTTAAGTATAGGTGTGGATGCACAAGTAACTTTAAATTTTCATCGAACGCGAGAAAGTCGATTTTATTTATTTAGTCATCGAATATTTAACAAGGTTTACAATTGTTTTATCAAAAATTTTTACAATAATATATGCTTGACGCACTACTACTAATATATTTTAAATTTTTTAGCTTCTTTACTTATGCTTTGGAACACAACAAGTTGTTGAAAGAGAATGCAAGGATTTAGATAGACAAATTGAAGTATTTTTAGATGATAAAAAGATGTCTTTACCATCTATTGAAAGCATCGTGGTCTTAAATATTCCTTCATGGGGTGCTGGAGTTGATTTATGGAATATGAATCTTGAAGGTTTATATTTTAAAAATAAATAAATTTAAATTGAAGTTTAATTTTCATAAGATTTTTAATATCTGCTAATTTAGTTTAATATATCACCTCACTAAATTATGTAATACTATATTCTAGATAATCAAGTTGAACAACAATGTATAAATGATAAAAAACTTGAAGTTGTGGCATTATATTCTTCACTACACATTGCTCAGTTGCAAGTTGGTCTTTCACAGCCTATTCGTTTGGGTCAAGCAAAAACTATTAAAGTAAGTTTTTGGTATATTAAAAAAAAAATTAATATTATCATTGCCTGTTATTTACGCTTTATTTTATAGATAAAATTAAACAACTCATGTGCTATGCAAGTAGATGGAGAACCATGGCTCCAGTCTCCATGTACATTTAATGTTTCTTATGTTAATCAAGCATCCATGTTAATGAGCAGTGATTATTGATTTTTATTGATTTCCAAATTCTTAGTTTAAGATTTGAATTCCCAAAAGATATGTTTTTATCTTAAAGAATATTTAAAGTAACATGATTTTTCAGTAAAGAAGTCAAATATAAAAAAAAATTATTTATAAAGCATTTATTGAAAGTTTATGAACAATTAGTTCATGTTGCTTTACAATTTTGTACCTGAAATAGAAAAACAAATACTGTATATATTTATGTACGCGCATTAGCAGCTATATTTCTTTCCATCAAAATAACTTTTAATTTGAAGAAGAAAATTTATTGAAATAAATTAATAAAATGATTAGAGTGGTATAAGAACAAAATTAATCTTATTATTTAAAAAGAATGAATTAGTACAAATTCTCTCTTTCGCTCTCTGGCTCTCTGTGCCGTTTGGTTTTCCAACTAATATTCGCGAGTAATGAAGATTTCTATGTTTGGGTAATCTTTTTCTCATTAATAAAGAGTTTAGGCTGTTTTAGCAAGCAGGTTCTTGGAGTATATTTTATATTATATTCTGCGCGTGTATGGTACTAATTTAATCTCGTTCTTATTTTTAAACAATCCTAGGAAATATAAATTAAACAAATATTTAGTAAATCACTAAGTATTTTTCTGAATAATGTTTATTACAGAGGTATATCTACTTATATACAGAAAAAAATATTATTGAAAACATAATTTTTTAACTTATGGATTTCAAGTAAATTATTGAATTATCAAATGCAAAAATTATACTATTAATATATACGTTAACAATGTTATATAATTAAGTTCTAGTTATAAGAAAATAATAATCAACTATTTTTAAAATGTATTTTTTTTATTGGAATGTATTACTAATTTAATATTGTATACAATTATTATAATAGATTTATAAGTTATTTATATTTAAATATAAATGCGATTATATAATTTTACTATATTCATATGTAATTTTACTTTATACACCTACTTGAATATAAATAGTTTCTTTACATTATTAACAATCTTAGTATTTCTGTCAATATTTTCTACACTCACTTGAAAGTGAATTTGCAGATGGGAGAGAAGATAAGAGATATTATAAATTGAACGTATCTTTTGTCTCAAATTCTTGATATCTTAAAATAATATAATCCTGAATTGATCTATATGTAGTGAATTTCCGTGATTCACGAGCCATTGGAAAAATTTTTAAGCTCGAAATTTGTTTGCTGCATGTTTAATAAATATTATCTATTGTTTTTTTTACGAATTTCTATTATAATATTTTAATACATATAGTATATAATACGTTTATTAATAAACGATATAATTATGGTTTACTTAAAGTATATATGTTTATAAATTTATAGTAGACAATAATTACTTATAATATTATATACTAAACAGAATAGATTTATTAATACCATATATAGATTACAATAATTGTTTGTACATTATTTAGGTTTCTCGATTTTTACTATATTTTTAAAAATATTGTAATGATGTATATGATATTTTTGTTGAACAGAAATAATGTTTCCTTTATTCTGTATAGAGCTCGTCAAAGAAAGTGCTTTAAGAAAGGATACGTATGATCTTCCTCTCGTGTGAAGTTAAAAAATAAAAATTATTATTTTAGATATTTTTGTTAATTAAATAAAAAATCTATAGACTAAGCTAATAAATATTTTTATTGTTCTTATAGTCTTTTTACAAATAAGTATAATTACTCTGGCAGTTAGATCTCAACCCTTATTTACAATCGCTTTCCCTATAGAATCGGGAGTATAAAAAAAAAAATGTTTTTTTTTTTTTGTCATAAGGACAATTTAACTGCCTGCTACAGTAATTTTTTTCAGCACGGGACATTGGATTATATAGATACAGAACATTTTGACGGAGGGGTTAGTCAGTGTGTCCATATCAATATACTAATTTTATTTTTTATATTTCAGATTTTACGGCAGTGATTATAATAAGTATATTATGATTATAATAATTAGTAAGGTTTGACCTATTGCGAGTATAAATATATTTATGTGTATAAAGACTATAATAAGATCGATAGAAATATTTATTAGTTTTTTTTTTTTTTTTAATTGAATTCTTTTGCAACCTCGTCGATTGCGAAGAAAATCGCACTTAAAGATTTAACGTATGATCCAAGCGAGTTGTGAACAATTCTATATTCTTAGGTATTGTTCTTTAGGGATTATTTAGAAGTAATTCATAAAAAAAAAAGAACAGTTGCTTTTGACAGAATAGACTACTATTTTTTTTTTCAAGAAAGGGGAATTGTGCTAAAAATTATAAATCTAAGATGTGTGATAGATAAAAAAAAAATATATCTAAAATGTTGAGACGATATACCAAATATGCACATATTGATGTCACTTATACTTAAAAGAATACTGGGAAAAGTTTAAATATTGTAAAACATATTTGAAAATACATTTATGGGGATGTCGACTTCCGTTTTAATACCGGTCAAATAAAAAGCCCGTTTTAATGAATATAATATGTAAATTTGAAATTATTGAAAATTTTAGTTAATAATGTCCTTTATTTTCGTCTATTTTACGACATTACTGCGAAGACTCAAGTAAAATCGTCAAGACTTTTGGGAATGAGAACGTTTTTAAAATTTCATAACAAAAAATTACAAACAAAATTTTAAAAACATTTTTATTTTCGACACGGTTTGACAAATTTACATTTGAAAATTCGCGGCAATGCCGAGTAAACGTAGATAAAGGGCGTTGTTAATTAAATTTGCAATCATACCTTGAGCGCTTGGTTATAATATTATTTAAAACGGTAGAGTATTTTTTGCTTGATCCGCGATAGTATATAAAAATTGACTGCGTCGTCGCCTTCAAGTTCAATGTATTTTATGCCGTTCTTATTGAATTATTAGAAAAATTAAAAGAGCATTCAAATAGTTTTAAATGGATTTGAGATCTATTCTATAATGCTATATGCCCTATCTATGTTAGTATATTATTATCATTGTAATTGTATAATTTTAGTTATTTTTATTTTAGAGTTAAATAGTAAAAAATTGTAAAACTATAATAATTTTATTATGGCCAATAAATAGCCGTTCTCAAGATCAATTTTTTTTAACAAAACATAGGGAAGAATATGCCGTAAATGTAACTATTGTATAATATTTTCTAATTTCAAAAAGTGAAAGTTTTTTACTGAATATTATTGGAAAGTGAATGCTAAATACTTTCGATAATAAATAATCTGCATATGGAATTGTATAGATACTTGTTTTATCTCTCTTTTTTTATTATTAACAAATAATTATGTTAAATAGTGCTTCTATTTTAATTTAATGAAAAAATTGTACAAATAATGAAATACATTTAAGAATTAGTATTCGTATAACTGCCAATAGCATGAAGAATGATATACTTATTACAACAGTTTTCATGAATTTACTATTATTATCATATAAAAATATATATTAGAATTTAGGTGAGTTCATTTTCTTTGTTATAATGGTTGACATGTACAGAATTCTAAGAGTAACATTTTGAGCCTGTGGAATTGTAAAACTTATTCATATTATTTCATTATGCGAGGTGTCAGATTATATTAACGATATTAGAATATGCCTATCGTAAATTTGAATTTTTTTTTATTTTTATATTGAACGATCTTGAAATTTAAGACAAGACATTCGTGTATATCAATATTATATAGATTGACATAAAAGAGCCGTGTATATAATAATATCTATAATTTTTAGAAACATTTTTACACAACGCAATTACATTATAATTTTTGTTTGTTTTTTTTTGTTTTAGTTCATATATAAATCTATGTCCAAAGCAAATGATTGTATAACTTTTATTATACATTACCACTATAAACGTAAATGAAGGGTAAATTTCTGCCTTACGCGTATAAGTAAATTATTAACGTAGAAATTACAAACTATAATGTTCGTTATTTCTTATTTTTGATTTTATAAGCGATTTCTCCTAAAGTTTTACGATATTTATGTCCACGTAATGTAGGGTATTCGTTTAATATTACGTTTCTGAAACGTAACTAAAAACATACATAAAACAAACAGATATATATATAACATAGGTCTTTCTAAAAACCGCAGAAATAAAGCTGTTTTCTAAACCGTATATATATATATATATATATATTATGCCTCTTAATTTTTATAAATGGGAGCGTGCGACTTATATAGTAACGTTTCCTTAATACAGATTAAATTATTTTATTTATTAAACTCCTCATATGCGCAAGTGCATAAGCCATTAAATCTCATCTCCCGATATTCAATTATATATATTGAATGCGCACGCGCGATCTTTGCTTATGCACATTCGATCGATCCCTTTAACAAAGAAAAAAAGAATTAGCTTCGACAATTCGTCCTATACATCGACGCACCATACACACATACAGCTCGAGATCTCTCCTGCAGTATATAAATAATGTAAAGTATGCGCATATATATATAAATATATATATATATATATATATATATATATATATATATATGCATATGTATATGTACATGTAAATTCAGAAGGACTCCTTGCGGAAGTTGAAGCCGAACTGGTCGCACTTGTAGCGCAGGATGCGACCGAGCTGGGGCGGGCCGCAGTAGAAGACCGTGACCTTGCCCTTCTTCCGGTCCTGCAGCTGCTTGAAGACCTTGTCCCAGTTGGGCCGGCCCGCGTTCGTCCGCGTCTTCAGGCCCGTTATCAGGTCGCGTTTCTCCTGTATTAACATCGTCATTGTTATATTGTAATTGTGCCGCGGGCGAGTTCAAATATGGATAGGGGGTGTATATCATTAAATATGGCTCTTAATATTATTAAACTAACGAAACAATTTGTACATTTATATATGTATATATATATATTTCGGACAATTTGTATTTTATATTATTATTATAAATATTAATATTAATTAATAATTACGATTTCTAATTTTGATTTTTTATGTCAATTTTGGAACAAACTTTTTTCCAATTATCATTTTTACTAAATACTATTTTCTATTTTAAAATTCCTATAAAATCGTGAAGTTTGCTACGTGAACTAGTATTTTTTATAAACAATAATCTAACTTTTTTCGATAGACGCGCAGTCTGTCCTGAATTTTCAAAAAAAAGTAGTAAATTTTCATATTACATTCCTCCTCAGCGTTTAGATTCGAATCTATGTAAACATTATAGTTTTCGCCTACTTACACGCGAGTGTGCGTGTTGGTTTTTGTCTGAATTTCTTTTTATTCTTCTTATAATCATAATAATAATAATAGTAAGCTACATATACAATTTTCATTCTTTCATATAATTATTACAATAAATAAAATCCTGAATAAACGAATTTAGGTTTCATTTTTAAGCACTCTCCGTGGACTATTTTTTTATTATTATTGATATTTTGATGAGGGAGTACAAATAGCAGAACCTCTTTGAACAGAATAAGAACCATTCATGAATTAACTATATACATTAAATACATATAGAACGATCTGCGATATTTAATAAAAAAAAATTAATTATTTGTATCAAACTTGGTTAATTATTTATGACCAGTTTAATGCATATCAAAATAATCAATAACAATATACGGGCATACGCAATTATTCCGATGTTCACGGAGTTCGAATTCAATCTTTCTATTTATACAGATTTCTTTTATGCTCCCGTGTATCAAGTAGAAAGTTCACTTTCTTAATTATGATACTAATCTCCAGCGTTCGAAGTCATTTCTTGAAAATAATAAGTCTTAATTGAACGACTAAGTGTACATACGGATATATACGTTATTGTATAAAGAAAACAAAGAATCATTAACCCCCCCCCGCCCCTCAAGAAATTATGCCAGATAGAAATTATTGTATATCAGACTTAAATTTAATACAATCGTAGGAGGTCGTTCGACTCGTAAATAAATAAAAAAAAAAATAAATAAATAGATAAATAAATAAAGTAAACTGAAGTAAGTAAAGACGGCAAAAGTCAATATATAACCAGGCGAGCCAGCTAAAATCATCACCCACCTTCTCGTGCAGGAGATCCAGGGCGAGCTGCAGGCCGACCGCCTTCATGTCGTTCTTCTGCAGGGCGCTCGTTATGTACATGTGCATCTCGAGGAAGCGCTCCATTGTCGCGCCGAGCTCGGCCTGCTCCATTTCCAGCTGCGAGAGCAGATTGACGAACCACTCGAACGAGCGCTGGTCCCGATTGATCCAGAAGAAGTCCACCTATATATATATATATACGTACGTATACAATCTTTGTACTTTCGTACCTTTGTTCTTTTCATCCCTCGGCGTCGTAATGGGCTGCTTCTGTTGTCTCGCGCGCGCACACGGACGCACACCGAAAGTATTTCGACGCGAGGTATATAGGACTCGTTTCCATTGACATCGCGTCCTCGTATTAGGTGCGCGCGTACGCGAACGGCACGTTTTTTTTTCATAAAGGCAATTTCGAGGTCGACCAAACGTGCGGGACTACAAATGCTTTGGTACTTTTTAACTTATAGTGCGCGAATATAATAATAATAATAATAATAATAATAATTTATGACTCGGTCGAATTGTCGCTGTAATTGTCGTAGCCGAGGAAGGGGCGTAATTTTATTTCAAAAACAAAATTCAGACTGTTGCGACGCGAGAAAGGAATTCATTTCGATTTATATTGGTATAGGGCGCTTTTTTGACGTCTCATTGACGTTCAATCGGTAAAATGTTTATCAGTGTTAAAATTTGAATTGTCGTCCTCGTCGGGGCAGCTAAATTGCGAAATTTTAATTGCAGTCGAATTCGTTTAAAAATAATAAATAAGTTTGTAAGTAATTTTATAACGTGTCATTCAAATACTTTAACGATCTTTTCCAGCGTTTTTCTGTTTAGCTGCGAAGTATATACTGTAATTTCATTTCTGTAATTAAGTTCACTCGGTGGCTTGTGCGACACCGCTCCATTGGTGCGAATAAACGAAGGAACGATGAAAAATAATGGTCCTGTTACAAGAACGACAATTCACAGATCCTCGAGGCGTCTTGAAATATTTAACTCCTTGAGTATCGGCAACCTTGCGATTTATTGAGTAAACCGACCGTTGAAAAAAAGCATATCGAAAAGCATAATTAACCGTATCACAGTGCGTATAAATGTCGAATTTAAAATATTTTCATTTTCCACGTCTACGATGAGAAACGCTCTCGTACGAAAATTATAATCGAGAATGCGCATACATAGTACACAGAAAATGGTGAAATATTTAGAGAGAGAGAGAGAGAGAGAAAAAAAACGTCGTTTCGAGATAGATAAATTTTAATAACGAGTGAAATTCCACGTATTTTTTGACTGTAATAATAATAAAAAAAAAAAAACAAAAAGATAATATAGTGTCACATTTTCTGGTAAAGTTGCACGAAAATGCCTACAGTTTCTTTCACCAAAATAGTATGGAACACTCGCCGATCTGAATATTATTAATAACACGCGAGACGGCATAAGTTTTTTTTCGGAATATGAAAAAAAAAAACAAACAAAAAAACAGAAACAAAAATTATTATTTATTACGGCACGATGCGGTACACCGAGTATTATTTACAACTCGACCGGGTAAGTATGTACCTTAATTTGATCATCTTGATGCTTTTACGTTTGCCAAGACATTCCGGGATTATTTATTGTGCCTTAATTGAACGCGGGTACGCTCGCGCGTGGTCGGCCCGTAAAACAGCGCGACCTCCACAAACGGATCGTGCAAAGGTTGGAGGGACAAGAAAAGCTAAAAGCTTATATCGACCGAGGTCAAAATTATATATATATATATACACGGGCGTCTATCCCATATATACAAGTGTATACCTTTCTCAGATTCATCACGGAGGTGGGAATTTCGCTGGCCCAGGAGAAGGCGCAGGACGGGCAGGTGTGCCGC